>BSBN01000448.1:6867500-7467500 GCA_027924645.1 Cunninghamia lanceolata
ACATGTGTCCTCACACTTGTCCCAAAAGAGCCCACATGTTTCAAACCTTTGGAGGGGTAGGAAAACATTCAATCATACATTCTCATCTTCTCATCCTTGCCTTTATATGAAAGGGCTTCTATGTACTTTTCAATGCTTTTATATGATAGTCTTATTATCTTGCATTTTCTTGTTTGTGGATTTTTTTATCTTTGTTGCTCCAACAAAATCATTTTTTTTAGCTAAAATTTTACTTTTTGTCACTTATAGGAAGAAAACCATTAATAATTTAGAGACGATGTGAACTAGTGATTTTTCAGATTTCATGTGTTGATTCTAAATATTTTTTATTTTAAAAAAATGTCTTATTTTTAAGCATTTGTTCATAAATTGTGTCTTATACTTTCAAGTATTTGTAATGAGTGATATTTTCTCATCTAACATAGTCTTTTTTAGAAATAAGATCAATTCATAATTTTTTAATCATAAACACTAATATCTAGTGCATGTATAATTTATTTTAATTTTTTGTTGCATATTTTATTTATTGTTATTTTTTTACTTCAAATTAATTATAATTTAGAGTAATATTTTTCCCTTTAACATGACATCTTTCATATACCCAAATTAATTTTTTTTAGCACAAACATATTTTTTAGAATTTTTTATACTTTTTTCTAATTTTTCACTTGTTTCAACCAAAGACCTTTATGTTTGGTAGAAAACCTATATTCACTAGAAAATAGAAAATAAATATAATAAATAAAAATATATATTACAAATTATATTTTTTGAAAAGATTACTCTAAGGGCTATGATATTACAAAATCTGATGTCATGGTGGCTTTATTTGATTATTAAAACCTTGCCTCTAATAATCATTTTTTGTTGAAAACAAAGTGAACAAAACTTTAAGGTTCAACTAAGGACCTTCATATAAAGGGCCTTAGAATGAAGAACCTTCAACCAAATTCCCTTCATTCAAAGGTACCTTTAGTAGAAGGCCCTTTCATATAGGCATTTTAGATGTGCAACAATAAAAATGAGAAATGGGACCTTCATTCAAACCTTGTTTACAAGTGGCAAGCCTTGTACTTTTGAATGAATGATCAAGTTCAATGATTTTTTCCTTCCAAGACTCATTTTTGTGCTCTATTCCACAAGTAGGACAGACCTTTATGCTTCCACCACGGGGAATTTGTTGAATTAAGAGGGTCAAATTCTCCTCAGTTAGACCCCTGGATGGACCAACTTTATGAATCTAAGAAAAAGATTAAGGAAAACAAGAAAGTGTGCAATATTCTGTTAGATAAGAAATGTTGATGTAAATTCTTTTATTTTTAATTGAATTCATAAATTAGTTCTCTAGTTATGTCATTTCAAAACTAGGTGCAACATGATTCATTCCCAATTAGGGCAAATCCTTGAGTACACCACCCTAGCACACGATTTAGTAAATTTGCACTTTAGTTGGCTCATTAATAATAATCAAGTGAAAAAGGAAACAAGAATTTGAATATTTTTGAACTCACATACATGATCCCAGATAAGAAAATAAAATATTTCGAGAATAGGTTAGAATCTAGGGATGTGTGAAATTATAATATTCAATAATGGATAATGCCATTTGCCAATTTCAATGCAAAATAAACCATTTTACACACTAGTAAATACACTAAAAATAACCTAATTGTTGTGGGCCTAAAACATAAGACAAAAGGGCATGAACATACAATTTTCATCAGTATGCAACTAAAAATTAAAAATATTCCATATAATTAAAAATATAAAAATGATAATAATTAATTATTAACTTGGTTTTATTAATATTTTTTTGAGAAAAGGTGCAAGCACCTAAACTTATATTATAAAATATATAGAATCCCAAAGGGAATTATTGTAGTAGCAATAGGGGTTAGATGGGGACAATTATAGTCCCGGATCCTTACAAAAACCATCAATAGATATTGTCATACAAACATTTGGTGACAAAAATAGAAAACCCCATAACTATTACATGTAAACGATGCAGACTATAGAACCAAAAAACCAACAGTCACCACTGACTATATCACCAGAAGAAACTATGCCATTTCATTAACATCCTCAACCAGGAAACCCTGAGGATCAAGAATAGGAGGAGCAGACATATCCATCACTGGAGGAGGAGGAGGGTTAAAGTGTAGTAATAAGTGAAGGGATTGGAACATGCTCCTCATAGAATCCTCAAATTGCTCCCAAATCTCTCCCTCATGACAGTGCATAGAGTTTTCTATGGAACAAACGTAGTTATTCTGAAGCCCATGAAGAAAGGCAAAATAAATACAATATAAAAATGGTTGTTGTCTCACCTCTTTATGTGAAAAAAAACCTCCGATGGTAGTCATCCCAGCATAGAGATCATAGTTCTTGAACCCTTCATCAAGATGAGCCTCTGCAATCAGAGCATCCTAAATGAAATTAATAGTGAGACCTTTCACCATGCCTAAATTCTATAGAAGATCCATGGTGTTGGAAAGGAAGTGAGAGACCACCTGCAAAGGATAGAAGGTCCTAGTGAATTGAAGAATGTAAGGACCTGACTCATCCTAAACCAAATAATACTAAACTCTAAATTCAAAAATACCGAGGAATAAACTTTTTGATCTAACAAACGCAAGAATGTGAAATTTTTCTAAGAAGTGCTAAATGCATGTTATAGAGATGGGACGACTTGAATTTAGTTTTCTAAAACCATCAAGTACAAAAGGATCACCAATTTTAAACCTAGTGAAGAGGGAGTACCTTACGCAAGATAACCTATAAGAACAATGGATCACACATATCTTAAGTTCTACGTTACACCTTGCATTCACTTCTGACAACTTGCTTTCTTCCTAGTGACTATATCCTTATCATCTGCACAAAACTATTGGAAACAAGATAGATAACTGAGAGGGGGGGTGAATCAGTTATCTCAAAAAATTTCTTACTTTTACTTTCTTTTCTTATCTCAATATTCAGTGATATATCAAAACATGAAAGCATAAGCAGCCATAAGAACTAAAATGAAATTAACACACATAGCACAAGGATTTTTACGTGGAAACCCTGTTAAGGGAAAAACCACAAGGTGACTAACCCAAGATTGTATTCTTTATTAAGAGAATAAAGGAGTACAAAAGGCACTTACCAGTTAGGGCTCACTGCCTGAGTACACTGCTCACAAGAGAATCACTACCTACAAGAGACTCACTATCTACAGAACTTACATAAGATAACCAAGTGTTTGAACTGATGAACAACATCTACATATGCAAGAATTTGGTTTTGGTTAGGCACAATATACCGATCTAGCACATTTCATCCTTCCTTTGCTTTGTATTGCTATTCTGTCACATTCTAGACTTTGATTGAAGCTTTCACCTTTATCTCTGCTATTCTTCGCACTTCATTTAACACACATATATCACACAAGCTTGAATCTATCGAGTATATATATCCACATCAAGGATTTCCAACAACTTTTTAGTCAACAACAAGAACACGTAGGATATTTGCAAGTTACTATTCTATCGGCTGAATCCATGCTTGATTTATGATGCATACCAAAAACTTAGGCATAGAGGTCATTACCTATGTTGTCCAAATTATATAACACTTAAAGCTATTTGATCAATACCTTCTGTACATCTGTATTGAGGTCAGATACCCTATTGGTCAATTCTTCCTCTGTCTACACTGTCTGATACTCAGATGCTTATATCTTTCACATGCTTTGTCACCAGAGGCTAAATCTCTGGAGTACAGTAGTTTAGATACTCCTTATTACTCATCCAAATCTATAACATGTTGGGTTTCACCATGAAAGAGTTTCAGACCCAATTATCAGACCCTATCATATGCTCCGTTCTTTGACAACCAAACCAATTTATCTTCAATCTGACTTCCGGTATGAGTAATTTATGTATTACATATATGAGGGATATACTTTGTTGCCATCAATGACAACACTTATGAATCCTAGTAGTGTCTCTTGCCAACAATCTCCCCCTTTGACATTAATGGCAACACTTAGTGAAAAATGACTAAGTGTCATAGTAACTCTCCCTTTGCTTGTGCTCCATCTCTCCATACTGCTTACCGGTGCTCTTTTAATGCTAGATTCCTCATTTTTCACTACTCTTCAGGATCTCCCCCTTTGGCATTGATGGCAACACTTAGTGAAAAATGACTAAGTGTCATAGTAACTCCCCCTTTTCTTGTGCTCCATCTCTCCATATTGCTTACCGGTGCTCTTTTAATGCTGGATTCCTCATCTTTCACTGCTCATCACTCCCCCTTTGACATCAATGGCAAAGGGTGGGACCTGCAAACCAAAATTGTGCAAAAAGATTACTATATAAAGATGCATATGTACCTACAATCCTCAATCTAAACTTACATATACTTCAGTATATCTGCAAATGTGGTTTTCAACTGTACAAGCTCTGTGGCCTAACTTCTCTTCATCCTATCCAAAATGGAGATGTGTCCACTCAACAAAAATGCATATGCTTCTACCCTCTTCAAATTTGTTGGATCACTGGTTCGGGCTGTACTTAGTGCATCTGCCAAGGCATCATGCATTGCCTCTAACTTAGGGATGATTATCCCTTAGAGTTCACCCATTCTATCCATTATATTCTTCTTCTCCTTAAATAGTTTCTTTATTTCATTTATTATAACAACAGCTTGGCATTCTTGATTCACCAAAGAGGTAGTGAGGGGATCAAAATTCTGAGATAGACTTGACAATTTTCCTTCTTATTCTTTCATTTTATTCTCAATGTCTTCTGCCACTTTAGGCCAGGATAAACAAAATTTGTATATGTCCCCACCATCCTTAAGAGTGTTTTTAATGCTCTTTATGCCAATGTATAGGTTTTTTCTATCATTAGCAATTAGTCCTTGTACCTCACTAAATCTTTTTCCCAAGAATTCCTTTCGGACCTTAGTTTTTGCTAATTTTTCTAAAGAATCAAAATGTGTATTAACAAAATTAACTAGGTTCTTCATATTACCAGATGGAGAGGTAGATGGATCCTTTTGATAAGTGGGCATGATCTTCTCTAGTACTTGAGAAGCAATACTTAGCAGCTCACTGTCCTCCATATGAGATTTTAGGAGTTTTTCTTTGGCTTTGGCCTAAGCAAAAGATGCTATCTTCATTATCTGAATCGGAGAGAGAGAATCCAGATTCAATGGTCCTTGAATCAACTCAAGTTCATCTAACTCCACAACTTCCTTGTCCAAGAAACTTTGTACTACTTCTATAGTGTCTCTTGTAGTCTCAAGTTCCTTTTCTTTGGGAACATCTAGACTGATTTGCTTATTCTCATTGATAGTATTTGTCTCTTCTATCTGCACTTCCTCTTCCAGAACAAAGGAGTCTAAGGCCTCAAATGGCTCTTCATTAGTTTTCTTTAATCCTTTGACATCCATGTCAGAAGATTGTTCATTGATTTTCTTTAATCCTTCAACATCCATGTTAGAAGGCTCTTCATTTGCTTTCTCTACAATGGGAAGATTAAACCTTTTCAAGGTTGTCTAGAGAATTTCTTTTGTCTCATCAGCTATTTGGTTAGTTTCTACAAGCATGAGCTTAGTCATTCTGGACTTGCTCTGAAAATCTTCTTTGCTATCCTTATAAACCATGTCCATTTGTTTTGGAGTGATAGATGGACATAACTATATCACTATCTATTCCCAGATCTCCAAGTCTTTTGCTTTTGCATTTTCTTTTCTTAACTCTAGTACTTCTTCTAGGATTTTCTGAATCAAGGAAATTATTTCAATGAAAGCTTTGTTATAAATGTTCAAGTACCTGACAGTTGCTTCCTCAAGAATTCTCTTGTCTACATCATTGTATTCATCATAGAATTCTGTTACTAGCTGCAGGTTTCCATCCACAGTGACTGCTTTAATGATGTCTTCAATGGAGAGAGTGGGTCTCTCAACAAATTCTTCTGTCTTCTGCTCCTCATCATTCTTTTCATCCTTGGAGGGTTTGTTCTTGGATTTCTTTAATTTTCTAACCTCCTCATCTAATTCTATCTCTTCATCATCCTTGAGGCTCACATAAGTTCTTGTGGCCTTAGTCTTCTTTCTCTTTTCACCTTTGTCAGATGGTTTGGTTACCGGTTTTGCAGTCTTTGAGCTTTTAGGAGAAATAGGGGCAGAACTCCTAGTAGATCTTGTCCAGGTAGAGGCTTCCACCGAGATGCTTTCTTTCTTTGCTTCTTCCCTTTCCCTTTCAATTTTCTCTATTCTTTCTCTATTAGCATCTACTGCCTCCTTTGTTAAGCCAAACCTCTTAGCAATTTCTTCAACCTCCTTCCTTAGTTTTCTTTTAGACTTAGGCTTCCTTAATTCAACATGTATTTTTATGTTTAGCTCATCAAAGGTGCCAAACCTCTCTACCTTAGTGTCCTTGGGTTGGCTAAGAAAGTGTTGAACATGTACCTCTAATATGTTTTCATCAATTTCATAGCCCATGGGCATTATCCATACAGTTTTTGGCTCGACTACCTCCATTAGGCATTGATCTGTGTCAACCATGAAGCAAACTGTGTCCTTGTATTTCTCCACAATTGATTTTGGTATTCTTTCTCTTGCATGTATCATGCTTTGGAAATTCTTGAAGTAACCCCAGAGAGCTGTCTTTTGGGCTTGTGCATCTCTAAGTCCATACAAATAATCTCTTATTTGAATTGCAACAGGTCTATCATTTGTCCAGATCAGACCTTTTGATTTGAGTAACTCATTCATGTAATAGAAGAATAGACACAACACCAAATTGCCATACTTGAAGGAATTTTTCTTATCTTTCTTAATCTTCTACAGATTCTCCATCAGTTGATTCAACAAAAGCCAACACAAATCATAATCTACATTTTTCTTCATCATCTAATGTGCTGTATAGATTGTAGTACTAGACACACAATTTTCCCTACTTGAGTGGTAAATTTTGTAACCAATTACAATTGATGCAAACTTGACATCCGGGTTAGTAATATCATCTATAGTCATTGCCCTCTTGTCATATTTTGATCTGGTGGCATCTGTTACGGTTTGATTTTTCATAGATTTGAATGCAGGAAACCCACCAGTTGAGTGCAATCTGGTTACAACCATGATGGCATATTTGGTTATCTTGAATGGACTCATTAACTACATAAAGTTATCATGCATCCTACTTAACACATACCGGACCCATTCATCCTCTGCAAAAGATGGGAAATATATGCAATGTGCAAAGTGCTTGTCTTTTAGGGCTTTGAATTCTGGTTTGAGATCAAAATTCTCATCTCTTAACTATTTGCGGTATATTTCCATCAATTCTAAGTCTTCAATGTTTGCATTTATGTAAACCCTAATATCTTCTGCATGCAGAACACCATATGGGATTCAGGAAAACACACCCAAGGGATCACCTTCTATAGATTTGTGAGGGTGTTTCTTGAATTTAGGTCTTTACCTCTCAGTGACATTCACAACCATGGGAGTAGCCATTCTAACAATGAAATTTGGAGAAATTTGCAAAGAAGAAATAGCTTTTTCGCCTTAGGGTTTGTTGCAACTACCGGAGAAAATTTCTGCTTGATTTTGATCTTCAGTTTCAACTTTAATAATCTACAAGATCTCTTCTTAGAGCTCTTCTCTCTTCTTCGTGAGTGCAAAGTGTTGAAAATGATGAATGGAAAGCCTTTTATCCTTGCACAAAAACCTAATTCCTTGTTGCAATAAGTGCACATTTTAAGTCATCTGGTTACTCTGTTTTGAGTGAATTTCTCATGAATCATTGTGTGAATCTTCAAATTATCATATAAGTGAGTTGACAACATAACTTTAGCCTTTCAAAACATGCCTCTAAATCTACAGACCATAAAATTTTATTTTCAGATCATACTAGATCTATTTGTGTAATTCTATTTTTACCGGATAGTTGTCAGAACTGGACCTACTCACAACTTCTTCAAATCTAAAAGTGGATTTCTCAACTCTTAATTGAATGAATTTCAAATGAACCTCTAAGAAGCCCTTTAATTCGCAACCTCTGATTCTTACTTAATGTGTCAAATTTAGGCACTTACTAGCTAGCTGGGGGAATTTTGATCTTCTTTGCAGCTCCCCCTGAGTCAGAGCTCATCTTTTAATTTCTAAAAGGGTTATCAGTACTAGATTCTAGTGTAGAATCATCACCAATGTTCATCACACTCTTCTTTACCCAAGTCTAGCTCATCTCCTTCTGAATCTCATCCGCATTCACTTAACCTTTGCCTTTGTCTTGTTTCTGATCATGTTTCGTTAGACCTTTTCCATCATAATTTCTACTCCTGTAGAATCTAGCTATATGACCAAATTTATTACAATTGTAACACAACATTTCCTTACTTATTTGATTAATATCCTCTTGATCTACACTAATTAGCCATATGCCCCATTCTATTGCATGTAAAGCATCTACCATTGAAAGAATCATTCATTTGCATATTTATGCATTTGTGATATTTGTGACCATACCTTTTGCAATTAAAACATTGACCAGAGAAGGATGGATTGATCTAATTCATTATGTTCCTACACTGAGTTGCTTTATGACCAAATTTGTTGTAACTGAAGTAGTTCCATTGAAAGATGGATATCTTTGAGCATTTGGTTGCCATATCGGAGGTCTTCTAGGCCTGTTTCTATGTCTTCTTGATCCAAAGTTCTTTTGACCAGATCCAAAGCTTTCACCTTTCTCATATCTCAAACCACACTTATCATCTACCCTTTTTTAACTTTCAAGAAGAACTTCAAGTTGGGCTGAGCTTATCTTGAATTTTCTTTGTATTCATTTGCAATTTGAAGATCTTGTTTAAGAGTGTCAATCTGGCTCTCAAGTTTTTCTTCATTATGTCTGGCTTCTTCAAGATTAGATTGAAGATGTCTGATTATTGTGTCCATTTTGTGGCAGTCCTCTATTTTCTCCTTAAGGGATTGTTTTAAGTTATCTTCAGTCTTTCTCTTCTCTTCAATTTCTTGGGTGAATTTCATAACCCCTGATTCCATTTCATGTCTTATCATAATAACTTCTTTTGATAGCTTCTCACATAGCTTAGTTTTCTCATTCAGATCATCATCAGTATTATTGGATTCATTCTGATTTACTAACTTTTGAAGTAGTTCCTTTCTCTTTTTCATGGAATTATTGAGTTTTTCTTTCAGTTCATTTATGAAATCATCAGCTTCCTTGAGTCGCTCTCTCAAATTATTAACCTCAGACTGAGATTGTTCAAGATCATCTAGGGAAGACTAAATTTGTTTTTTCATACCATATGTATCCATTGAGATTCCTAGATCTTCCTCAAGCTGTTAGGCTTTTTTTGAGGAACCAAGCTCTGATACCAATTGTTGGAAACAAGGTAGATAACTAAGAGGGGGGTGAATTAGTTATCTCAAAAATTTTCTTACTTTTACTTTCTTTTCTTATCTCAATATTCAGTGATATATCAAAACATGAAAGCATAAGCAACCATAAGAACTGAAATGAAATTAACACACATAACACAAGGATTTTTACGTGGAAACCCTGTTAAGGGAAAAACCACGGGGTGACTAACCCAAGATTGTGTTCTCTGTTAAAAGAATAAAGGAGTACAAAAGGCACTTGCTAATTAGGGCTTACTACCTGAGCACACTACTCACAAGAGGCTCACTTCCTACAAGAGACTCACTATCTACAGAACTTACAGAAGATAACCAAGTGTTTGAACTAATGAACAACATCTGCATATGCAAGAATTCAGTTTTGGTTAGGCACAATCTATCGATTTAGCACATTTCATCCTTCCTTTGCTTAGTATTGCTATTTTGTCACATTCTAGACTTTGATTGAAGATTTCACCTTTATATCTTCTATTCTTCAAACTTCATTTCACACACATATATCCCACAAGCTTGAATCTATTGAGTATATATATCCGCATCAAGGATTTCCAACAACTTTCTAGTCGGCAATAAGAACACTTAAGATATTTGCAAGTTACTATTATGTCAGCTAAATCCATGCTTGATTTATGATGCGTACCAAAAACTTAGGCATAGAGGTCATTACCTATGTCAACCAAATCATATAACACTTAAAGCTATTTGATCAATACCTTCTGTACATCTAGATTGAGGTCTGATACACTATTGGTCAGTTCTTCCTCTGTCTGCACTATTTGATACTCAGATGCTCATATCTTTCACATGCTTTGTCACCAGAGGCTAAATCTTTGGAGTACAGTAGTTCAGATACTCCTTATTACTCATCCAAATCCACAACATGCTAGGTTTCACCATTAGAGAGTTTCAGACCCAACTATCAGACCCTATCATATGCTATGTTCTTTGACAACTGGACCAACTTATCTTCAATCTGACTTCTGATATGAGTAATTTATGTACTATGGATATGAGGGATATACTTTGTTTCCATCAATGACAACAGTTATGAATCCTAGAAGTGTCTCTTGCCAACAAAAACTAACTAGACAATCTCTTGTTAACATTACTCAGAAATCACTACACAGAATCTATAAAAGAATGCCCTACATCCAGCAGACCTAAGTACTAGGGGATCCTTCGCTGTCTAGACTGCCTACATACCCTGTATCCATGGGATCAACGCCCCCTCCTTCGAATGCAACTAACACAGGGAATGTGAATATGTAGTTCTATTTTGCACTATGTTTGATGTAACTGTGAGCAGGTATCTAGCCCTTTCTAATGTTATTACATGCCCCAGACAGTTCTTTGTTGGCTACCACCCACTTGGTGAAATAGAGACAGAAATTTTTTCACTACCACAAACACTTAAAGAGGTGTTTTTGAGTTAGTCTTGGTGTGGAGGAATCCCTATTTGGTGTCTTCCCATGAAATCTGGTCTTTCTTCCTCAAGCCAAATTAGGTAGCTTCTTGACTAAGACCATTCCTAATTCCCTAGTGCTTTCTAATCACCAATATTCACAAAGACAAGGGGAAAGCATATGGCAGATAGGTTTTTTTGATTCAAACTAGTTGCCCTATTTACAAGTCATCTCTTATTTAGACTCATGTTGTTAGTAAGCCTCACATGCTAATCATCATACAATTATTTCAATAGACTCATTCTTTCTTTTTAGTTAATCTTCTTAATGAGATATCTGAGGAGATTTCCCCTTCCTATGGATTTAACTTCGACATGTCCCTTATTACTCCCTAACGATTTAGAGGGATGGTGCCTAGACGTCATTGTTGCATCTATGTTAGCTGCGAGGTACTTGGTTCAATGCGATGGAATTACCCATAAACATGACACAGAGGTACCGTAAAAACTGAACATTGTGATTTGTTTTATGTTTGGACGTTTTATTAAAGTTTACTCAGCTAATAGAAAAGATATACTTGCATCAAAACTAATAAATAAATTGATAAAGGAAAGATACTTCACTGAATCTTGATGCAAGTTAAGTATCGATATTATGCTCAAGGTCAAGTCATTTATGTAAAATGAATAGGACTAGAAATGATACAATCAATGTAATCAATTCATAATTGCACATAACATAGACTAGAAAATATATTCTATCAATAATGCATATAAAAATTTAGTCAAGGGACTCTTATTTTATCATACAAGTAAAGAATTGATACAACTTCTTGCATGATCATTACTAACTTACTTTTAATTGGAACCAATGAGGACTTAATAAAGGTTGTAAATTAAGATAGTTATCCTAACAAGAGGTTTACTTGATACTCCCTAAATGGGTTTATACTAATAAAATTGGTTAACAACTTCAATGGATAAATAAGTGCATTATAATAACATTCTAACATCATTATTGGAAATATCATTTTACGACTGAACTACTTATGGATCACAAAACAACTATACTACTTGATTGTTCAACCTTGACCATGTTTATAATCTATGAACTCATAATACTTTTCTTAATATGGTTGCAAACTAGATAAGGGATTAGTCCAAGAGGACGCTATTGTGTGATTGTGTAAGACTCGATAATTTGAATGACTTATCCTCTATTCATGTCATTGCTTTCAGAGATTCAATAATTTTTTTAGAAATTTTATGAACTGAGTATCAACATTAAGTATACAATATGTAATGCCTTCCATAAAGTATAAATTATAGAGACTTTTCTAAGTTGTTTTGACTATAATTAATGAAGCGAGGTCCAAGCATTGAAGGAATGATAGTAGCTAATGGATATGTAATAATTTATAGAGATATTTCTAACTAATGGAGACCTAATAATCAATAGAGATTTTGCATAAGAAGATTTCATAGCACTATGTTAATAACCAGATTTTCTTAAGCTAAAGAATAAAATTAATTAACTTATACCCCAAACTTCATTACATTCCTTCATTTATTTTATTCTCTTATTTAATTCATACCCATTATATATTTCACACTTTTTCACACTTGTTAATTACCCCATAATAATACTCATCATTACTTTTGTCGCATCGAGCTTCATCTTCATTACTTTATTATCATCAAACACAATTCACCTCCTGATCTCCTCCTTCATTGAATCATATATAAATAATTTTTTTTTATATTACATTATTATGCTTTATCTTTCACAATTTTACTTATAACCAATCTCATTACTCCTTTTTTTTTAATTTTAAATCATATTATATCCTTTTATCATATTATCACTACTTATTTCCATCATTTATAACATGCCCATTTTTATTCATTATTCTTTACTCTATCATTATTTCTTGTATTTTTCTATTGAACCTCTACACACATACATTTATCCTTTTCTCATATCCACACTCTTCAATTACAATTCTTTCCACCAATAAATTACATTGCCTTATTTTATCTCACACTAATTTACACGTTACACTATTCACAAACTCCAACCCCTTTCTATATATGTATCTTATTACTCTTATCATATATAAATTACAAACTCTTCACTATATGCTTATATCCATGCCTTCATCACCTTATTTACACTTTCAGTCAAATCATTAATACATCAACACATTAAAATACATTCATATCAATTTACACTCTCTTCTCACATCAAATCTACACCCTTTCCCTCATTTATATTTATATCTCCCTTTCAATTTATCAATTTCTATACACTCACTACTTTTCATACACACCCCTTTCTACCATTACTCCACCATCTTCATACTTACCCCATTTGCTAACATTAATTCTCTTATTACTTCTCACAATACAATCCACACAATCATACTTACTTATTCACACTTATCCCTTCTCTTCTACTTCACCTTATATACATTTCACAATCTTTTAAATCATTCCATCATTTTAATTATATACATACCCCCAATTCATATTATTAATTACTTATTCAATCATCATATACATCTTTTATATCATCAATACATCAATTTTATTTTCTCTTTATTTAATTATTTGTATTTTCCCATCTATTCCATTTATTATATTATTTATTACTATTCTACATCATACCACTCTCATTATGCATTCTGCAATCCCACTTCCTAATTGTATTATTTGCTTATTCTCTCCCTTTCAATTCTACCTCGTTAATTACTTTAATCTATCTCTATTCATATTCTCTCTCACTTCATTTATTCTCATCTCCTTTCACCCACTCCATTTATCTCATAAAATATCTAGAAACTTAGATTATTCAATTACCCTTTTTTGTCCATACTTTCCACAAAGCATATCTCGAGAAACTATTGTGGGTAGAGTTTAAATTTGATAGCCAACCTTGACTGTGAAGCAATTGTTTTATGATAGTTATCTATTCAATAGTACCTTTAAAATACTATGACACACTTTACTATAAGTAAATTATATAAAATCCAAATTTATATATCATCATAATCCTATATTAATTTTGACAGTTTGTCCAAAATCTCTCCTTTCATATGATATAATCTTTTCAAAAATTTGGTTGTATTTTACAACTAAAATGTCTGAGTACAGCTATACAACTGACAAATGTAAGCCATGTTTGTGGGATGTGAGCCCTTCCCATCATTTTAAACAGAGACAATATTCTTGTGGAGATTATTAATGATGCTAAATGAAGCAATCTGAAAAATAAACTTACACTATAATAAAGGTGCCCTAGTAAGACTTCTTGTTGGCGGGTGTAAATCCCAACTCCTCAATCTTTTCTAGCATACTCGATGCCCATGAAGATTGAATGAGGATATGGACATCCATCAATGCATATTGAAAGGAGGAAATTTGTCAAATGTTGTAGTTACAAGTGCCCCCAGTAGACATGTCTGCATCATGTAAACACAGACAAGCCATGTGAACTATTCGACAAAATGACTCAATGAAATGTCATCTCATGGAATGCCATGATAGCAAGATATGTTCAAAATGGGTTTGTTGAAAAGGCTTTAGAAACTCACAAGCAGATGTGACTGGCAGGTGTAAGGACTGGTTCCAGAACCTTTGGCTGCATCCTCCCTACATATGCAAAAATAGGGCCTTTTGATCATGTATTATAGTTAGACATGACTGCAAAATTTGGTAGCATCGACAAGGTACGTGAACTATTTACCAAAATGCCTCAAAGTAATGTCATCTTGTCGAATGCAATGCTTGCAGGTTTGCACTAAATGGATTTGCAGAAATAGGCTTTTGAAACTTTCAAGCAAATGTAATCGGCAGGTTTAAAGTCAAACTCCACAACCTTTTCTAATGTCCTCTCGGCCTATGCCAAAATGGATGCTATTGAATAGGGTATGTGCATCCATCAAAGCCTAAAGGAGGGGGGATTTATGTTAGATGTCGTAGATGCAAGTGCCCTAGTAGATGCATATGTAAAATGTGAAGGCATTGACAATACATTGGAACTGCTTGACAGAATACCACAAGGAGATGCATTCCATCTTATGCACAAGTGTATTCATTGAAATGGTTTAAAAAAAAGCTTTTAGGAAATGCAATTGTCAGGTGTAATCCAAATTCCAAAATCTTTGGTAGCGTCCTCCATGGCTACGCCAAATTGGAATCTCTGAGGCAGGGTACGGACATCCATCAAGTAGAATTGGTAGGAGATTTCTTGCTAGATATTATTGTTGGAAGTACTCTAACAAATATGTATGCAGAATGTGGAACTCAGATAGGGCACGTGATCTATTTGACAAAATCCCTCAAAGAAATTGAGATAAATTTTATAAATCATTTCTTTAAGCTTAGCCTGATGGGACTTGGTAATTTATGATTCCAATATAGTTAAGTATCATGTGAATTATCTATCACATAATAGATGCTATTTTAATCTTATAAGATGAACTTTGTATTTAACTAGCTTCCTTCAATAATTTTGGAACACTTAGAAACGTATGCTATTTCCTGCAAATTCGGCAGTGGTGGGATTATATATTATTTACCATGTAGGGAAGAAAATGTACTGTATAACCTAGGCTATACATTTGCACATTTCATACTCTATAATATGGGGTTCCTACTACTTCCTGAGAGAGTGCTTAAGGTACTCCATTTTGGCAGAATGATACACACTTTTCATGCAAGAGACAAATCACATCCATAGACACTAGAGGTTTATGCAAAGTTAGAGAAATTGGCTTGGAAGATGAAGGCAGTAGGGTATTTTCTAGATTTGAGACATTTATGTAATGTTGTGGAAGAGGAGGAAAAATAATTATTTCTCTTCCATTGTAGTGAAAAGTTGGCAATTTTATTTGATTTATTAAACACAACTCATAGAGCAACTATTAGAGTTGTTAAGAACCTTCGATTAATTATGCAAAAATTTTCTCTTTAACATAAATCTAAACTAGTTAAATAATGCAATAACATATAAAGACATTTCATCAAAATGAGCCCATTACTAAATTGGAGAAGAAAAATTAACACTCATGAAATTTATAATGAACTATTAACAAAATTTGATAAATACAAGAAACAAAATAATGCAAGGAAGGGCTTCTCTTACCGAATGCTCTAGTCATGCATCTAAAACCCAAGTGTGTGTCTTCCCTTTGATTTCTCCATCATATTTATAGAAAACTCAACTCTTGTCTAGAACCTCATTTTCCAAACACATGTTGGAAAATATGAAAGACTTTGGAGTCAAGTCTAGGCACATGGTGGAAGATTGGGTCAATTCTACTCAATTAATGTCCCTTTCAAATTTTTCCAATTTGCCATTAATTTCTTTGTGGAAAAGGATTTCCCATGTGTTTCTTGAGAAGTTACCTTGGGAGAGGTCAATTCAAGTATGCACCCTTCTTAAGCTTTGTGAAAGCTTAACTACTTGTTGAAATAGGGAATCGTTCTCAGATGTGGGTCTCCTTTCATGAGAACAAATCTCTAGAGTGAGTTGGTTCTCTTATAATTTGTAAACTATGACTTGAGTGGAAAAGGGATAGAAAGATGTAACTGAAGTGCAAACTAATTATAGAATCTAAAACTAAATGAAGTTCTATCATTCACAGGTAGATCCTCTAACATTAATCTTCTCAACTTCACTGATAGTTATTCCTTAAGTAATTTGCAACAAGGTTTGATATTAAACACAAACTGCAACTAGGAAGAAACTAAACTTTTAGAGTATTGAGACAAGATAAAGGACTAAGATAGTCACAATATGACATCAAACTAAGACTGCATAAATGTATGTAAAACAAGAAGATTTGCTATTAGAACTGAAAGGAATACAATGCATGAGAAAATAAAATATGTGAGCCAATTACCGAATACAACTCTGTAAGAGAAGAAACTGATGCTAACTGACCGAGAAAAAACTAATTTTTCCTCCTATAAATGACTCCAAATGAACTCTCTTGAAGAAAGCTGAAAAAAGCTCCTAAAAAATAGATTTGCAATCTATTTTTGAGCTTCAGAAAAAAGCTGCCAAAAATAGCCTCAAACTGCCTCCAAACTGCAAAATAAAACTACCAACTTGCTCCTCTAGCTGGTCCCCACCAAAACTGCATCTAAATTTGTCGAATTTGCCTCATGAAAGCAAAATTTTTGTCCTATTATGCTCAATTTCGCCCAAGGAAATCCAAATGATTTAACTACCTAAAAATAGTTAAACTTTAAAAGCAACTTATAACTACATTGCTTTAAAGTTAACTTTACATGACTTGGCAGTTTTAAAATCGATATCCTATTGATATGATTTTTTCCAAAAAAAATGATATCTGGTTTATAATTCACCAAGATATTCACAAGATATCATTTATGATTTTCTATAAAAATCATAAAAACATGAACTATTACATGTGTTGCAAAAAATAAATAAAAGCCTTCAAAAGTGATGAGGGGGGTAAATCATAAAACACACAACAACAGAAATTGCACACAGAAAATAGAATGATATTTTACTAATATGGGCAAAACATTACATTACAGAAGCTCAAATACAATCAGAGGACAAATCCCCTACAGGCTGCAACACATTACAGCTCCCTCTCTCAAGACTCTGGAATCTTCAGCCTTCTGTAATCCCCAATCAACTAGGGTTTCTAATTTCCCACCTTTCTTGACTCTACACCTTCCCCCTTAACTCTACTGCCCTAAGGGTTCCCAAAAATGGTCATATATAGCCCTTTTTGGCGACCACCAGCTTAATTTCAAAATTTGTATCTCCCTCCAAAAATAGGTCAAATTCGCGGGGCCATAACTTTCGATCTAAAATTTGGATTTTCAATTATAATACCTTTTCGAAAATCTCTCAAAAAGACTATGGTGCACAAGTAGTACCAAAAAGTAGACTACTTGGGTTTCCTAACAAATTTTGGGCCCATTCAGAGCCTCTAAGTGCCTCAAATTTGACTTTGAACATTTCAATAGGATTTTTAGAATTTGAAATTTTAATATCTCAGAAACGACAAATGATATTGAAGTCATTTCTTCACCATTAGCTTCAATTCACTATTCTAGAGGTCTATGTAAGATTTTGTAGCCAACCATGCACAAATGCAAACTTACTAAAAATAGTAACCCTGCCAAATTTAGCCCTTATTGAAAAGAAACAACATTTGTTTTTTGGTTGATGTAAGATTATTCTTACACCTTGGATGCTCCTACATCAGACACCCATGGTAATTTGAAAAGTGACCTTGTCACTTCTCATGAGTTAGAGGGAAACCAAAAGAGTTAACCTCAGTCTCAGATAACCATGATGAATCTTCAATAGGCCTTCCTTTCCATTTCACCAAGTATTATGTGTATTGCCTGTTTCTTGTACACTTACCCACACGACTATCCATAATGCCCTCTATCTCCTCCTTCTCTGAAGTAGATGTTGGAATGTCCCACTGTGTTCCTTTATCAAGTCCATCATCATGATACTCTATCAAATCTAAAATGTTGAACACTAGTGAAATATTGATGTTATCAGGCAATTCTACCTCAAATGCATTTCCTGAATCATGCTTCTTCAGGATTATACACGGTCCAAATTTCTTCATTTTCAACTTATTAAATGTTCCAATTGAGAATCTTTCTTTTCTCAAGTGAACCATGACTTCATCTCCTACCTGGAACTTTTTATATCTCCTCTTTTGATCTGCCTTAGCCTTGTACTGAATATTCATCTTATTAATGTGATTTCTCACTTCTTCATGCAAATTCTTCAAGTGTTCTGCAAAGTCTTCGGCCTCAGCACTTGTCTTTTCTCCTTTGTCTAGCTTCCTTAACTCTGAAGCATTTCTTGGACTATTACCATATATAATCTAGAATGGTGATTTACCAGTACTCCTATTGACAGAATTGTTGAAAGTGAATTCTTCCTATGGCAAAATCAAATTCCATCCCTTGGGCTTATCTCCTACTAAGCATCGTAGCAGGTTACCCAAACTCTTATTCACCACTTTTGTCTGTCCATCAGTCTGTGGATGGTGTACAGAGTTGAACTTTAAATCTGTTTTCAACTTCTTCCACAATGTCCTCTAGAAATAACCAACAAACTTGGTATCTCGATCTGAAACTATGCTCTTAGGTAGACCATGTAGTCTCACCACTTCCCTAAAAAATAACTCTGCAATATGAACAGCATCATTAGTTTTCTTACAAGGAATAAAATGGGCCATCTTTGAGAATCTGTCCACCACCACAAAAATGGAATCATGTCCTCTCTGTGTCCTTGGTAAACCAAGAACAAAATCCATACTAATATCATCCCATGGCTTCTCTGGTATAGGTAATCACTGATATAGCCCTGTATTCTGACTTGTTCCTTTTGCCATCTGACACTCTGCAACTCTGCAAAAAATTCCTCACATCTTGTTGCAATTGTGGCCAATAATAATGTTCACCAGCAATAGCAATGGTCTTATCTCGACCAAACTGTCCTGCTAATCCTCCACTATACTTCTCCTTAATCAAGTTCTCTCTCAGAGAATATGTGTTTGCACGGCCATCATGGACAGCACTCCTATCATACTGCCATGGCCTCCCCAATAACATATGACATGCATCCATCGGTATGATGTCACATAGCACCTCATCATGGTAGTCACCAATCTTGAACTTCACTAAACACTGCTCATTGACCAAAGCTCTATGGTCCTTCTGCAACCATGCAATCTGGTATGGATGTGGATGCTTTCTTCTTGTCAACTTCGACTTGTCAATCATCTCCTCTGAAACAAGATTATCAGTGCTTCCACTGTCAATAATAATATCACAACACTTACCTTCACATTTGCACCTTGTCGAGAATAAACTCCTCCTCTGATTGGGTTCTTTCTCCTCATTCAACAAAGTTCTGCTGACAACTAGGGTTCTCCCCTTTTTGTATCTTCATAGTGCTCAGATTGCACATCTTCATCGACATGTGCAACTCATGCATTACCTTCAGGTCTTCTATTTGTCCTTCCTTGATGTTGTGGACACTCGTATGCTCGATGTCGTTCTCCACATTGGAAACAGGTTCCTTTGAAACCTCCTCTTCTAGGTCCTTGCCCAGGTCTACCTCTTCCTCTTCCTCTTTGCTCACCATTATTCTGGTCACGAGGGCAGTAGGTATTATCTCCTCTTTGATTTTGACTGGTTCCAGCTTCTTCACTTTTCTTTGGATCTTCATTTTGGCCTCCATAGGGTCTTCCACCAGTCCTTCCGCCTTGACCTCTTCCCCTTTGCTTGATTTCAAATCTCTTATTCAGCTTTTCCTCCACCTTTAGGGAAAACTAGTACACATCTTCTATGGTGGTCATTCTGACCAGGCTCAACTCTTGAATACTTGGCCTTAACCCATTAATGTAACAGGCTACCTTCTCCTTGTTGGCCTCTCCATGGCCTGTCCTGAGAGTGATCTTATAAAAATCTTCTGTATAGTCCTTAACAGACTTCTTACCTTGCTTCAATCCTTGCAGCTTCTTCAACAACTCCATCTCATAATCCACAGGAATGAACTGCTTCTTCAATTTCTCCACCATCCGATCCCATATGGTAATCTTTGCTTTTCCTCTTCTATTTCTCTCTAACTGGACCTCCTTCCACCAAATACTAGCATGGCCCTTCAACTTTGTCTTTGCAAACTTGACCCGTTCTGGGTCTTCCACATCTTCACACTCGAAATAGTCCTCCATATCATTGATCCAATCAATAAGTTGTTCTGAATTCAAATCTCTAGAATAGGTAGAAACTTCAATCCTAGGCCTCTTTCCGATCTTTGAAATAGCCCTCAACAACCTAACTTCTTGGTCTTCCTCAGATAGCTCTTGTTCAACTTCATCTTCACTTTCCTCTCTCCTTCTCAGCTCGAACCCTCTTCGTAGCTCCTCTTGCAATGCATCAATTTGTCTTTGCAGGGCTCTAAAACCCTCTTCCGTCAAAGCATTCCTCCCACCACAATTTCTTCGTGGAGGCATCTTGATCTTTGTAGCAAACCCACAACCTCAGATCCTAGTGCAAACTACCTCACGGTCGGTGATCTGTCTACACACTTAGGAACCCTTGCTCTGATAACACTTGATGAGGGTGGTAAATCATAAAACACACAACAACAGAAATTGCACACAGAAAATAGAATGATATTTTATTAATATGAGAAAAAAATTACATTACAAAAGCTCAAATACAATCAGTGGATGAATCCCCTATAGGCTGCAACACATTACAGCTCCCTCTCTCAAGACTCTGGAATCTTCACCCTTCTGTAATCCCCAAATCAACTAGGGTTTCTAATTTCCCACCTTTCTTGACTTTACACATTCCCCCTTAACTATACTGCCCTAGGGGTTTCCAAAAATGGTCATATATAGCCCTTTTTGGCGACCACCAGCGTAATTTTGAAATTTGCATCTCCCTCCAAAAATAGTTCAAATTCCCAGGGCCATAACTTTTGATCCAACAGTTGGATTTTCAATTATAATACCTTTTCGGAAAGCTCTCGAAAAGATAATGGTGAACAAGCAGTACCAAAAGGTAGATTACTTGGGTTTCCCACCAAATTTCGAGCCCATCTAGAGCCTCTAAGTGCCTCCAATTTGACTTTGAACATTTGAATAGGATTTTTGAAATTTGAAATTTTAATATCTCACAAATGACAAATGATATTGAAGTGATTTCTTTACCATTAGCTTCAATTCACCATTCTAGAGGTCTGTAGAAGATTTTGTATCCAATCGTGCACAAATGCAAACTTACTAAAAATAGTAACCCTACCAAATTTAGCCCTTATTGAAAAGAAACAACATTTTTTTTTGGTTGATGCAAAATTGCTCTTACACCCTGGATGCTCCTGTATCAGACACCCGGCGTAATATGAAAAGTGACCCTCTCACTTCTCATGAGTTAGAAGGAAACCAAAACGGTTAACCTCAGTCTCAGATAACCATGATGGATCTTCAATAGGCTTTCCTTTCCATTTCACCAAGTATTCTGTATACTGCCTATTTCTTGTACTCTTACCCACACGGCTATCTAGAATGCCCTCTATCTCCTCCTTCTCTGAAGTAGATGCTCGAATGTTTCACTGTGTTCCTTTATCAGGTCCATTATCATGATACTCTATCAAATTTGAAATGTTGAACACTGGTGAAATATTGATGTCATCAGGCAACTCTACCTCAAATGCATTTCCTGAATCATGCTTCTTTAGGATTCTTCATGGTCCAAATTTCTTTATTTTCAACGTATTGTATGTTCCAATCGGGAACCTTTCTTTTCTCAAGTGAAACATGACTTCATCTCCTACCTGGAACTCCTTATATCTCCTCTTTTGATCTACTTCAGCCTTTTATTGAATATTCATCTTATTAATGTGCTTTATCACTTCTTCATACAAATTCTTCAGGTGTTCTACAAAGTCTTCATCCTCGGTACTTGTCTTTTCTCGTAGTTCTAGCTTCCTTAACTCTGAAGCATTTCTTGGACTATTGCCATATACAATCTAGAATGGTGATTTACCAGTACTCCTATTGATAGAATTGTTGTAAGCAAATTTTGCCTGTGGCAAAATCAAATCCCATCCCTTGGGCTTATCTCCTACTAAGCATCGTAGCAGGTTACCCAAACTCCTATTCACCACTTTTGTCTATCCATCAGTCTGTGGATGGTGTGCAAAACTGAATTTTAAATCTATTTTCAACTTCTTCCACAATGTCCTCTAGAAATAGCCAACAAACTTGGTATCTCGATCTGAAACTATGCTCTTAGGTAGACCATGTAGTCTCACCACTTCCCTGAAAAAATAACTCTGCAATATGAACAGTATCATAGTCTTCTTACAAGGAATAAAATGAGTCATCTTTGAGAATCTGTCCACCACCACAAAAATGGAATCATGTCCTCTCTGTGTCCTTGGTAAACCAAGAACAAAATCTATACTAATATTGTCCCATGGCTTCTCTAATACAAGTAATGGTTGGTATAGCCCTGTATTCTGACTTCTTCCTTTTGCCATCTGACACACTCTGCAACTCTGCACAAATTTCCTTACATCTTGCTGCAATTGTGGCCAATATTAATATTCACCAACAATAGCAATGGTCTTATCTCGACCAAAGTGTCCAGCTAATCCTCCACTATGCTTCTCCTTAATCAGGTTCTCTCTCATGGAACTCCTCGGTATGGACAACTTGCTTCCTCTAAACAACATGCCATCTTGGATTACGAAATCTAACCATTTTGTCCTATCCAAAGTAACATGTTCCAGACAAGTTTTCCAGGCCTCTACAAAATCTAGATCTTCAAGATACAAAATTTTGAGTTCATCAAACCCAACAACCTCTATCTTCATTTCTTTCAACAAATTTTGCCTTCTGCTCAAGGCATCTGGAAATCTGTTAGAATTCCCACTCCTGTGCTTCAAAACAAAACTATAACTCTGCAAAAACTCAACCCATTTTAAGTGCCTCTGATTTAACCTCCCTTGACTATTAAGATACCACAAATCCTGATGATCAGTATATAAAACAAACTCTTTTGGCAACAAATAATGTCTACATTTCTTCAAAGCCTGAACTATTGCATAAAACTCTTGATCATAAATAGAATACTTTTTCTTGGCATCATTGAGCTTCTCACTAAAATTGGCATTGGACTTACCTTCTTGACTCAAAACAGCTCCTATACCACTACCACTAGCATCACAATCTACATGAAATACCTTATTGAAATATGGAAGTGCCAAAACAGGTTGTTCTATGACTTTCTACTTCAATGTATCAAGGCTTTTGTCTTCTCCTTTAGTCCATCTAAACTCTTTTCTATCCCCTTTCATTGTCTCCATTAGGGGTGCACAAATGCTACTAAAATTCCTAATAAACTTTCTATAAAAACTTGCCAAACCATGAAAAGATCTTACCTCAAAAGCACTCATTAGCATAGGCCATTCAATGATAGCCCTCACCTTCTCTAGGTCTATCTTAAGACCTTCCTCTGAGACAACAAATCACAGGTATACCAACTCCTTCGTTGCAAAATTACATTTCTTTAGATTAATCACCAACTTCTCCTCCCTCAGCTTCTCTAAAACTCTTCTAATATGCATCAAATGTTTATCCCAAGTGTTACTAAAAATCAAAATGTCATATAAATAAACAATAACAAAACTTCCTAAAAATTCTTTAAGTACCTCATTCATGAGCCGCATGAATGTGCTCGGTGCATTAGTTAGCACAAATGGCATGACTAACTACTCATACAGACCTTTCTTTGTTTTGAAGGTTGTCTTCCACTCATCTCCTTCTCTGATTCGAATCTGGTGATACCCACTCTTCAAATCAATCTTTGTGATGTACTTGACTCCACTCAAACAATCCATTATGTCATCCATTCTAGGCAATGGAAATCTATACTTGATTGTGATCTTGTTGATGGCTCGGGAATATGTACACATCCTCCACTCTCCATCTTTCTTCGGTGCTAGTACTGCAGGTACCGCACATGGACTTAGGCTTTCTCTTATCAATCCCTTCCTCAACAACTCCTGAACTTGTCTGGTCAACTCTTCACTCTCTGTTGGAGTCATTCTATGGGCTGCCTTGTTTGGCAAACTAGCTCCTGGTATCAAATCCATTTAATGACTTATCTTCGTTATTGGTGGTAAACCTTCTGGTACATTATCATAGATAATGTCCTAAAATTCTTCCAACATATCTGAGACTTTTGCTGGTACATCTTCACATTTCTCTTGACTAATCTTAGGAATCAATGCAAAGCAATAACGGTCATGCTTCATACCCTCCAAAAATTTCCTTCCATCTACCAAGCAAATTCTGGCATTACTACATATCTTTTCTTCCACCTCCTTCAAGGGCTTCAACTTATGATGAACTCCATCCTTTGTTAGGGAATATGTGTTTGCATGGCCATCATGGAAAGAATTCCTATCATACTGCCATGGCCTCCCCAATAACATATGACATGCATCCATCGGTATGAGCTCACATAGCACCTCATCATGGTAGTCACCAATCTTGAACTTCACTAAACACTACTCATTGATAAAAGCTCTATGGTCCTTTTGCAACCATGCAATCCGGTATGGATACAGATGCTTTCTTCTTGTCAATCATCTCCTCTGAAACAAGATTATCAGTGCTTCCACTGTCAATAATAATATCACAACACTTACCTTCACATTTGCACCTTGTCTAGAATAAACTCTTCATCTGATTGAATTCTTTCTCCTCATTCAACAATGTTCTTCTGACAACTAGGGTTTCTCCCCTTTCTGCATCTTCAGAGTGCTCAGATTGTGCATCTTCATTGACATGTACAACTTGTGCATTGCCTTCAGGTCTTCTATTTCTCCTTGATGTTGTGGACACTCGTATGCTTGATGTCCTTCTCCACATTGGAAATAGGTTCCTTTGAAACCTCCTCTTCCAGGTCCTTTCCCAGGTCTACCTCTTCCTCTTCCTCTGCTCATTATTATTCTGGTCACGAGGGTGGTAGGTATTATCTCCTCTAATTTTGATCAGTTCCAACTTCTTCACTTTTCTTTGGATCTTCATTCCAGCCTCCACAGGGTCTTCCACCAGTCCTTCTACCTTGACCTGTTCCCCTTTGCTTGCTTTCAAATCTCTTATTCAGCTTCTCCTCCATCTTCAGGGAAAACTGATACACATCTTCTATGGTGGTCATTCTGACCAGGCTCAACTCTTCTTGAATACTTGGCCTCAACTCATTAATGTAACGGGCTACCTTCTCCTTGTTGGCCTCTCCATGGCCTGTCCTGATAGTGATCTTATAAAAATTTTCTATATACTCCTTAACAAATTTCTTACCTTGCTTCAATCCTTGCAGCTTCTTCAGCAACTCCATCTCATAATCCATAGGAATGAACTGCTTCTTCAATTTCTCCACCATCTAGTCCCATCTGGTAATCTTTGCTTTTCCTCTTCTATTTCTCTCTAACTGGACCTCCTTCCA
Organism: Cunninghamia lanceolata; assembly: GCA_027924645.1. Taxonomy (NCBI): domain Eukaryota; kingdom Viridiplantae; phylum Streptophyta; class Pinopsida; order Cupressales; family Cupressaceae; genus Cunninghamia; species Cunninghamia lanceolata. The sequence continues at coordinate 6,893,380 of BSBN01000448.1, forward strand.
CCAAATACTGGCATGGCCCTTCAACTTTGTCTTTGCAAACTTGACCCATTATAGGTCTTCCACATCTTCACACTCAAAATACTCCTCCATATCATTGATCCAATCAATAAGTTGTTCCAGATTCAAATCTCCAGAATAGGTAGAAACTTTGATCCTGGGTCTCTTTCCGATCTTTGAAATGGCCCTCAACAACCTAACTTCTGCAGGATCTCCCACAGCTTCTTGTTCTTCCTTAGATAGCTCTTCTTTAGCTTCATCTTCGCTTTCCTCTCTCCTTCTCAGCTCAAACCCTCTTCGCAGCTCCTCTTGCAATGCATCGATTTGTCTTTGTAGGGCTCTAAAACCCTCTTCCGTCAAAGCATTCCTCCCACCATAGTTTCTTCGTGGAGGCATCTTGATCTCTGCAGTAAACTGACAACCTCAGGTCTTGGTGCAAACTGTCTCAAAGTACGCGATCTATCTACACACTCAGGAATCCTTGCTCTAATACCACTTGATGAGTGGGGTAAATCATAAAACACACAACAACAAAAATTGCACACAAAAAATAGAATAATATTTTATTAATATGGGAAAAACATTACATTACAGAAGCTCAAATACAATCAGAGAATGAATCCCCTATAGGCTACAACACATTACAACTCCCTCTCTCAAGACTCTGGAATCTTTAGCCTTCTATAATCCCCAAATCAACTAGGGTTTCTAATTTCCCACCTTCCTTGGCTCTACACCTTTCCCCTTAACTCTACTACCCTAAGGGTTCCCAAAAATGCTCATATATAGCCCTTTTTGGCAACCACCGGCGTAATTTCAAAATTTGCATCTCACTCCAAAAATAGTTCAACTTCGCGGGGCCATAACTTTCAATCCAACAGTTGGATTTTCAATTATAATACCTTTTCGGAAAGCTCTCAAAAAGACAATGGTGAACAAGTAGTACCAAAAGGTAGATTGCTTGGGCTTCCCACCAAATTTTAGGCCCATCTGGAGCCTCTAAGTGCCTCAAATTTGACTTTGAACATTTCAATAGGATTTTTAGAATTTAAAATTTTAATATCTCACAAATGACAAATGATAATGAAGTGATTTATTCACCATTACCTTTAATTCACCATTCTAGAGGTTTGTGTAAGATTTTGTATCCAACTGTGCACAAATGCAAACTTACTAAAAATAGTAACCTTGCCAAATTTAGCCCTTATTGAAAAGAAACATCATTTTTTTTTGGTTGATACAAGATTGCTCTTACACCCTAGATGCTCATGCATCAGACACCTGGCGTAATTTGAAAAGTAACCCTGTCACTTCTTATGAGTTAGAGGGAAACCAAAATGGTTAACCTTAGTCTTAGACAACCATGATGAATCTTCAACAGGCCTTCCTTTCCATTTCACCAAGTATTATGTCTATTGCCTATTTCTTGTACTCTTACCCACACGGCAATCCAAAATGCCCTCTATCTCCTCCTTCTCTGAAGTAGATACTGGAATGTCCCACTGTGTTCTTTTATCAAGTCCATCATCATGATACTCTATCAAATATGAAATATTAAACACTGGTGAAATATTCATGTCATCAGGTAACTCTACCTCAAATGTATTTCCTGAATCATGCTTCTTCAGGATTCTACACGGTCTAAATTTCTTCATTTTCAACTTATTATATGTTCCAATTGGGAACCTTTCTTTTCTCAAGTAAACCATGACTTCATCTCCTACCTGGAACTCCTTATATCTCCTCTTCTGATCTGCCTTAGCCTTGTACTGAATATTCATCTTATTAATGTGCTTTCTCACTTCTTCATGCAAATTCTTCAAGTGTTCTGCAAAGTCTTTGGCCTCGGCACTTGTCTTTTCTCCTTTGTCTAGGTTCCTTAACTCTGAAGCATTTCTTGGACTATTGCCATATACAATCTAGAATGGTGATTTACTAGTACTCCTATTGACAGAATTGTTGTAAGCAAATTTTGCCTGTGGCAAAAATTAAATCCCATCCCTTTGGCTTATCTCCTACTAAGCATCGTAGTAGGTTACCCAAACTTCTATTCACCACTTCTGTCTGTCCATCAGTCTGTGGATGGTGTGCAGAACTGAACTTTAAATCTGTTTTCAACTTCTTCCAAAATGTCCTTCAAAAATAACCAACAAACTTGGTATCTCGATCTGAAACTATGCTCTTAGGTAGACCATGTAATCTCACCACTTCCCTGAAAAATAACTCTGCAATATGAACATCATTAGTCTTCTTACAAGGAATAAAATGGGCAATCTTTGAGAATCTGTCCACCACCACAAAAATGGAATCATGTCCTCTCTGTGTCCTTGGTAAACCAAGAACAAAATCCATACTAATATCATCCCGTGGCTTCTCTGGTACAGGTAATGGCTGATATAGCCTTGTATTCTAACTTGTTCCTTTTGCCATCTGACATACTCTGCAACTCTGCACAAATTTCCTCACATCTTGCTGCAATTGTGGCCAATAATAATGTTCAACAACAATAGCAATGGTCTTATCTTGACCAAACAGTCTAGCTAATCCTCCACTATGCTTCTCCTTAATCAGGTTCTCTCTCGTGGATCTCCTTGGAATGCACAACTGGCTTCCTCTAAACAACATGCCATCTTGGATTATGAAATCCAACCATTTTGTCCTATCCAAAGTAATATGTTCTAGACAAGCTTTCCAAGCCTCTACAAAATCTGGATCTTCAAGATACAAACTTTTGAGTTCATCAAACCCAAAAACCTCTATCTTCATTTCTGTCAACAAATTTTGCCTTCTGTTCATGGCATCTGCAACTCTGTTGGACTTCCCACTCCTGTGCTTCAAAACAAAACTATAACTCTGCAAAAAATTCAACCCATTTTAAGTGCCTCTGATTTAACTTCCCTTGACTATTAAGATACTGGAAATCCTGATGATCAGTATATAAAACAAACTCTTTTGGCAACAAATAATATATCCATTTCTTCAAAGCCTAAACTATTGCATAAAACTCCTGATCATAAACAGAATACTTTTTCTTGGCATCATTGAGCTTCTCACTATAATAGGCAATGGGCTTAACTTCTTGATTCAAAACAACTTTTATACCACTACCACTAGCATCACAATCTACATGAAATACCTTATTGAAATCTGGAAGTGCCAAAACAAGTTGTTCTATGACTTTCTGCATCAATGTATCAAAGCTCTTGTCTGTTCCTTTAGTCCATATAAACTCTTTTCTATCCCCTCTCATTGTCTCAGTTAGGGGTGCACAAATGCTACTGAAATTCCTTATAAACTTTATGTAAAAACTTGCCAAACCATGAAAAGGTCTTACCTTGAAAGTACTCCTTGGCCTAGCCCATTCAATGATAGCCCTCACCTTCTCTGGGTCCATCTTAAGACCTTCGTCTGAAACAACAAATCCTAGGTATACTAACTCTTTCTTTGTAAAACTACATTTCTTTAGATTGATCAACAACTTCTCTTCCCTCAGCTTCTGTAAAACTCTTCTGATATGCATCAAATGCTCATCCCAAGTCTTACTACAAATCAAAATGTCATCTAAATAAACAATAACGAAACTTCCCAAAAATTCTTTTAGTACCTCGTTCATGAGCCACATGAATGTGCTCAGTGCATTGGTTAGCCCAAATGGCATGACTAACCACTCATACAAACCTTCCTTTGTTTTGAAGGCTGTCTTCCACTCGTCTCCTTCTCTGATTCAAATCTGGTGATACCCACTCTTTCGATCAATCTTCGTGAAGTACTTGGCTCCACTTAAACAATCCATTATGTCCTCCATTCAGGGCAATGGAAATCTATACTTGATTGTGATCTTGTTGATGGCTCAGGAAAATGTACATGTCCTCCACTCTCCATATTTATTTAGTGCTAGTACTACAGGTACTGCACATGGACTTAGGCTTTCTCTTATCAATCCCTTCTTCAACAACTCTTGAACTTGTCTGTTCAACTTTTCACTCTCTGTTGCAGTCATTCTAAGGGCTGCTTGTTTGGCAAACTAGCTCCTGGTATCAAATCCATTTGATGACTTATCTTCCTTACTGGTGATAAACCTTCTGGTACATTATCAGAGATAATGTCTTGAAATTCTTCCAACATATCTGAGACTTTTGCTGGTACATCTTCATATTTCTCTTGACTAATCTTAGGAATCAATGCAAAGCAATGACGGTCATGCTTCATACCCTCCAAAAATTTCCTACCATCTACCAAGCAAATTCTGGCATTAATACATACCTTTTCTTCCACCTCCTTCAAGGGCTTCAACTTATGACAAACTCCATCTTTTGTTAGGGAATATGTGTTTGCACAGCCATCATGGACATCACTCCTATCATACTACCACGGCCTCCCCAATAACATATGACATGCATCCATCAGTATGATGTCACATAGCACCTCATCATGGTAGTCACCAATCTTGAACTTCACTAAACACTGCTCATTAACCAAAGCTCTATGGTCCTTCTGCAACCATGCAATCCGGTATGGATGCAGATGCTTTCTTCTTGTCAACTTCAACTTGTCAATCATCTCCTCTGAAACAAGATTATCACTGCTTCCACTATCAATAATAATATCACAACACTTACCTTCGCATTTAAACCTTGTCCAGAATAAACTCTTTCTCTGATTGGGTTCTTTCTCCTCATTCAATGAAGTTCTTCTGACAACTAGGGTTTCTCCCCTTTTTGTATCTTCATAGTGCTCAGATTGCACATCTTCATCGACATGTGCAACTCGTGCATTACCTTCAGTTCTTCTATTTGTCCTTCCTTGAAGTTGTGGGCACTCGTATGCTCGATGTCCTTCTCGATATTGGAAATAGGTTCCTCTAAAACCTCCTCTTCCAGGTCCTTGCCTAGGTCTACCTCTTCCTCTTCCTCTTTGCTCACCATTATTCTGGTCACGAGGGCAGTAGGTATTATCTCCTCTCTGATTTCGACTGGTTCCAGCTTCTTCACTTTTCTTTGGATCTTCATTTTGGCCTCCATACAGTCTTCCACCAGTCCTTCTGCCTTGACCTCTTCCCCTTTGCTTGCTTTCAAATCTCTTATTCATCTTTTCCTCCACCTTCAAGGAAAACTGGTACGCATCTTCTATGGTGGTCATTCTGACTAGGCTGAACTCTTCTTGAATACTTGGCCTCAACCGATTAATGTAATGGGCTACCTTCTCCTTGTTGGCCTCTCCATGGCCTGTCCTAATAGTGATCTTATAAAAATCTTCTGTATACTCCTTAACAGACTTCTTACCTTGCTTCAATCCTTGTAGCTTCTTCAGCAACTCCATCTCATAATCCACAGGAATGAACTGCTTCTTCAATTTCTCCACCATCCAATCCCATCTAGTAATCTTTATTTTTCCTCTTCTATTTCTCTCTAACTGGACCTCCTTCCACCAAATACTGGCATGGCCCTTCAACTTTGTCTTTGCAAACTTGACCCGTTCTGGGTCTTCCACAACTTCATACTCGAAATACTCCTCCATATCATTGATCTAATCAATAAGTTGTTCCAGATTCAAATCTCCAAAATAGGTAGAAACTTCGATCCTGGGCCTCTTTCTGATCTTTGAAATGGCCCTCAACAACCTAACCTCTATAGGATCTCCCGTAGTTTCTTGTTCTTCCTCAGATAGCTCTTCTTCAGCTTCATCTTCGCTTTCCTCTCTCCTTCTCAACTCGAACCCTCTTTGCAGCTCCTCTTGCAATGCATCAATTTGTCTTTACAGGGCTCTAAAGCCATCTTCTATCCAAGCATTCCTCCCACCATAGTTTCTTCATGGAGGCATCTTAATCTCTACAGCAAACCCACAACCTCAGGTCTTGGTGCAAACTGCGTCACAGTCGGTGTTCTGCCTACACACTCAAGAACCCTTGCTCTGATACCACTTGATGAGGGGGGTAAATCATAAAACACACAACAATAAAAATTGTACACAGAAAATAGAATGATATTTTATTAATATGGGAAAAACATTACATTACAGAAGCTCAAATACAATCAGAGGATGAATCCCCTACAGGCTGCAACACATTACAGCTCCCTCTCTCAAGACTCTAGAATCTTTAGCCTTCTATAATCCCCAAATCAACTAGGGTTTCTAATTTCCTACCTTCCTTGACTCTACACCTTCCCCCTGAACTATACTACCCTAAGGGTTCCCAAAAATGGTCATATATAGCCCTTTTTGGCGACCACCAGCTTAATTTTGAAATTTGCATCTCCCTCCAAAAATAGGTCAAGTTTGTGGGGCCATAACTTCGGATCTGTTTGTTGGATTTTCAATTATAATAACTTTTCGAAAAGCTCTTGAAAACACGATGCTGCACAAGCAGTACCAAAAGTTAGATTGCTTGGGTTTCCCACCAAATTTCGAGCCCATCCGGAGCCTCTATGTGCCTCAAATTTGACTTTGAACATTTCAATAGGATTTTTGGAATTTAAATTTTAATATCTCACAAATGACAAATGATATTGAAGTGATTTCTTCACCATTAGCTTCAATTCACCATTCTAGAGGTCTGTGTAAGATTTTGTATCCAACCATGCACAAATGCAAACTTACCAAAAATAGTAACCTTATAGACATGATATTACCATAGTCCATGATAAGTTAGAGTGTGTGCTTTTGGATTAGACTGTGTGCAGCTTTTTATTTATTTATTTATTTATTTTATTTTTTTTAGATCGACGTTTCAGATCACACTCCGTGATCCATCATCAGGATGAAGAAAAGAGAATAAGAGAATAGTAACCTTGCCAAATTTAGCCCTAATTGAAAAGAAACAACATTTTTTTTTGGTTGATGCAAGATTGCTCGTACACCCTGGATGCTCCTGCATCAAAAAGGCTTAACACCATGGACTCCAATGTGTCAATACTCCTCCCACCTCATTATTATCCATATGGCTAAACAAAACACCAATTCACTGCTTCAAATATGCCACCATGTCACATTGACCCCCTTTGACCATATCTTTCTCTAGCATATTGTTCATATTCACATGGTTTTGGTTTGATCTCATGCATATTTACAAAGGAATAAATAAAATACATATGTGGGAGGTCAAAGACACTCAACCATATGCATTATCAAATAAAGTTTTGTCTCCAAAGTGAGTCGACCACCAATAATGATTAAGCCTTGGCAGATTCTAAGGGCATATTTCATGGTATTGCTTACCTTTGACTTAATACATGAACCATATTCCATATGTTGTCAGCCACTCTTGCTTATGATTGCTAGACACTTATCAACATCAAGTGTTGACCCCGATCATATTTGGATAAAAATGATTAAAAGTTTGCATGGTCAAAATATGAAGGGACGTCAAACAAAAGCAAGTGAAAAACCCTAAAATGTAGGTCATTTTATTTTTTGCTGTCGTTGACATGGCTCTACAACTAGCCACCGACTTGGGGTTTGAATGCTCTATGTTTGCTTGCTCCATTTAGTGACTTCTATGGCAAAATCTCTGCATCTCTCTATTCAAAATGATAGGTTGTCTCTGGTAACTTTGAATCTGATCTTTCTTTGATATTTTCTATGTTTTGATAGCTCACATTTTAATACATGGCTGCAACCATATGACTGCTTCTTCAGTCTCTCCATCTTTGACAAGTATTTGTTTGTGTTTTCTATGTGTTAAATTCTACTTTAAAACGGCAAAAATTACATGGTTTTGTTCAAATGGCCGAGGCCATCATTCTTCTCTCAACTGCACTATCAATGGTAAGTCTAATGTTTCTCTCTACTATTTTCTCTATCCTGTAGCTTCTCTTATCTCTACATTCTACAAAACTGTGAAGAGGGTTTCATGTTTTCTTTGTATTAGATGTGTATGTAAAATACCTCTTCAAATGGCATGGCCGCTCCTTGTAATGCATTCTGTAGCCTCCTACTATCCTTCAATGAAAAAATGTGAAGACTTCCTGTAATGGTAGTGAGGGTTCCATTTTGTTTTGCACTGAACTTCCTTTCTATGAACGGCCATTTCTTCTATACTCTTATTCAACCCTACTTGATTGGGAAAAGAAAGAAAACTTCTTCTTAAAACCCGATAAGGGTTTCATTTCTTTACATTATATAGTAAACTCACAACTTACGGATTTGTTTGGACAGCTCACATCATTTTCCTTCTCTACATTGGAAAATACATTGGGGTTCTGGAATTCAACATGGGTGTTTAAAAAAAAGAATGTAAATAACATTGTATGCCATGGCTTACCAGAATAAGTCTGCATTTCCCTTTTTACTGTGTAGACTCAGATTTTGAATAACTGAAGCAATACTTATTCGTTTTATGAGCATAAAACTTTATGGCATATGATATCTCTTCCTTTTCTCTCTCATGATGTCACTGCTATTATTCAAAAGAGATGATAATTGTATGCATTGTTCTATCTCTGTAGCTCCATCTACTCTTTGTGTAGACTTTGGCATATGGAAAGTATACTATCACTTTTCAACGTTGAACTGTTCCACTTTCTGTAGCAGCAAATATACCATTTTCATTTCTGTGTCTTTCACTTGTTCATTCAATGGACTGTGTATTCACACTTTTTCCATATATGATGGTCTAGCTGTCATGATATATTGGCATTATCACATGAAGGCAACACTTACTCTTCTGTGTAAGTGTAACATATGAACATCAGTTCTTCTTCTTTTACTGTATCCTATCATATCAAATGCTTATATGAGATGTCTTGTAGGCTATGATTAGGTCCACTGTATCTGTTTGATTATCCTATCACATGATGATGATGCTCTATGACACACATGTAATGAAATGTTTCTTTTTTATTCTCTTGGAGTTTGTTAAAGACAAAAATTAGCCATCTGGGTTGGCTATCTTGAATTTTGCTATAAATTTTCAATACTGTCCTGTGTCCTTTACAGATATGTAATGAATGCGACATGTGATAACACTTCTTCTGATACTCAACTTATCAATAGAAAAAGTGAGGCATAATTGGATATACTTCATCATTTAAGAGGTAGCCTATGTCATTGAATTCTAAATCTAATTATGTTCCTCCATTTAAATGAGAAAGCATTAAGCTTGGTACTCACATGTCTTTGCAATTTGCTTACTGATTTATAATGAACCATCCATTTGACTGCCGATCATGAATGAATAAGTAGCCTTTAGATAATTCATACTTGTGAACACTTACTCCTTCATCAGTCTGACCATTACAAATGTATTGTGTACTCTTGATTATTATCATGCTTGAGAATGTTATTCCATAGCAGTTGATGTAGTATATAGGCTATCATATGCATTGAAACTTGTTCTCCATCTGTTCATGTCATATTCTTGGTTGCATTTCATATTCTGAAGTGAAATCATGGTCATGTCCTAATGTGGGACTGATCCATATGATAGTCTTATTACTTTTTCAACTTGTCATGTGAAAGTTATCAATGATTATCTTCTTCTGTTCATCCCTTTTAAGAACAAGGGCAGCAGCATGTTGGGCTCGACCCTTGTGGGAGCCCATTTGACACCACATGCTGAATGTCTTCAATCAACTTCACGATTTGTCCTATACCTGCACATGAAACAAACAGATTAGAATAAAACAATGATGCTCTTATGTTTTCTTTTCTTTAGTTTCTTCTACATATGGATGTTCTTATTTGATCAATGCATTACAACTGAAATATTATGTCTCTCTTGATTGATGAAGGATTTTCATAACTAGAGCTTCTAACGAGACCTTCCCACATTTTTTTAGGTATGTGCTGAGGTCGGGAGCGGGAACTGGAGGCTTCTATGAAGATCAACCCAAAAAGGCAATGATGACTATGTCTTTCCCTCTTCCTCATTAGATGCATAGTGTTTTACTTGTATTTACATGAGTTCAGCTATAACCCATGGCTTGTGTGGGACATCTGATATGTCATAGTTTCCTTCAATACAATGTTTGTTCTCTTATGTATTCAAAATTGTAAATGAACAATCATTGTAGTGAATGAATACTTATCTCATTTATTGTACTGCAACACAATGAACAATTGAAACTTTTCTTTTCTACGTCTGAACAACTGAACTGCACTTGTCATAACAACTATGCAACTAACACATAATAGAAATAAATCAAACCACATTCAAAAATGATAAATGATAAATCTTCTTAGCCAATTTTTGAGCTAGGGTCAAAAAATGGTAACATTTTTGGTGGCTTCTGCTATATGCTTGCCTGCTAAGCATTTGACTAGTTGTCTTGTCATTCATTGGGCATGGAGTCATACTTTGTCCTTCTTAGAAACTTAGAAAACAATGTACTTTAGCTCTCCAATAGTTTAAATAGTAGTAACAAACTGAAAACAACTCTACTAAAAGCAAACTAATAGGCCCTGATGGCCAAAAAAAACTACTGAAACAAATGTGCATGAGCACTTATTTACTGTAAAACTACTCTACTATATACAAAAGAACTCTCTTATCCTCAGAGGCAATGCTTGAGGTGGATCCCATTAACTGGGATAGGTAGCACCTCTCCACTCAACTTGGATAGCTGAAATGCATTATTTTCTTTGTACTCTATGATAACATAAGGCCCATCCCAAATTGCATCAAATTTAGAATGCTTACCTGGCCTGCTCCTTAGTTCATTCCACTTGAACACCAGATCTCCAACAATAAAGTCCCTTGGTCTTGCTCTCTTATCAAATGCACTCTTCATTTGGGTTTGATGCATATCAAGCTTTCTTAAGGCCTCTTTTCTTGTCTCTTCCAGCTCCATGAGCTGAGCAAATCTGATTACAAGAGGCTGCTCTTCTGGCAGTTCAATTTCTTTGATAAAGGCCAATGTAGGCAATTCAATTGAAATAGGTAACTAAGCCTCTTTTCCATAAGTAAGCACATATGGGGAACAACCAATAGCCCTCTTAGATGTGGTTCTATCAGTCCGTAGAGCTAACTTTAACATTTCATGCCAAGTCTTCTGATTATCCTAAATAGTCTTCTTGATGATTCTTATAAGATTTTTGTTGGTAGATTCAACCTACCCATTACCCTGTGGGTAATAGTTAGATGAAGTATTCAAATAAATGTTATTTCTAACAGACCAATCTAAAATTCTCAATCCCAAAAAGGCTAGACCATTATCAGAGATGATTAAATCTGGTGTACCAAATCTGGACACTAAGTCCTGATAAAAACTTAGGACAATAGATTCATTTGCTTCTTTTAAGGCAACAGCCTCGGTCCACTTGGTAAAATAATATGTGGTAGTCAAAATCCACTTGTGGCCTGCACTTGAAGGTGGATTTATTGGTCCTATAAAATCTAATCCCCACTTTCTGAATGGTTGTTCAACTTTAATAGGATGTAAGGGTAAGGCAACAAGTCTTTGCTTACTTACAAATAGGGAACATTTCTCACATCTCACCCAAGCAAAATAATCCTTAAATAGATCAGGCCAGTTATAACTAGTCTGCATAATCTTCAAGGCGGCTGTTCTAGTTGCAAAGTGACCTCCTAAAGGTCCATCATAAAACTCTTCTAACAGTCTATCAACTTGTTCAGGTCCAACAAACCTCAGAAAAACACCATTAAAATCTCTCCTATATAGAATATCATCAATAATAGCATAAGGAGTAGCTTGCAATCTGAAATAGCTTCTTCTTGCCCTGTCTAAACCAATTGGGCATTCACTAGTCCTCAAATAATGCAACATCTGATAGACCTAGCTATCTGTTTGAGCTAGTACATTAGCTGGTTCATTATTATTCAACACCATTTCAGTCTCTTCTTGTTGTTTTTTCTCAAACTCTTCACTTTCAGCAAGCTACTCACATAAGCCTTTACCTCTAATCAGCTTGCTTACATGGATGTCAACATCAAATTCCATAACCTTAGTTATCCAACCAGCTCTCTTGTCATTTATATCTCTGTTTAATAAAAAAACTCTTGATAGTGGGATGAGCAACCTTTAAATGAATTCTATTATTAGACAACATGTGCCTAAACTTCTTGAAGCTCCTTACAACAGCAAAAACATGTTTTTCCACAAAAGAGTACTTTACCTCATACTCATACAGTAATTGGCTAAAAAATGCAATCAGTTGCTCTAACCCTTCATCATTTTGCTGACGTAACATTGCAAAAATAGTGCCAGTTCCTCCAAAAGCATATAAAATGAAATCTTTCTCATAATTAGGATTGGTGAGGGTAGGGGCAGTAGTGAGGGCTTCTTTAATCTGCTCAAAGCTTCCTTTTCCCTCCTTAGTCCAGATGAAAGGCACATTCTTCTTCAACATGGCAGTAAGAGGTTGTAACAAAGCTGTAATATTTGGAATAAACCTCTTAACAAAATTAATTCTTCTAAGAAAACTCTGTAAACCTTTCTTATGTGTTGGCAGCGGTAGATCTAAAATAGCTAAAACTCTCTCAGGGTCAATAGTAATACCTTCTCTTGAAATAATGTGACCGAGGAGTCTTCCTTCATGTACTGAGAATATACATTTTTGGGGGTTCAATGAAACTCCAAACTCCCTACACCTTTGAAAAATCTACTTCAAGTGGTCAAAAGGATCATTAGAATCTTTTGAAGAAACAGTTATATCATCTAAATAGACTAGCACTATTCTGTTCATAAGGCCATGGAAGGCCATATCCATTGCCCTCTGAAAGGTTGCCCCTGCATTGGACAAACCAAATGGGATTTTCTGATAGGCCATGGTATGCCACTTAGTCATGAATGCAATTTTGTATTGGTCCTCTTCTTTGACCAGAATTTGATTATAGCTAGAGTATCCATCTAACAAAGAGTACCTATTAAAACCTAAAACAACTTGCAGTATTTACTCCATAGAAGGGAGAGGGTAATGGTCTTTTAATGAGGCCTTATTTAGATCATGGAAATCAACACAAAGTTGGATTTCACCATTCTTCTTCCTAACCAGGACTAGATTGCAAACCCAGGAGGTATGTTTTATTGGGAAAATGATACAACTTTCAATTAGTTTATTCAATTCAACCTTCATTAAGTGCTCAAGTTTGGGATTAAAAGGTCTTTGCTTTTGCCTAACAAGTTTGGCATTAGGCTCTAACTCTATGGTGTGTTGGACGAAACTAGGATCAAAACCTCTCAAGTCCTTATACTCCCATGCAAAGACATCAGAAAAATCTTGACATAATTGAATAAAAGACTGTTGTTCCTCTCTAGTACATACCTTTCCAAGCTTCAGCAATTTATCCTTTAAAATTTCTATGGTTTGATAATGTTCTTGCTTCACTATCATGCTGCATTTATCTTTTCTGAACTGATCATCAGTGTTGAACACTAATTCTAAGGTGACTAATCCTTTAGACAACTTGTTGGTCCTCAATTGAACAATCTGATCTTCAAATTGTTGCTGATATTTATGCTGATTATCTACTACAAATTCAGCTTCTGCACCTAAAAAACTTAGGATTTGTTCATCACTATTAAACACTTGCCATGAAACCCCATTGTTAGGTACAGAAGGCCTAACAACTATCTTAACATATGGCTGTACCTCAGTATTTTGAATCTGATCAGGAATCTCAAATTGAGATCCCAAGGCTACCAACATATCTGCATACTTATTTTGATCCCTGGGAACTGAAATCAGATTAAAAGCATCAAAAAATTCAATTGAATCCAACACCCTATGCTTGTATTTTTTGAGTAGATCATTTTTAGCAACATTTAGATTCCTAACCTGGTTAACGATTAACTCAGAATCTCCATAAACTTGGACAGATTTGATACCTTTTTTGAACCCATTCTAAACCATGGATCAGGGCCTCATACTCAGCCACATTATTTGTGCAACTAAAAGTAAATCTTAAGGCAGCATAGTACTTGTCTCCTTGAGGTGAAATTAACATATTACCTCCACCGACACCTGTCTTGGTCCTTGATACATTGAAGTACAACTTCCACAGCTAATCTTCTTGTTGTTCTAACTAATTTTGATCTTTAATCAGATTAGGAATCATTGTATCCAGTTCCTATATCATATAGATGCTTAATCCTACCTCATCAGTGTGATGGAAAGGGTCACTTTCATGATCTTTAGCCACCCAATCATCTAAACTTATGCCTTCTACAGGTGCATTGGGATTTGAGCTCATGGGTTCATCCTGCTACCCATAAGTGATGTATAGATTAGCATTTATTGGGCTAGGGACATAGGGTTCAATGTGGTCTTTTGAAAGTGGTTCAGATTGTATAGTTACTTTTGTACCATATCTCGTTCTAAAGAACAAGTGAGTCTAGTCAGATAAAAGAAACCCATCCAATTTGGCTATGAACTCCCTAGAAAGGCAAATTGTGAAACTAGGTGGAAGGTCAATGATGTAGATATCTTGATGGATGGAAAAATTAGGACAAGCATGTATTGTGAGTGGCAGATTTCTGATTATCCCCACAATACTAAGTGTAGACCCATCTAACTATACTACTCCTTTTGCAAGGGGCTTGTAAACCAATCCTGATGAGTCAGCTACACTTTTGCACATAACTAAACTACTTGCCCCTGAATCTACCATATAGTTATGAACCAATTTATCTCCAATAATGAGACTTAGGTAAAAAGGGGGTGGTTTTACCTCGTCTTCTTGCAGTCCACTTTTGATCTCAGAACTGTTGGCAAGTAAAACCTTGGCATTCTCTTGACTGGAATGTTCAGAAAGTGAGAGTTCGGTCAAAACTTCTTGTAGCAAATTCTTCTAGCTAGGGATGCGTAAAGTATCCATAACTGACATGCTCACCATGGACCTCTTAAGATGATCAACTATATTAAAAGTAACAAGATTTACCTTATGCTATCCTCTTGTTGCATTTGCATCAATCTGACCTTGTATAGACAGTTGCTGCATTTTGGGTTGCTCTTTGACTGGTACTGTTTGGTCCCTTTACAGAATTTGCACTTTTTGTTGTGCTACAGGGGTAGTCTGTGATAGATAAACTTACTTTTTATCCCTTACAGCCTATTGTTGTACTACAATAGCTTGCTGATTCACATCTGCAGGCCTTAGTTTTGATCTTGTGTTGGCTAAAACAGGTGTACCTTACAGATTCCGACCTTGGAAATAATTTACACCACAAAAATTAGATTCTTCCCAATTCATTAAGACCACATCAGCCTTATTCTACTGAGTTGGAGCTTCACCATTAGCCTCCTCCAAACTTGCATAGTTGTTTTGAACCATGAGTGCCTAATTTCTCACTCCATTCATGCAAGCAACTTGATTATGTGGCTAGTGACATGGATAACACCAGTAACTGTCCTGAACCAAATTATTCTATGTGGGTACAAGCTCTCTTGAGGTACTAGTAGTGTTTGGATTATAAGCTTGAAAAGGCCAAGGGTTATAATTCTTTCTCTGTCCCTGAGGATCAGCCTAAAAGGGTTGTCTATATTGCTGATTGGGCTAATATTAGGTATTTTTCTGATTAGGCTAATACTGATTTTGATAGGGCAAACATTTCTCCATATTTACTAGTTTATTTACAATTGTCCTTAAAGTATTTTCCAACTCTGGGGTACTTTGGGTCTGAACTAGGACATCAATTTGTTGGCCTGTTTGTTATCCTATTGCTAGAACAGGTGGGACAACAGCTATATGAGGCACTACTATAAGCATTTATGGTTGGATTTCAGGGAAAATGGGCAAAGAGAGACTAGGGGCTATCTTCCCTACCTAGATAAGGTAGTTTTATGCTCTAACAATGGTCTCAAAAGAATCTAGAAGGGTGGTTCCTCCCATAGACTATATTATTACTGAAATTTCACTATTTATAGCTTTGAAATAAAATAGAAAAGCATGCCTAGGGAAAGGTTTTACCATTGTGTGAATCTTATCCCAAGTTCTCTAAAATCGGTAGTTGAAATCAGCCATGTGTTCATGGGGTGCCCTTTTGATGGTGCTCAGTTGCTCTAGTAGTGAGAGATGATCTGACTTGTACTCTAAGTGTTTGTGTAGTCCATCTCCCAATAAATCCCATGATGTTATCAAATTTTCAGCAAGTCCTCTGAACCACTGTAAGGCCTTCCCTTTTAATGAAGTAGCTAAAAGTCTGATTGCCACATTTTTTTGCATGACATTATGCACAGAACACAAGGTTGCTACATCTTGAATATGTTCAGCAGCAGTAGTGTGATCCTCTCCAGTGAAATAAGGCAAACTTTTAAGGGCTTCCATCGAAATATCATCTCTTTGGGCAAGTTGTAATGGACTACCTCCATTGAAAGCAGTAAATGCATACTGTTTGGCCATTATAGGTATTTAGACTATCAACACTGGGCTTCTACTTCTTTTGACCGGGCTTGTAGACTTGAATTGAGAAGGTGTTGACTTTGATCATCTTGATGACTCAGTTGTTCTACTTGCTAATCTGCCTCTCCTTCTAGGTGTAGACAACTATAAGTAGTCAAATGGGTCTAGATTAGACTTGGTTTTCATAAGCTACAAGCACTAATCTGCATCCAAACTAAAAAATATGTGTCACCAAGTATATTAAAATTCTCTAAAGGCTGGTAACACTGTTGTATATACTAGAACAACAGCTATGAGGGTATAGATCTCTCTGAAATTACTTCCAGAGTCCCACTGGGCGTTCCAAAAACTATTGTCAATTAAGGTATGAACTCTTGTTAAGGTTTACGAAAGATTAAGTACTTGTTGAAACATGGAATCATTCTTAGATGTGGGTCTCCTTTCATGAGAATGAATCTCCAGAGTGAGCTAGTTCTCTTATAATTTCTAAGCTATGACTTGAGTGGAAAAGGGATAGAAAGATGTAACTGAAGTGCAAACTGATTCTAGAATCTAAAACTAAATGAAGTTCTATCATTCACAAGCAAATCCTCTAACATTAATCTTTTCAACTTCACTGATAGTTATTCCTTAAGTAATTTGCAACAAGGTTTGATATTAAACACAAACTGCAACCAGGAAGAAACTAAACTTTTACAGTATTGAGACAAGATAAAGGACTGAGATACTCGCAATATGACATCAAACAAAGAATGCAAAAATATCTGTAAAATAGGAAGATTTGCTACTAGAACTAAAAGAAATACTGTGCATGAGAAAATAAAATATGTGAGCCAACTGTTGTATACAACTCTGCAAGAGAGAAGAAACTGATGCTAACTGATTGAGAAAAAACTAAGTTTTCCTCCTATAAATGATTCCAAATGATCTCTCCGAAAGAAAGCTGAAAAAAGCTCCTAAAAATAGATTTGCAATCCATTTTCGAGCTTCAGAAAAAAGCTACCAAAAATAGCCTCAAACTGCCTCCAAACTATAAAATAAAACTGCCAACTCGATCCTCTAGGTGGTCCCCACCAAAACTGCATCTAAATTTGTCCAATCTTCCTTATGAAAGAAATTTTTTTGTCCTATTATGCTTAATTTCGCCCAAGGAAATCCAAATGATTTAATTACTTAAAAATAGTTAAACTTTAAAATTAACTTATAACTGCATTGCTTTAAATTTAACTTTACATCACTTGGCAGTTTTAAAATTGATATCCTATTAATATGATTTTTTGCAAAAAAAATGATATCTGGTATATAATTCACCAAGATATTTACAAGATATCATTTATGATTTTCTATAAAAATCATAAAAATATGAACTATTACATGTGTTGCAAAAAATAAATAAAAGCCTTAAAAAGGCTTGACACCATGGACTCCAATGTGTCGATACTCCTGCCACCTCATCATTATCCATATGGCTAAACAAAATGCCAATTCTCTGCTTCAACTATGCCACCATGTTGCATTGACCCCCTTTGATCATATCTTTCTCTAGCATATTCTTCATATTCACATGGTTTTGGTTTGATCCAATGCATATTTGTGAAGGAATAAATAAAATGCATATGTGGGAGGTCAAAGACACTCAACCACATGCATTATCAAATAAATCTTTGACTCCAAAGTGAGTCAACCACCAATAATGATTAAGCCTTGGCAGATTTTAAGGGCATATTTCATGGTATTGCTTACCTTTGACTTAATACATTAACCATATTCCATATGTTGTCGGCCACTCCTATTTATGATTGCTAAACACTTATTAGCATGAAGTGTTGACCCTAATCATATTTGGATAAAAATGATAAAAAGTTTGCATGGTCAAAATATGAATGGACGTCAACCAAAAGCAAGTGAAAATCCCTAAAATGTAGGTCATTTTATTTCTTGCTGCCATTGAGATGGCTCTGCAACTAGCCGCCGACTTGGGGTTTGAATGCTCTATGTTTTCTTGCTCCATTTAGTGACTTCTATGGTGAAATATTTGTATCTCTCTGGCTAAAATGATAGGCCATCTCTGGTAAGTTTGAATATGAGCTTTCCTTGATATTTTCTATGTTTTGATAGCTCACATTTTAATACATGGCCGCAGCCATATCACTGCTTCTTCAGTCTCTCAGTCTTTGACAAGTGATTGTTTGTGTTTTCTGTGTGTTAAATTCTACTTTAAAACAATAAAAATGACAAGGCTTTGTTTAAATGGCTGTGACCATCATTCTTCTCTCAACTGCACTATCAATGGTAAGTCTAATGTTTCTCTCTACTATTTGCTCTTTCCTGTAGCTTCTCTTATCTCTACATTCTAAAAAATTGTGAAGAGGGTTTCATGTTTGCTTTGTATTAGATGGGTATGTAAAATACCTCTTCAAATGGCACGGCCGCTCTTTGTAATGCATTATGTAGCCTCCTATTGTCCTTCAATGAAAAAATGTGAAGACTTCATGTATTGGCAGTGAGGGTTCCATTTTGTTTTGCAATGAACTTCCTTTCTACGAACAGCCATGTCTTCTATACTCTTATTCAACCCTGCTCGACTGTGAAAAGAAAGAAAACTTCTTCTTCTTAAAGCCTGATAAGGGTTTCATTTCTTTGCATTATACAATAAACTCACTCCTTACGGCTTTGTTTGGACAGTTCACAATATCATTTTCTTTCTCTACATTGCAAAATACATTGGGGTTTTGGAATTCAACATGGGTATTTGAAAAAATGAATGTAAATAACATTGTATGCCACAACTTTACCAGAATAAGTGTACATTTCCCTTTTTATTATGTAGACTCAGATTTTGAAGAACTGAAGCAATACTTATTCCTTTTATGAGCATAAATTTTTTTGTATGGCATATGATATCTCTTTCTTTTCTCTCTCATGCTGTCATTGCTATTATTCAAAAGAGATGATAATTGTATGCATTGTTCTGTCTTTGTAGCTCCATCTGCTCTTTATGTAGACTTTGGCATATGGAAAGTATACTGTCACTTTTCAACGTTGAACTGTTCCACTTTCTGTAGCAGCAAATATACCATTTTCATTTATGTGTCTTTCACTTGTTCATTCAATGGACTATGTATTCAAACTTTTTCCATATATGATGGTCTAGCTGTCATGATATATTGGCATTTTCACATGAAGGCAACACTTACTCTTCTGTGTAACTGTAACATATGAACATCGGCTGTTATTCTTTTATTGTATCCTATCATATCAAATGCTTATATGAGATGTCTTGTAGGCTATATGATCAGGTCCACTATACCGTTTGATTACTCCTATCACATGATGATGATGCTCTATGACACACATGTAATGAAATATTTCTTTATGATTCTCTTGGAGTTTGTTAAAGACAAAAATGAGCCATCTGGGTTGGCTGTCTTGAATTTTGCTACAAATTTGCAATATTGTTTTGTGTCCTTTATAGATATGCAATGAATGTGACATGTGATAACACTTCATTTGATACTCAACTTATCAATAGCAAAAGTGAGGCATAATTGGATATAGTTCATCATTTAAGAGGTAGCCTATGTCATTGAACTCTAAATTTGATTATGTTCCTCCATTTAAATGAGAAAGCATTAAGCTTGGTACTCACCTGTCTTTAAAATTTGCTTACTGATTTATAATTAACATTCCATTTGACTGATGACCATGAATGAATAAGTAGCCTTCAGATAATTCATACTTGTGAACACTTACTCCTTCATCAGTCTGACCATTACAAAAGTATTGTGTACTCTTGATTATTATCATGCTCGAGAATGTTATTCCATAGCAGTTGAAGTAGTATATAGGCTATCATATGCATTGAAACTTGTTCTCCATCTGTTCATGTCATATTCTTGGTTGCATTTCATATTCTGAAGTGAAATCATGGTCATGTACTGACATGGGACTGATGCATATGATAGTCTTGTTACTTTTTCAGCTTGTCATGTGAAAGTTATCAATGATTATCTT
The DNA here is from genome assembly GCA_027924645.1 of Cunninghamia lanceolata. Classification (NCBI taxonomy): domain Eukaryota; kingdom Viridiplantae; phylum Streptophyta; class Pinopsida; order Cupressales; family Cupressaceae; genus Cunninghamia; species Cunninghamia lanceolata. The sequence goes on from BSBN01000448.1 coordinate 6,913,688, forward strand.
CTTCTATTCATCCCTTTTAAGAACAAGGGAAGCAACATGCTGGGCTCAACCCTTGTGGGAGCCCATTTGACACCACATGATGAATATCTTCAATCAGCTTCATGATTTGTCCTATACCTGCACATGAAACAAACAGATTAGAATAAAACAATGATGCTCTTATGTTTTATTTTCTTCAGTTTCTTCTGCATATGGATGTTCTTATTTGATCAATGCATTACAACTGAAATATTATGTCTCTCTTGATTGATGAAGGATTTTCATAACTAGAGCTTCTAACGGGACCTTCCTGCATTTTTCAAGTATATGCCGAGGTCGGGAGCGGGAACTGGAGACTTCTACGAAGATCAACCCAAAAAGGCAATGATGTCTGTCTTTCCCTCTTATTCATTAGATGCATAATGTTTTTCTTGTATTTGCATGAGTTTAGCTATAACCCATGGCTTGTGTGGGACATCTGATATGTCATAATTTTTGAGCTGGGGTCAAAAAATGGTAACATGTTTCTTGAGAAGTTGCCTTGGGAGAGGTTTCTTCTAGAAATGTACTCCTTATATTTATTTATTTATTCATTTAAAATTTAAAATTACGTCAAATAAAAAAATTCATTTCTTTTCAAATTACGTATTATATTTAGTGATAGAGGACTTATTAGGTTGTGACATACTTCCCCCCTAAAACTTTGCATCGTCCCGATGCAAACCATCATTTAACTTATAGTTCATAAATATAAATCAAAATTCTACCAGGTTCCAAAATGATAAAGTATCTATGTATTATCATGACAATGTGAGTTTAAGAAACTACTTTAACTTTTCAAACCTGATTGAGCATATCCTTGCATCTTGTCCTCGAGTCAGGAATGTTGATTATTCCAGTATACTCATTCATTAAAATTTTTCTATGTCTAGGATAAACACTTGCAGAGGTTGTTAGACATATCATGTTATGATGTTAATCATGGTACTATTTAGCCATGCTTCTAAGATTGTCATGTTGGTATGAGTCAGTTCATCACAAGTACTTTGAATAAGCAAATTAAAGAAATAAATCATTAAGATTAACCATAAGTCACCAAAGGTGCCATTTTTAAATCATTACTTCATCCTTACCTTCCTCATAATTATCTTTAGGAGCCTTTTAAATGCAACAATAAATGGATAAGTGTATAAAAATTAAGGAATAAATCTAACTTGCATGAGTGTCATCACTTATTATCATAATATAACTTCTTCACAATTATCGTAGAATGAAGCCATTAAATAAAACATGTGTCGTTATCGTGAACTCCACATGTGAACTGATTAAAGTAAAACATCTCCCATGCTCATGGATTCATTATGAGAATGGTATACTCAAGAGCAAATGAAGTGAAAGTATTCCAAAATAGATTCAATGTCAAGGGGTCAAATTATTATCATATCAACTGCGAGAATCAAAATATTATTGCTTTCTAACGTCTCTTCAGGAGATTCCTTTCCATATAAGAAGGCTCTTACCTTAGTCCGTAATAAAGCTAAGTACACTTGCTCCTCACTTTGGTTCCTGACTATTTTCTGTCATAGAGAGTAAAATATTCATAGATATAATCAATCCTATCCAAAGTCACCATTAAATAATTTTCATTCTTTGTACTGAGTTATCTTCCCAATCCACCTTCAAGTTAGTTTCTCTCCTACATAAGAGGGTCACATTTATTGTTCTCCTTTCCTTTCGATCATACTTGATCATAATGAAAATCCTACCATACTCAAGGTACAACTGTCAAATCTTATTATTCATATCCTTAATTTTCTCTCATTTTAAAACCTCCTTTGTTGTTATTACAATTCTTGCAATTCATATTAAAATTCCATCATCAAAGATAAATCAACTTTCTAAGTGCAATAAATGAAAATTTAGGTTCATAGATTCTCCCTTGGTAATCCATCATTATCAAAAAATTTAATTACATTTGAAGTTTACTCTAACATGTGCTAGAATCTGAGAGTAATGATACACCACTATAGATTAGAAGAATTATATTCTCTTAGTCAATTTGAGTACTTAGTAAATAGCCAATCTAGGCTAAAGTGTCCAAAACAGGACATACTGAAATAAAGCCAACCGGGCTCTTCTATACTTTGGGTAAACTAGTAAATGCAGTTCAGTCACACTGTTATCTTCACTTTCGTTTTCTAAAGAAACTTCTGCAACATCATGAAACATCACAAAGTTCAGGCTTAGATTTCAAGTTTTCATTTTCTTCTCTGCATGCTACAAGTGACTTCTCCAACTGATTAACATGTTCTTTGAATCTTGCTATTTCACTCTTCTGTAAACTATTCTCCCTTTTCAATTCTTTCAAACCTTCTTATGTTCCTCTGTTCCAACTCTTCAAGTCTTCAATATCTTCAAACAATGTCAATTCTGCTTCCAGTTCCTCATTTTTTCCTTTTTTGCATTTTTCAGTTCTTCTTTAAGGACATCATATTTTTCTTCTCCTAGTTCCTCTATCAACAACTTGGAATTACACCTTTTGATTTCACACAATTCTCTAAAATAATGGCCAAACGGCCTATACTAGTCAATAGGATCAAAACTTTATCCAATAGGTAAACACAATAGCCATGCAAGCTAAATAGGATAGGAATCATTATGCTCTGGACAGAGACTTTTGACTCCTTTAGGATCAATACAGGTCTATGAGTCACTTCTTGGAGACCACAGTACCTGCCCAAGAACTGTGCTGAGGATGTCAATAGGGATACACAACATCAACTTGTACACACCTTAGTTTTCGGCAAAGCCAGGTACAAGTAATCCACCCCAGGGATTCTTCTGAGTACCAGTGACTTCCATTATTCCAATATCATATAAACTTTACTCTTAAAATGAATTTGTTTTCAAGCACACACATCAACACTCAAGTGAAAAGTAACAATTCTAGCGGTCATGCATGTTGATTTATAGCGACTGCCACATCAACAACTCTTCCAAACTTTCCATCCATCTCTTTCTTCACAACTGTTACATCAATTGGTGCCACCTTAGGGCTTGTTATCCAAAAGTAGTGCTAGCATCCCACAATTGATAGTAGTTTCCCAAACTAGGAGTCCATGAATGTCATCAATTTCTCAAAAGTCAATAGCTATCTCTAGTACTCATCATATAGTCTTACCTCCAAGGAAAACCAATATCATTGATATATTAGTGCCAAGTAACCAAGAAAGAAAGATGGTTTTTAGGGCCCTCTCAAGGGCCCCTCCACATGTTTCCTAATACTTTGCTTGTGTTTGTTTAAGGTGTTATCCTCCAAGAGGGAGGTATGCAAGAAACACACACATAGATCTAGGGGGTGGATGGATTATGACTATCCCATACTAGTCCCATCTGCAACCCCATCCTCACAATAGAATCTCCCTAGGCCACCTAATCCCCCATACAACCTACCAGGGCCCTACCTATATATGGCAATTTTATAGAAGTCACATTACTCCACATATACTAGCAGTTGTAAAAATAAAAATGCCTCAAATCAAGAAGGATTAAGTAAAACAAGTCCATAAGTTAAATCCTCAATCAGAATACATTAAAATAAAACAAGCCAAGAAGAAGTGAAGATCAAAGATAGCAACTATTACAACATCCCAAGTTCAACAAAAAACAAGTCCTTGAGGCAAAAGGGCCATCTCAAAATTTAAATAAAGAAATAAAACACTACGTCTTAACACTTGAGTAAAATCTTTAACATGAGTAAATAATGCAACAATCTCATAAAATTTTCACATTACAATCACCATGTAGCCTTACAACAAGACCACCTAAGGGGAGTACAGAAACTGGGTGGACTTCTATCACTCAAATAGCTAAATCATACAGTGGTCTCAAACCACATAGAGAACAATGATAATCACCATGTCACATTAAGCATTCCCCACACAACCTGAAACAACCTTATCATACTTCTATATCAAAAATCCACATGAATAGTCGCATGCCCCCATACAACCCAGGGCATGCCATTCTAAAAAGATTACGATATGCCACAAGAGGAATTAGCCATAGAGTATGATATCCACTTCACAAGTCTTATGGTTGTCATGTATTCAACTACTGTTGTATTGTTACACATACCATTACTGTCAACAAGCTATCCACTTCACCCTCTGGGGAGGGTTTAGTTACAACCTTATCATTTCCTTTTCTTTTCATTTTTCTATCCATGTTTATCATTAACTAGATGATCATTAGATTGCAAGAGGGGGAATACTATTAGCCTTATGTCTTAACTCTGACCATGCTTTAGGTTAGCAGACCTTCAGGTCTAATGTCCATAGCAAAAGCTCTGATACCACATGTAAGGACCCGAATCATCCTAAACCAAATAATACTAAACTCTAAATTAAAAAATACTGAGGAATAAAATTTTTTATCTAACAAATGAAAGAATGTGAAATTTTTCTAAGAAGTGCTAAATGCATGTTATAGAGATGGGATGACTTGAATTTAGTTTTCTAAAACCATCAAGTCCTAAAGTATCACCAATTTTAAACCTAGTGAAGAGGGAGTACATTACGCAAGATAACCTATAAGAACAATGGATCACACATACCTTAAGTTCTTCATTATGCCCTGCATTCACTTCTGACAACTTGTTTTCTTCCCAGTGACTGTACCCTTATCATTTGCACAAAACTAACTAGACAATCTCTTGTTAACATGACTTAGAAATCACTACACAGAATCTATAAAAGAATACCCTACATCCAGGGAACCTAATTACTGAAGGCCTCCTTCGCCATCTAGACTACCTAGATACCCTATATCCACAGGATCAAGGCCCCCTCCTTCAGATGTGACTAACACAGGGAATGTGAATATATAGTTCTATTTTGCACTATGTTTGATGTAACTGTGAGCGGGTATCCAACCCTTTCTAGGGTTATTATCTGTCCCAGATAGTTCTTCATCAGCTGCCACCCACTCGATGAAATAGAGATAGAAATTAGTTCACCACCACAAACACCTAAAGGGGTGTTTGTCAGTTAGTCCTAGTGTGGAGTAATCCCTATCTGGTGTCTGCCCATGAAATCTAGTCTTTCTTTCTCAAGACAAATTAGGTAGCTTCTTGACTAAGACCGTTCCTGATTCCCTAGTGCTTTCTAATCACTAATATTCATAGAGACAAGGGGAGAGCATATGGCAGATAGGTTTTTTTTATTCAGACTAGTTGTCCTATTTACAAGTCATCTCCAATTTAGACTCGCGTTATTAGTAAGCCTCACGTGCTAATCATCATACAATTGTTTCAATAGACTCATTCCTTCCTTTTAGTTAATCTTCTTAATGAGATATCTGAGGAGATTTTCCCTTGCTGCGGATTTAACTTTGACATGTCCCTTATTACTCCCTAATGATTTACAAGGATGGTGCCTAGATGTCATTGTTGCAGCTATGTTAGGTGCAAGGTACTTGGTTCAACGCGACGGCATTCCCTGTAAACGTGACACAGATGTACCGTAAAAATTGAACACTGCGATTTGTTTTATGTTTGGATGTTTTATTAAATTTTACTAAGCTAATAGAAAAGAAATACTTGCATCCAAACTAATAAATAAATTGATAAAGGAAAGATACTTCACTGAATCTTGATGCAAGTTAAGTATAGACATTATGCTTGGTCAAGTCATTTATGCAAAATGAATAGGACTAGAAATGATACAATCAATGTAATCAATTCATAATTGCACCTAACATAGACTAGAAAAGATATTCTATCAATAATGCATATAAAGATTCAATCAAGGGACTCTTATTTTATCATACAAGTAAAGAATTGATACAACTTCTTGCATGATCATTACTAACTTACTTTTAATTGGAACCAATGAGGACTTAATAAAGGTTGTAAATTAAGACAGTTATCCCAACAAGAGGTTTACTTGATACTCCCTGAATGGGTTTATACTTTAATAAAACTAGTTAACAACTTGAATGGATAAATAAGTGCATTATAATAACATTCTAACATCATTATTGGAAATATCATTTTATGATTGAACTACTTATGGATCACGAAACAACTATACTACTTGATTGGTCAACCCTGGCCATGTTTATAATCTGTGAACTCATAATACTTTTCTTAATATGGTTGAGAACTAGATAAGGGATTAGTCCAAGAGGATGCTGCTGTGTGATTATGTAAGACTCGATAATTTAAATGACTTATCCTCTATTCACGTCATTGCTTTCAGATATTCATTAATTGTTTTAGAAATTTTATGAACTGAGTATCAACATTGAGTATACAATATGTAATGCCTTCCGTAAAGTATAAATTATAGAGACTTTTCTAAGTTGTTTTGACTATAATTAATGAAGCGAGGTCCAAGCATTGAAGGAATGATAGTAGCTAATGGATATGTAATAATCTATAGAGATTTTGCTAACTAACGGAGATGTAATAATCTATAGAGATTTTGGATAAGAAGATTTCGTAGCACTATGTTAAAGACCAGATTTTCTTAAGCTAAAGAATAAAATTAATTAACTTATACCCCAAACCTCATTGCATTCCTTTATTTATTTTATTCTCTTATTTAATTCATACCCATTATATATTTCACAATTTTTCACACTTGTTAATTTACCCCATAATAATACTCATCGTTACTTTTGTCACATCTCTTCATCTTCATTACTTTATTATCATCAAACACACTTCACCTCCTAACCTCCTCCTTATATATATATATATATATATATAATTTTTTTCTATATTACATTATTATGTTTTATCTTTCACAATTTCAATTATAACCATTTTCATTACTCCTTTTTTTTATTATTTAAATCATATTATATCCCTTTATCATATTATCACTACTTATTTCCATCATTTATAACATGCCCATTTTTATTCATTATTCTTTACTCTATCATTATTTCTCATATTTTTCTATTGAACCTCTACACACATACATTTATCCTTTTCTCATATCCACACTCTTCAACTACAATTTATTTCCACCAATAAATCGCATTGCCTTATTTTATCTCACACTAATTTACACATTACACTATTTACAAACTCCAACCCCTTTCTATATATGTATCTTATTACTCTTATCATATATAAATTACAAACTTTTCACTATACGCTTATATCCATGCCTTCGTCACCTTATTTACACTTTCAGTCAAATCATTAATACATCAACACATTAAAATACATTCATATCAATTTACACTCTCTTCTCACATCAAATCTACACCCTTTCCCTCATTTATATTTATATCTCCCTTTCAATTTATCAATTTCTATACACTCACTACTTTTCATACACACCCCTTTCTACCATTACTCCACCATCTTCATACTTACCCCATTTGTTAACATTATTTCTCTTAATACTTCTCACAATACAATCCACACAATCATACTTACTTATTCACACTTATCCCTTCTCTTCTACTTCACCTTATATACATTTCACAATCTTTTAAATCATTCAATCATTTTAATTATATACATACCCCCACTTCATATTATTAATTACTTATTCAATCATCATATACATCATTTATATCATCAATACATCAATTTTATTTTCTCTTTATTTAATTATTTGTATTTTCTCATCTATTCCATTTATTATATTATTTATTACTATTCTACATCATACCACTCTTATTATCCATTCTACAATCCCACTTCCTAATTGTATTATTTACTTATTCTCTCCATTTCAATTCTACCTCATTAATTACTTTAATCTATCTCTATTCATATTCTATCTCACTTCATTTATTCTCATCTCCTTTCACCCACTCCATTTATCTCATAATATATCTACACACTTAGATTATTCAATTACCCTTTTTTGTCCATACTTTCCACAAAGTGTAACTTGAGAAACTATTATGGGTAGAGTTTCAATTTGACAGCCAACCTTGACTGTCAAGCAATTGTTTTATGATAGTTATCTATTCAATAGTGCCTTTAAAATACTATGACATACTTTACTATAAGTAAATTATATAAAAACCAAATATATATATATCATCATAATCTTATATAAATTTTGACAGTTTGTCCAAAATCTCTCCTTTCATATGATAGTCTTTTCAAAAATTTGGTCGTATTTTACAGCTAAAATGTCTTATTACAGCTATACAACTATCAAATGAAAGTCCTGATTGTGGGATGTGAACCCTTCCCATCATTTTAAAGAGGAAAAATATTCCTGTGGAGATTATTAATGATGCTAAATGAAGCAGTCTGAAAAATAAACTTACACTATAATAATGGCGCCCTGGTAAGACTTCCTATTGGCGGGTGTAAATCCCAACTCCTCAATCTTTTCCAGCATACTCCATGACCGTGAATCTTGAATGAGGATATGGACATCCATCAAGGCATAATGGAAGGAGGAAATTTGTCAAATGTTGTAGTTGCAAGTACCCCAGTAGACATATATGCAAAATGTGTAAACACAGACAAGGCATGTGAACTGTTTGACAAAATGACTCAATGAAATGTCATCTCATGGAATACTATGATAGCAGGATATGTTCAAAATAATTTTGTTGAAAAGGCTTTAGAAACTCACAAGTAGATGCGACTAGCAGGTGTAAGGACCAGTTCGAGAACCTTTGCCTGCATCCTCCCTACGTATGCAAAAATAGGGCCTTTCGATCACGTATTATAGTTAGACATGACCGCAAAATTTGGTAGCATCGACAAGGTACGTGAACTGTTTGACAAAATGCCTCAAAGCAATATCATATTGTGGAATGCAATGCTTGCAAGTCTGCACTAAATGGATTTGTGGAAAAAGGCTTTTGAAACTTTTAAGCAAATGTAATCGGCAGGTTTAAAGTCAAACTCCACAACCTTTTCTAATGTCCTCCCGGCCTGTGCCAAAATAGACGCTATTGAACAGGGTATGGGCATCCATCAAAGCCTAAACGAGGGGGGATTTTTGTCAGATGTCATAGATGCAAGTCCCCTGGTAGACGCATATACAAAATGTAGAGGCATAGACAATACATTGGAACTGCTTGACAGAATACCTCAAAGAGATGCGTTCCATCTTATGCACAAAGTAGATTCATTGGAAGGGTTTTAAAAAAACTTTCAGGAAATGCAATTATCAGGTGTAAGCCAAATTCCAAAATCTTTGGTAGCGTCCTCCATGCCTCCGCCAAAATGGAAGCTCTGGGGTAGGGTACGAACATCCATCAAGCAGAATTGGCAGGAGATTTCTTGCTAGATATTATAGTTGGAAATACTCTGACCGACATGTATGCAAAATGTGGAACTGAGACAGGGCACGTGATCTATTTGACAAAATCCCTCAAAGAAATTGAGATAAATTTTATAAATCGTTTGTTTAAGCTCAGCCTGATGGGATTTGGTAATTTATGATTCCAATACAGTTAAGTATCATGTGAATTATCTATCACATAATGGATGCTATTTTAATCTTATAAGATGAACTTCATATTTAACCAGCTTCCTTCAATAATTTTGGAACACTTAGAAACGTATGCTATTTCCTACAAATTCGGCAGTGGTGGGATTATATATTATTTACCATGCAGGGAAGAAAATGTACTATATAACCTGGGCTATACAGTTGCACGTTTCATACTTTGCAATATGGGGTTCCTACTACTTCATGAGAGAGTGCTTAAGGTACTCCATTTTGGCAGAATGATACACACTTTTCATGCAGGAGACAGATCACATCCATAGACACTAGAGGTTTATGCAAAGTTGGAGAAATTGGCTTGGAAGATGAAGGTAGCAGGGTATTTTCTAGAATTGAGACATTTACTTAATGTTGTGGAAGAGGAGGAAAAATAATTATTTCTCTGCCAGTGTATTGAAAAGTTGGCAATTTTATTTGATTTATTAAACACGTCTCATAGAGCAACTATTAGAGTTGTTAAGAACCTTCGATTTATTATGCACAAATTTTCTCTTTAACATAAATCTAAACTAGTTAAATAATGCAATAACATATAAAGACATTTCATCAAAATGAGCCCATTACTAAATTGGAGAAGAAAAATTAACACTCATGAAGTTTATACTGAACTATTAACAAAATTTGATAAATACAAGAAACAAAATTATGGAAGGAAGGGTTTCTCTTACAGAATGCTCCAGCCATGCATCTAAAACCCAAGTGTGTGTCTTCCCTTTGATTTCTCCATCATACTTATAGAAAACTCAACCCTTGTCTAGAACCTTATTTCAAACACATGTTGGAAAATCTAAAAGACTTTGGAGTCAAGTCTAGGCACATGGTGGAAGATTGGGTCAAGTCTTCTCAATTAAGGTCCCTTTCCAATTTTTCCAATTTGCCATTAATTTCTTTGTGGAAAAGGATTTCCCATGTGTTTCTTGAGAAGTTACCTTAGGAGGGGTTGTTTCTAGAAATGTACTCCTTAAATTTATTTATTTATTCATTTATAATTTTAAATTATGTCAAATAAAAAAAATCATTTCTTTTCAAATTAAGTATTATATTTAGTGATAGAGGACATATTAGGTTGTGACAAAGAACACTTCTACAACAAACCGAAACAATCACATTCTCCACATCCTCATTATAAACCTTAAAGATTTCCACTAGATGGTTCAAATGAAGAATTTCTTGACTGGGTACTTCCCATTTAAGAACAAGAAGGAACAATCTCTTGTTATACTTAACTAAATCCATAATCACCAAGAGAAGGGACTGCAACAAGAGAAAAAGAAGGCACCAGCTACAGAGAAATCTAGACACAAAAGCTTGCACATAATGAATTAAGGCGAATGTAATTATAACACGAACTACACAAGAGACCTGGCAGCTCATCGCAGAGATTTCACAATATGCAACGATCCCTCGAAATCCAAAAACTCATCCCTAAAATAAATGTAGCTGGTACTCACTCATACCAGATATTTCATTCCACACACATGAACAACTCGCCAGTTATAAGGTGAAATGATTAGGATGATAAATATGAAAAGGAAACATACCAAATAAACAAAAGTTAGTACCAAAAAACCTACTTCTCTAATTTAGAGAAGCAAAAATTCAAATTTGGGATATTCCAAGGTTCTTTCCTGAATATTCTCTGAACTCAACCCACCAACTAGACCACACTATCAAGCACATGAAAGCATCTTCTTAACACAACCAAATCACTTTCTGTCCTCCAACAAAATTTTATCAACTCCTCTTAGCTGAAGCAAATAAATTGAATCCCACTCCAAAGAATCATCCTCCTGATCACAAGTAGCTTTGGCCAAGTAATCTCGTAACTTATTCCCTTCTCTGTAAGTATGCGGAATTTGAAAGGATTCAAAGGAATCCAATATACACACAACATTCTGAAGAAGATACCCTATTTTCCAACAAGGAGAGGAACTCCCCTTAATAGCATTAACAGTATTCAAAGAATCACCTTCAATTACAATGTTTTTAATCCCAGCCTTCACAGGAAGATTAAGTCCTGCCACTAAAACCAAAGGTTTAGCTTCATTATTAGAGCAAATTCTCAACCACAAAGAGAGAACCTTGACAACCGAACAACTAAAATCCCTTAGTACACAACCAACTCCTGAAACACTCAGATTCCCACGACAGGTGCCATTAAAGTTTAGCTTTATAAAGTTCTCTGGAGGAGGAACCCAAGAAATATTGCTCCTATCTACCCTTTGCTTTCCTCCAAAAAAAACTAGAATTAGGAAGTTTCAAAGACCTCCATACTTTTAACATATGAGCATCCCAAGAAGAAAACACCAATGAACCAGCACCCTTAAAGAGATGGTGAGAAGAAACAACCTCAGCTACTGATTTCTAAATTTTGAAAATAAATTGCTCTAGAGGACACTCTAATTTTCTAAAGATTTTGTTATTCCTTTCCAACCATAAGTTCCATATCACGATACTAGGTGAGACCATCCAAATATCAGAGAATGTAGAGTTCTTGTATAAAAGTGGCCAGCTTTGAAAGACTCACAAGACTGAATTAGGTAGAGGGCCATACCATCCCAACTTAGAATAGAGCCAATACCAGACTTGAGAAGAAAACGAACAACCAACCAACAAATGATTCACATCTTCTTCTTTCAATAAACAAAGAGGGCATAGAAAAAGCTGAGAGATACCAAACTTGAGAAGTCTATCACTTGTGAGAATCTTATTATTTAGGGCCAACCAGGTAAAAGCTCCTTCTTTTGGTAGATAGGTAGCACTCCAACACAATTGAAAAGGCTAGTTTGACAAATTCCCATAGTTCCTTCTTGAAATGCTTTGATAACCTTGTTTCACATTATAATTACCAGATTTAAAAGGGGCCCAAATAAGTTGATCATGAGCACAAGATGCACAAACCTTTCTACCTTTTAGAATTCTACTTAAAAGATCCTTTTGAGCACTAGGAAAAGGCAAACTAGAAAAAACCTATTAATATCATTTTATCTATTCATTATATTACTAAATAAAGTTAAAAAAACTACACAGATTAAATTTTTATTTAAATACAGAACATATTTATTACTAGCACTTGCACCTTTAGGGGGTGCAATGGGTATATCGATAGGGAAATTTAGAGAATATTTTAGGCAACAAAAAAAATGTTTAAGTTTCTAATTTTGGATTTCTCCAAATTAGTAGATAAAGAGTGCAACTTGAACATCTCAAAGATCAAGAAGATGTGTATAATTTAGAGTGGTGCTTGTTGAACTACTTGGTAGGAAAAGAGATTTGATTGTCTCCTAATCAGTTGAGTAGGGAAACAATTTTTATTGTCCTTAAAGGTGTGGTTTACTTATTCACAAGTATTATTTTTTAGTAAACCCCACTAACATAATCTTATCTAGTATTGTATCTAGAAGAGGGATCTAGGCTTCTTTCTAGTCATTAAAGGGTTCACATAAGAAGACATTGTAAGGTGTAGATCCATTCTAGAGAGTGTGTAGATTCATTCTACAGAGTCTGGAGTTTGAGTACATTATTCCATAGAGTAGTTATTTCAGCCTTTTAAAGAATTTCAACCCTTGATTTGTAGTTCTCAATATTATTCATGTCAAGTTCTAGCTAGTATTTAAATTGCTACTACCAAGTGCCATAGTAGAGCCATAGAATGTGACATTTGAAGGATTTGATGTAGGCATGCTCATGTTTTTTAAATTCCTATAAGCTCATTTGTAGTACCATATGTTCCTTTGTATCTCAAATAATGATTTTACCAAAGGATATGCCAACTCTGAATGGTATTTAGATGAGGTAGTTCTTATGTTACAAGATAAAGCCCTATTTATAACTATTCTGTATGATGTCTAGCCATGGGATATTTGCTACATCAACAAGGAAGAGTATGCAATGATATTCTCTAAATATGAAAGGATGGTCAAGTGTATTCATAAACTAGACATATTGAAAAGGCCCTCAATTGTGTTTCATACAACTCTATTTATGAACACAACAAGCATAAAGAGTAAGATTTTTGCCATGTGCTATAAATAGATGGTGGTTCATTGTAATATCCCAATTTCTTTAGTATTAGACAATGATTTTAATGTAGATTAATGCCTTTAGAAGGTACTACTTGTTATTTCTTTCAGCAGCTTATGTGAAACAATTTTATTAACTATGGTGAAAACTATAGATAAGAGAAAACATGTAAATATTGTAAAACATTCAATAGGGCTTACCCAAATGGTAGAATTTGAATGCCCATAATGACAATGAAGGCAACAAGAAATAGGGAAAATATTTAAAATCCATTATATTTGGTTGCTTCTTGCGTATTTCGATGCTTGATAGAATTTTTGATACAAAATTCAAAAGGAGAAGGAGAATCATTTGATGAGTAATTTCTATTCCATTCTATTTATTGACTTAACTCCACTCATTTTGAACACCTAAAACTACAAATAACTAGTTGATCAAAATATGTGGTTTATGTACATATAACTTTTAATATATTTGGGAATATACAAACAATACAGGTCAATGCAACTACAACATACTAAAGTAAAATGAATAGTAGTATAAACTCAATTAGAACTTGAACACTAGAACAAGATGATTAATAAAATTGATCCAACCACAAGAAATGATAATTCATAAAAAACCCCTTTTCAACTTGCTTTGGTAACTGTTGTCTCTCAAATTTGCACCTTTGCTGCAGTTGTCAAACTTCAGCAATCTGGAGAAACATGGGAATGATCTCAAAGTGTGGGACCTTGCGAAATGAGATCAGACCTCTAGAGAAGGCTAGCTTCCTTAACTGGTTATCACCTAAAATCTACTAGATCTTTAGAGGAAAAGGTAGAAGGAAAGTTTTAAAAATAAAAGATAAAACAGAAAACTTGAAAAGTAAAGGGGTGATTCACCAAGTTGAACAAAAGAACCCTCACAGTACTGAGAAAATGCACAACATAACCAAATACAGCAAGTAGACATACACAAATTCAAATGAATCTAGTAGAGGTGAGAAACAAGATGATTGAGAGGAAAAATATGCTCACAGACAATCATATGCAGATTCACACTAAACTAAAACTCAGTAAAAGAGGTAAAATAACTTGTATATATTTAATGGGAAGGCATAGTTACAGTAGTAGAAAGCTCTATTTGGAAACATAAAGCCTAAATGCTAAAAATTTTCCAACCCTATTTACATTTTTTCTATGTATATATAGCATTTCAATCTGACCTAAGCCGGTTACAAAAATTTGCTCAAAGAGCCGCAATAGGAAAATATCTCTGAAGGGACGTCCAATTGCAAGGAGTTATGACATAAAATATCTGAAACAGGGGCAGATGGAAGATATATTGAATCTTCAATGCAAGCTACTGCATCATCGATCTGCACCCATGAATTGGTGGAAGATATTTCAGGCATTGAATGTGAGCAACTTCCATGTCTATCTTCAACAATGAACATATAAAATATCTGAAACATGTTGGTGGAGAGATATTTTAAGCATTGAATACGAGCAGCTTCCTCTACCTGCAGTAATGAATGCAACAAATATCTGCATCCTGCCCAAAAATGGTTGCTAAAACGTCCTGTAGCCAAAATATGCAACATCAGATCCAAATATTGAAAGTGAAAATTTCCCCCTTAAAAGCCCGCCAAATGAAAGAGGGGGCAAAAACAAGTATTTTTGCCTTTTGAATCATGTCAAAATTCGCTAGGACATGGAAGATACAGGCGGCCAAAGTTGCGGTCAAACTACACTTATATATCGCACTGCATATGCAAACTACTTTGTATGTGCTATATTTTGCAATTGCATATACAAGTGCTCCTGCACTTGACTACTGGGCTCCTTTATGCATTTATGTGATTTCCCTCCTTTTGCATGTTCAAAATGTCTTGCATATGCGATTGCATGTACCCTTTGTATGTGTTTTGAATCTTCATTCACATATGCATTTGCCTGTGTATATGCCATTTTGTATCTGCCACCCCTACCATGTGGCGCCACCTGATTCACCGCTGAGAAGTCCTGAGACCTATCACTAAGCAATTGCATCCTCCATCGGCTGTCGGAATGACCAAAAATAGGGCAGTCGATGCATATTGTCTTGCCGACAGTCATTGTACATTCTCCTTGTATATCCAATTGTATATGCCAACATACAATCACTTCAACATGCAAACTGCGGACTCAATGTTGAATATGCCAAATTTGATTTTTCAAATTAGGTCTGCCTACTATAGCGCTAATGTATATGACCTTTGTATACCGCATATACAATGCAAAATATACAAAGGAAAAACTGCATACAAACCCTTCATTTCGGCGTATGAAAAAAAAAATTGTATATTTGATTGTATATGCAAACATACAATTGCCAATATACATACAATGCGCGGACTTCAAAAAATCATCAACCATATTGTAACTTTGCAGCAGGTCCGGCTTGTATCACTTCTTCTTTGTATTTCAGCATATACAATGTTCTTATACATACAATTGCGGACCCCAAAAAGACCATCCACTGCATCTGATTCCCCAGTCGGATCCACCTTGTATGTCTTACCTTTGTATATCGCAATATACAAAGCACTCAATATACAAGCCGCGGACTTCAAATGCTAAATTTGCCAAAATTGACCTCTGGGTTGGGTTCAGCTTGTATTTTTTCTTTGTACCTTCGCCTTGTATATCGCAATATACAATTGCCAATATACAATTGGCAGACCCCACCCATTGTATCTTTTCTTGTGACTCTTCCTTGTATGTGCCCGACTTACATTTACCTTTGTATGTCACCGATATGCAAAAGCCTTTGTATGTCCCTTTGCATCTCTTGCCGATGTATCCTTGCATCTTTTTCCTTGTATGTGACCCTTTTGTATCTTGCATATATAATGTGACTTGTATGTAAGATACAATCGCATTGTGCATTCAGCGGACCCCACCAATTGCATCTTACCTTGTATATTCGCTTTGTATATTGCGGATTGTATGTAAGATACAACTGCACAATATACAATCACCCTTGTATCAAAGTGGACCCCACCCTTTGTATCTTTGGTCTTCTATGTCAACTTTGCATGTGTGCCGATATACATTCTCTTTTGTATGTGCCCCTTTGTATGTCGGCCTTGCATGTCTTTGCCTTTGTATATTTTCTTTTGTATGTGCGATTGTATGTTTGAACATACAATGTGAACATACATTCAAACCTGCGTTCCACCCCTACATATGCCCTTTGTATATTTTCTTGTATCTCGCTGATGTACATTTCCTTTGCATATGTGAACATACAAAGGTGAATGTATATGCAAATATACATTCAAAAAATGCATATATAAATACTAAGTATGAAATTGAGATTTATCTATGATGGAAAGCATTTGAAGACAAAGGGTTTCTGGGTTTTTCTGGGTTTTCAGCAAAGATTCTCAAGGTGAGATTTTTGAGATTTTTTGACATGGCATAGAATAAATATTTGAAGGATTTTAAGCCTATAGGGTCATTTCTAAAGGATTTTCAAGGAAAATACAAGGTGAAACTATTTAACTCTGTACAGAGGAAAATAGGTCAACAGTAACAATATAGAGAGTTCCTTGAAATTTTGATAGACATGTTTAATCTTGAGACACAAATTCTATAATTGAATAATCAAATTTCATAGAAAAATAGAAGCTAAGAATAATTTAGGAAGATGAGTGAAGTAACCAAAGAAATAAGGCTAACATGAGGTTACAACATGGTATGATTTCAAATATCTATCTTTCTAGGTGGTGGAAAGATTGTATGCACAAGCAAATACCTGCACTATAAAAACAACAAAAGAATTTGAAATTTTGAAAGGTGTTGCTGGTGTTTCCAAGTTTGGTCATTGCAAATAGTTAAGAAATATAAACTAATATTTGCAAACAAAAAAATTAATCTATCCATTTCAACACATGAACCAGACAATGTGCTGAAAACAAAACCCAAATCGGAAGCCCTATACAATTTGAGAGAAGCATGAAAATTGTGCTACCCAATTAACATCTATTTAACTAAAGTCTGGGAAATGGAAGAGGTGGTAGGCATTATGGTAGTGGATTACCCAATTACTATTGGATGGACAACAATACATGATTGTCAAAGTCATTTGTAAAAGTAATCTACAATTTTGTGACCTAAAGATTGTTTAATAGCAACTTAAAGATTGATTAATATCGATCTAAAAAATTATTCTTAAGCATGAGACAAATTTCTAAACATGAATGCCCACATAAAAGGATTATCAATTAATTATAAATATTTTTTTCTGATCAATATATCTTTCTACTAACTTAAAGTGCAATCACTACAATTAATGGATGCCAACACTTGACTCAATGAACCATATCTTAACTAATAGTAATACAAATATTATACGAAAATTTTTAAAATATATTCAATATTTCTTACCACTTGAAGATGTATGTTTCTGCAATTTTTTAAATAACAAATATTATGAATATTTCAATGTATATATATTTGTACACTTTATTTGAATATCATCCATTTTAATGGTCAAGCAATCAATAGCAATTTTACAGCTCATCCACAACAAAAAGTGGTAAATATTTGTCCTACTTTTATTGGTCAAAACTTCCCTTTGACTGTTGAAGTGGATGATGTTTAAGAATAGCTCATTTATACATTACACTAATTATATCTATGAAATCTAGAGTGGACAAGAGTCTCTCGAACCCTCCTTCCTGATCTACTAGTGTCTCCAAGTCATCCTTCTCTTTGTAATCCATTGGGAAACATTCAGCTTGAAATTCTTGTTGTATATGGGTTGTCATTGATGTCAATAGTGGTATGGAGTGTTGTAGTATGGAAGAGTGTATGAAGATTGCAATACTTTTGTATTATAGAATAATTGGTTAGAAGTATGGTGAAGCAAAGAGCAAAGGGATGAATATATGTCAAGGTAGCCAAAGGAGCAGGTCAAGAAAGAAGGCAAAAGGATATGGATCGATATCATCTATACATGATCATACCATAGCTTCTAAAGTTCATAAGTAAGTTCACAAGCCTTGATATATTTATGTTTGAAGTCTATGTTGAGCAGAGTTTGGGTCTTGCTAAATGATTGTGATATAAGTCATGATACTTACCGTATGACAAAGAAAGTTGTAAAAGATTGAAGGAAATTTTGTAAGTTTAGCACAAGTCAGTGAACATGTTACAGGATCACAAATAGGTACCACATTCTACCTCAGTTGAAGGTAAGGGCCTGTAGATTGAACTAACAATTGGATATCACACTTAGGTACATATGTTTCAATTTTTAGGTCATGCGGATTACCACAAGATGTTTTGGAGATAGAAGTGTGAAGACAATGTTGAAATAGGTTAAGTGCAGTCACAGTGAGACAGGAGAATGCTTTGCACTTCTCTGCAAAATAAGATATGATGTAGATTGGAGGAAATATATATTTGAGTAGTCATGATATTTCCATAGTCCATGTTGATAGAATTGTAGTGCTTCTAGTAAAACTATGTGTTGCTTAGGTCATGAGGAAATATATATATTTGAGTCAAATATATGTGTGCTTCAAGCTTTAGGTGATAATATGTACCATAGCTACTTGTCCGAAGTCAACCATGCAAAGACATGCCTTGATGAAGTAAGCAGAGGAAGATAGTTGAGGTTATTGAAATTCACCGCACAATGATAATTGGCCTTGCAAATTGAGTGATAAGATCATAAGGCTAGATGGTATGCACTTTTCAAGTCTCAAACAATTAAGTTCACCGCAAGTATGGTTTCATAGTTTTTATCTTAAGACTTTGTAAGAAGAAATTGCTAAGGACACCAGCATCAGAGTTCAAGTGTTTGCACTAGCATGATACAACTTGAGATGATAAAACAAGAATATATGAACATTTTGCAAGTCATATAACATTCAATATATGGTCTGCATGATGTAATTTTCTCTCCTCTGGTACCACTTTGGGTCTAGAGTCAAATAAAAGGAAGAATAAGTGTTGCAGTGCTGACTTAGTGCATAATGAAGATTCTGCCATGTGTGTGTAATGTGTGCCATCTTTGAAAAGTGTGCTAAGGTAAATTAGGACTTGATTATGCTCTATTTTTGAATTGTACTTGATTTCTACTTACCGCATATGATTTAGAGTTGACTATTGTGGCCACTACACGTTTCATGTTATATGTTTCATCTTGGTCGACCAACAAGAAAGAATTTGAAGCTTTTGGAGGATATAAATGAAAAATCAAAGTTATTGAATGAGATGTGATGCATATGGTGTGATAGTATTGATATTGTGCAAATAAACTTACTACAGAAGCAGATCTCATGATGGAATGTGGAAAGGACTAGTATGATATTGTTGCGGAGGTAATTGTTGGAGATGTGATGATGGAGAAGAGTTCCTAAAGTTGTTTTGTTGTAGCGGAGGTTGATATTGTAGTTATGTAGAGATAAGATAGTGGTACAGAGGCTAAAGTGATCAACAGTCAATTTTTGTGAGAAGAACATTTGAGTTAGATAAGTATTTTTTATAGAGATTGAAGAATAGTTGTGTAAAGATTGTAAGTGCTCAGGGAGTTGTAGCCCATAAATAATATTGTAATCTTGTTTTTATTTGTGAGGATGGATTTGGATAGTAGATCCAAGTAGCTTGCTCATCATGGTTTTTCCCTTCTAGGGTTTTCCACATAAATCTAGTATTATGGATGTGTGCTTTTGTGTTTTTGTGCTCTTCATATTTTAAATGCTAATGGTTGGATGAATATTGTTAAAAAGGAAAGAATTTGAATAAGTACCTATTCACCTCCCCTCTCAGTACTTCTATGTGTTCAACAATTGGTATCAGAGCCAAGTTCCTTGAATATAGCCTAACCTCTAAGGTAGATCTTGGAGAGGAACACATGGGAACTGAAGTACTATTTAAAGGCAAGAATCCTTCAGAAGATGATATAGACATGATAGTCTATAATCCAAAAGACTATGTAGTTGATTATGAAGGAGAATAGAAGATCTGGATGTAGCAAGAAGTGAAAATGAATAATACAAACTCAAGATCATAAAATCAAGAGAAGCAATTGCCAAGTTGAAAGATCAATTTGAAGAAGGTAAGAAGGTTGCAGATTGTCTAAATGTTAACCTGAATGACAAGTTAGTTGAATGCTCCAAACTTTAAGAAGAATAGTCTCTCTAAAGAAAGAATTGGAAAAAGAAAAGGATCTAACAGACAAAGGTCTATAAGTAAAGAAAAGTACCAATATTCTTGATGAGATAATTAGTAGTCAAAGACATCAAAAGAACAAAGGTGGTATTGGATTTGAGAAATGTCAGAGTCCTAAAATAGATATACCTAAAGGCATGTTTGAAAAGAAAAGGTAGAGCCTATCATTGAAGACTCTGAGCAAACTTAAGATGAGGGGCAAGAGTTGGATGATGATAACTTCATACAGGTCAGTAATCAGAAGAAAGATATCAAGAGATCTCCACCTAGACCAACTACTAATCCCAGGGTCTCTCAATTCTTCTATGGTTACTGTTATTCATGCAATAAATTTAGACATAAGGCTATTGATTGTATAACTAAGGCTAGAAGAAATAACAACATGAGGAGCTTAGAAATCAATTTCTGGATGATGATGATTCCTATAAATTAGAATATGCAAATGTGGGGGCTAAGCATATGGACATTTGGAAAGATTACCCTAATTTCTGTGATGAGCATGAATGGGTGAGATACATATTAAGCATAATTCACGATGAGTTCATGTATTTGGATAAGCCCTACTAAATCACTGAAGATGTAATCAAGGTAGTGACTAGGTTTTGTTCCACTAGATTTGTACTGATAATGAAGTCAATTAAGAATGGGAAGGTTATTAAGCTGATTGGAGAAAAATTTGACAAGAGAACACTAATTGTGAATGACAATTGATTCAGATGTTCGTTATGTTGCTATGGGAATTGCTTATAAATTTTACTTCATAAACAAAGAGGGATCTACAACTGGTACTTCCATTCACACTGCTTGCCAGATTGTCAAGGAAGGTAAAGATTGTTAGATTTCTACCCAAGCATGCAAGTGATTGAGAGAAAACAAAATAGAAATCGGATATGAGCTAAATAAACTGTATTCAACTCAAGAGAATGCAAAGCATTACAATAGAATGGGATGCTCATATGAGAGCAAGAGGTGGGTATATATATGATATTCCACCCAAGAGACTCAATACACAACCAATGTGGGATAAAGTGAAAAAGTCCCTAAGTAAGCTTAACCTAGTGTGAAAAGAGGTAAGGTGGAGAACAAGCTAAGAAATAGCTAGATAGAAAAGTAACCCTTTTCACACTAACAATAAGACATGCTTTATTAACCTAAGCGAGATCAATAGAAGTGTAGGAAAAACCTAGGAATATAGGGAAAAAATAAATAACCCAACTAGGAAATAAAAACCTACACTAACACCCCCCATAAGCGAAGCTTAGGTGGATGTAGAAATGGGTCCCGGCAAATCAAGCCTGAGGAGGTACCCATGTACATAAAATTCCCCCCAAAGAGAGAGAAGAGACCCCCCCAAAGTAGAGAGAGTTAGGACTCTGAGTGAGAGGAAGAAGCCCCCCCAGAAGATGAAGCATCCTGCACCCCCAGCAAAGCTCACAAATGAAGGAACTTGCTCTCAGTGAAGGGTTTGGTGAAGATATCAACAACCTACTCAGAAGTCGGACAATAGCGAAGGTCGATGACGTGGCCATGGATGAGCTCCCGGATGTAGTGCATTTGGATCTCTATGTGTTTGGTTCGCTGATGATGGATTGAATTCTGTGAGATCTAAATGGCACTCTGGTTGTCACAAAATATGACTGATGGCTGTCTGATCTAGATGCCAAACTCAGTGAGAAGATTCTGAAGCCAAATGGCCTCAGTGGTGGCATTCACAGCCCCCCGATACTCGGCCTTAGTAGAAGATAGAGAAATAGCAGACTGCTTCTTGCTTGACCAACAAACATGACCTGAACCAAGTGAGAAGCTGTAACCTGAAGTAGACTTACGATCCTGAGAATCACCAGCCCAATCTGAATCTATGTAGCCCACCAAGTCAAGCTCAATACCCACTGCGTAGTGAATCCCAAAACTGTGAGTACCCAGAATGTAGTGAAGGATCTGCTTGGCTGCTTTCCAATGCAGCTCATGAGGCTCCTACATGAATCAAGAGACCATGCCTATAGCATATGAAATGTCAGGTCTCGTATGAGTCAGATAAATGAGACTCCCAACAAGCTGTTGGTACAAAGTGTCATCAACAAGTGGAGAAGAACACTGAGCCTCAAGTTTGACTCTAGAAAGGAAGGGAGTCGTCCAGCAGGCTTACAGTCAGCCATATGAAACCTCGAGAGCAAATCTAGAGCATACTTGGACTGTGTGATGGTGATCCCGGAAGAAGACTAAAAGATCTCAATCCTGAGAAAGTAATGCAACAAGCCCAAGTCAGTCATCAAAAAACTATCATGAAGGGCAGTTTTGATAGCCCCAATGGTGGATGAAGAACTCCCTGTGATCAATAAGTCATCAACATACAGAACTAAAAATAGGAGTGAATCATGCTGCTATAGAATGTAGACATTAGGATCAGAATGGCACCGAGTGAACCCAACTGATAGAAGGAAGGAGTCCATCTTGGCATACCAGGCCCGAGGAGCCTGTTTGAGGCCATAGAGAGACTTCTGAAGATGGCACACAAGTGAAGAATCCTAAATGAACCCCTATGGTTGCTCCGTGTAGATCTCCTCCTAAAGGTCACCATGAAGAAAAGCACTCTTCACATCAATCTGGTGTATTTCCCAACAATTAGCTGCAGAAATGGCAAGAACAAGTCAGATGGAATTCATTTGAGCAACTAGTGCAAAAGTCTGAGAGTAGTCAATCCTAGGAACCTGGGAGAATCCTTTGGCGACCAAGCGAGCCTTATGCTTGTCAACCGACCCATCTGCTGCAAATTTTGTCTAATAGATCCACTTACATCGAACAAGTTTTCTTCCCTTAGGAAGAGGGACTAGATCCCAAGTGTGGTTCCTCATCAAGGAACTCTACTCCTCCTGCATAGCTATATCCCACTCAGAAATACCAGAAGCCTCATGAAAAGACTGTGGATTTGAGGTAGTAGCAATGAAGACATGTGGAGCATCCTAAAACTGTGAACGAGTCCACCTAGTGTCTAATGGATCCCCAACCCAATCACCTGCAGACTGCAAGGTTTGTCTAGCCCAAAGTGGACCAGAAGGTGGAGAATCTAGAGGGGAATCATCAACCTCTGAATGATGACTAGGAGAGGAAGGAGGTGAGTCATCTGAATCACTCTCTGCATTAGAAGTGGAGGTAGAAGACTGCTCAGGTGAATCTGACTCATCAGAAGATCTGTCATGTATCCCAAGTGACTCCAATGTCAAAGTAGGAGTTGGAGAAGTGATAGAAAGTGAGCTTGAAGAGCCCTCCTCAAACTGAACACTCCTTTCAATGAACAACTCATGTGTAGTAGGGTGGAGCAACCGATAACCCTTCACACCATCAGGATAACCTACAAATATGCAAGGTCTACTCTGTAGATCCAAGGCCTTGCATTTCTCTGCAGGAATGTGGGCCCATGCAAGATAACCAAAAACTTGAAAGTGCTTAACTGATGGTTTTCGACCACTCCAAGCTTCAAAAGGAGTGACTCCCTTCAAGGCTCGGTGAGGAACACGGTTCTGGATATAACAAGCACAGTTAATGGCCTCTACCCAATACTGTGGTGCAAGAGATTTGGAGTGAATCATGCAGTTCGCCATTTCCTTCAAGGACCTATTCTTCCATTCTGCAACACCGTTCTGCTGAGGATTATACGGAATTAAATGCTACAAATCAATCCCCTCTGAATTACAAAACCTCTCAAACTGATGGTTAACATACTCACCACCATTGTCAGTGCACAAAACTTTGATGGCTTTCCCGAATTGCTTCACTACAAAAGTCTTGAAGTCCTGAAAGTGATCAAATACCTCAGATTTCTATTTGAGAAAGTACACCCAAGTATAGAGAAAAGTCATCAATGAATATGAGGACATATCTAGCCCTACTAAAAGAAGGATGCTGAAATGGACCAGCCAAATCACTGTGAACTAACTCCAGTATTTGTGAAGCTCTCTATGCCTTACCTTTGTCAAACTTTTCCTTAGGATGCTTACCAAGAATGTAACCTTGGAAAACACCACCTGAAAACTGAACTGAAGGCAACCCTGTAACCATGCTTTGTTGGTTGAGCTACTGCAAGTAGCAGTAGTTAAGATGGCCAAACTGCTCATGCCATAATCTACTCTCATCATTAGAATGAGTGAGCAAAATAGTCGAAGGAGGATCAGGAACAAAGTGAGAAAATAGATAGAGCCATGACTGATGATCTGCTCTCCCAACTGCAACTGTAGAACCACTGTGCAACTCACGAATCTCCACTGAATCAGGGGTGAACTCAACCCGCTTGCCTGAACCTGTGCGAGTGATTTGGTATACCGATAGGAGATTAGTTGATAATGAGGGCACACAAAGAACATCATGGAATGTGCCATCCCCCACATCAACAGACCCTCTCCCACACACCTCAACAGGAGTGTAATCACCCATCAAACTAGAAGGCATAGTACACGGCTCTAAAGATGCAAGTTCTTCCTTAGATGAAGCCATGTGGTGTGAAGCACCTGAATCAAGAACCCAAGTGGATGGTGAAGAAGCAACTGCAACAAGGGCCTTGCCCTTTCCTTTCCCCTTTCTATTTTATTTTTCCTTGTTAGACCCCTCATTAGAACTCTGTTTGATAGACTCAGGAACACTGATATTATTTCTTTCAAGAATGTGTGTCAAGTGATCAATTTGTTTCTTCAGACATTTATGTTCATCATGACCAAGTCTTTTACAATAGGCACATTGGACCCTCTCTTTCTTAGGTTTGTCACCCTTGGAAGATTGGGTCTCAATAGTTGCTTTTGAAGCAACTGATATCTGATCCTTCTTCTCCTTGGTATTCTTTTGTTTCTTATCCTTACTATTGTTGTTACTACTTTGTCCTTTCTATTGTTTTGTGCCTTGGTTGGCAGCCAAGGCATGCGACTTAGAGGACTTAAGAGTGCCCATTTGGATTAGCTTGTCCTATTCTCGAGTGAGACTGACAGCAAAATCATCTAAAGATGGCATGGTGAATTGAGTACCAAGTGCACCCTTAGTAGCATAGAAGATAGAAACAAACACAGAATATTCTGAACTTAGCTTAGAGAGAATACTAAGAATCAGTTGTTCCTCTTTCTTTTCAATTCCACATTGTTTTAATTGCAGCCTTAGTGATTTCAATTTAGTGAAGAAATCCTGGATTGTGTTGAAATTGCCTAGACTTAAACTAATTAGTTCATTTTCCAACATATGACCCCTCATTGAATCTTGTGTGCCAAATAGTTTTTCTAGCTCTATCTAGATTTCATTTGGTGTATTAAAAGACTCAATGTGAAAGAGTAAATCAGGAGAAATAGATAAACACAATGTTCCATATGCCTCATCACATTTGTTAAACCACTTAGACTTATCTTCATCTTTAGTAGGTTCAATTTCAAGTCCCATAGTTATCCTATTTAGTCCAACTTTCCTTAAGTGAATTGTCATGTGTGATTTCCACTCAAAGTAATTGTATGGAGTTAGGATGGGTAGATTTGTTTGATCCATGATGAAGAAATGCAAAGAAGAAGTGCTGAAAAGAAGAGAACCCAACCAAGACAACCCCCCCTTTTTCACTCAATCAAAAAACCCCCCCAAGAAAATATGATTTGGCACTTTATATTAGTGCATTTACAACTTCCACTAGCAAGAAATACTAAGTGGTCTTGATTTCGATGTCTTACAAAACCCTCATGAAGAACATATGTTGAAACTATAACTTTGGCACAATATCTAAAGAAATAAACAATACCACTGCGATCTACTTGAAAAATCATGCACTTTCAAAAAATGAATCGCCTCGATACGAGGTCGTATGTGAAAGTTATGATCCTCCGAAGTTCCCAAAAATGAGAATTGTGCAATGTCACGACTGAGAATCTGTAATTTCTAAAAAATATGTACACTGAAATAAAAAATGATTGTACCAGCATGTAGAGCACAAAAAATTAGCCAAAATAAAAAAAGAATCTCGCAAATCGGAGGTCGAGAGCCCAAGTTACGGCCTTTGGAAGTTGAATTGTAATTTCCAAAACGCCAATGGAGAGGGGTTTTGCTGTAGCTTTTTTATGTTATTTTTACAAAATTTATAAGCTGTATGCAAAAACTAACAGATACCCAGATGGTTTTTCGATGTTGTGAACAAAACCCAGAAGGCGTTTTTCTCTGTGATCTACAGAAAATGTGACTCTAATTGAAAAAAAAGGTGTTTTGCACCTAAAAAATGGCATGCAAAGACTGATTCAGCTACCTAAGATAAACAAAGGTATGCTGCAACCTGCAAGATTGATCATAATAAATAAAATGCAAGCCGATTGTTAGATTTTAGCTCAAAGAGTCTTGAGGAAGCTATGAAAAAAATTTGCAACTGGCAAGTCAAAATATGAACCCCCCCAGAAACTAAAGTTTTCTACACACTTTTCTGTTTCTCCAGATCATTAGAAGATGCAAAAGAAAAGCATACTCATGTGCTTCAAAACCCACAACTCACAAACTAGAGTTTTCTCCACACTTTTCTGTTTCTCCAGATCATCCGAAGATGCAAGAGAAGAGCATACTCATGTTCTTCAAAAAACAACTGTACACTATCAGATTTCTAAAAAAAAATGCTAACCCACAACTCACAACCACTCTGATACCATGTTAGATTTCTACCCAAGCATGCAAGTGATTGAGAGAAAACAAAATAGAAATCAGATATGAGCTAAATAAACTATATTCAACTCAAGAGAATGCAAAGCATTACAATAGAATGGGATGCTCATATGAGAGCAAGAGGTGGGTATATATATGATATTCCACCCAAGAGACTCAATACACAACCAATGTGGGATAAAGTGAAAAAGTCCCTAAGTAAGCTTAACCTAATGTGAAAAGAGCTAAGGTGGAGAACAAGCTAAGAAATAGCTAGATAGCAAAGTAACCCTTTTCACACTAACAATAAGACATGCTTTATTAACCTAAGTGAGATTAATAGAAGTGTAGGAAAAACCTAGGAATATAGGGAAAAAATAAATAACTCAACTAGGAAATAAAAACCTACACTAACAAAGATTTTGAGCTTTGTGAGTTTATAAGAGAACAACTCACAGAGAACCTGAGAAGAATAAAGGAAATTGGATACCTTTTCAGGTATGGTACTCTGATTATCTGTCTTGCATTCTATTTTCTAAATAAACTACCTAGCTTTAGTAGAAAGGTCTAACAACTTGACATATCTGTATTGCTACTCAAATTAAGAGTCACATAAGAGGGTTTAGTGATCCAAATCACTATAAGACAATGTACTAGAGTTTCTTCAAAACCATTCAAACCAACATGCATGCCAAAGAAAGACTCCCTTACAATTCTATACAAAAATATAGGTAGAAGATCACATTTTTAGTTGAAAAGGATTATACCTATATAGAGGCAGTTGAACCTAAAACTATATGGATTTCTAGACTACCATATGAAGTCTCCGGAGAAGAAATAAAAGTCTATATTGACATGCTGCTCAGTGAACCCAAAGATACCATTGCTGAGATGTTTGGAACCTATGATGAGATTATGAACAAGATGCATAAGAAAAATGTAGAGGAACATTTTGAGAAGAATAGGGGTGATCTACATAAGAAGTGGAGCATTTCATTTGAGACCACTTCAAAAGATCTTGCAGAGGAGACACATCATGCTTCTGTAATTCTATTAGGTCCACAAGGTATGAGAAGGACTAGTAAATCAACCTCTGCTACTGTAAATGCATCTCTTCCCTTCAGCTTAGTACAAGTAGAGTCTACTAGTAGAAGGACAACTTCTCAAACATGAACATAGAAGAAGACTCGAGAAAAGAAGCATGCAGGACCCAAAACTCAAGCCAAAAGGAAGAAGGTTAAGGCAGAAGAGCTTGAAGAGGAAGAAGATAAAGGAGAAGAGGAAACCTCTAAACTGAAAAGAAAAGGTAAGAAATCTAAGAAAAATCCTCTGGTGACTTCTACAGAAGGATCTCTTCTATTATAAGTTGTCTTCAATGGAATTGAATAACATGGTCTTTTCAAGAACACTTCAAATTTGTATCCAGATATTCCTCCTGAGGATCAAAAGACCATTGAAAAAGAAATAGTTATGTATATGCTCAAATTTAGCTTGCCCATGATTGATGTGATTGAAAAGATACTAGAAATCCTAGCTCAGGCTCTAAGGTAGAAAAGAGAAGCTATTAAAATTAATAATGAGCTAAGACAATAAGCTCTAGAAAATCTTGGGTCATCTATGTCTCAGGAAGAAAAGGGCAAATTGGTTCAAATGGAATCTCAGGAGTTGAGAACAAAGAAAAGAGTGGAAACTCTTATGGGCTTGAAGGAAAGTGATAAAGAGAAGATTAAGAAGGAAACAAAAGATGTGACAAAGAAAATTTTGGATGAGGTAAAAAGAACTAAAAATGTGGAGCAACCACAAGTTTCTCCACCACATAACACTACTTCTCCACCTCATATGACTATTCTGCATATCACTGAACATCAAGTTCCTCAAGAGGAGAAAGAAGAGCAAGCAACAAAAGATCAAGAACAAGAAGCACATAAAGAAGAAAATGGTTCTCTAGATCATAATATTGTGCATGATGATTAACCTCTGGTCAATATAGAACAACAGGATAATCTTGAAAAGAAAGAAGGACAGATAAATGATGATCCAGGGGAGAACTTACAAATGGAACAAGATACATCTTCCTCCTCCTCTTCGGTTGACTCTATCATGGAGTTCCTAGCCCAGAAAATGTAAATCCAACCGGTGGTCACTCCACAACTATTACAGTTGCCAGTGTTAGATGGACAAGTTAACTTGTTCAATATATCTCCTCTTCACAATTTGCAACTGGGAGATATACTTTAGTCCTCAGTAAGACAAGAAATTCTGCAACAACAAGTTTAAGGGATTGAAGTGTTAGAAGAGGCAATTAAGATACTACAAGAGGAATTACCTGAGGCAAAGAAAGATCCCACTTTGCCTCCCACTCAACAAATGAAACTCTTGTTGGAGTCTTTCAAGACTCATTCATCTTACCTAGAAAAGAAGGCTGAGAAAAAGATAACAGAATCGGTAAATAATAAAAGATTGACTGATGTATCTGACATATGTGCAAAGGCACATAGTAGTCTACAAGAAATTTGAAAAATATTCAAAAATGTATCGATAATGCCAAGATTTTGTATAAATTTTGTTAGAACTAGCCAGCTATAATGAAGAACTTAAAGGATCAAGCTGA
Organism: Cunninghamia lanceolata; assembly: GCA_027924645.1. Taxonomy (NCBI): domain Eukaryota; kingdom Viridiplantae; phylum Streptophyta; class Pinopsida; order Cupressales; family Cupressaceae; genus Cunninghamia; species Cunninghamia lanceolata. The sequence continues at coordinate 6,943,651 of BSBN01000448.1, forward strand.
CTCTATTGAGACACATCTTTAATTCAAGTAGCCAAAGTATATAATCCTCTAAAGCATAAATATGGAATCATTAGGGTTCAAATTTAAAATCTACATACTCAGTTAAAGAAGCTCCTAGAGAAAAGAGAGAAAATCAAAGGAGAAACAAGTCAGCTAAGAAAAGTTGAGTATGAAGTTAAAAGTCTTGAATGGCATCTTGACTGAAGTGGAGAATGTGGCTCAAAAGGTTAAAGTGTTAGCCACTTTGAAAGTGGTAGAAGATTTGTATATTCAATTTGAAAGTCAATCACACATTCTGTCTTCTACAAAGAGGAACTGGGACTCAACTCTTGCCTAGTTGAAGGTGACTTACAAAAATATTCTTCCAAGTGAACAAATTTTTTGAAGGTATGACAAATTTTGATGATTGTATAAACATGTGGTGAATAAAATAAGGATAAGCAATGCTATTTTGATATAAATAAGGCACATTGTACACAGTATCTTGAAGGACAATTTTTGTACACCAGTTTTGAAGAGGTAGAGGCTACTCCTCAGGGGGAGTTGATGGATAAAATGTAATAAGAAAAATTCAAACACAGGGTGCCTACTAGTTTTTGCCGAAATAGAGGAAGACCACTAGTCCTTTTCCATTGATGTCAAAGGAGGAGAAATATGTACACATCAGGTAAGTGTTGCCATCAATGACAAAGGGGGAGATTGTTGCATGTATGGTTTTTCATTGATGTCAACAGCGGTATGGAGTGTTGTAGTATGGAAGAGTGTAAGTGGTATCAAAGGAAGGTTGCAGTAGTTTGGTATTATAGAATAAGCAATCAAAAGTATGGTGAAGCAAAGAGAAAATGGATTAATATACGCCAAGGCAACCAAATGAGAAGATCAAGAAAGAAGGCAAGAGGAGATGGATTAGTATCATCTATACATGATCATACCATAGCTTCTGAAGTTCATTTGTAAGTTCACAAGCCTTGATATATTTATGTTTGAAGTTTGTGTTGAGCACAGTTGGGGTCTTGCTAAATAATGGTGATATAAACTCATGATACTTACCGCACAACAACAAAATTTGTAAAAGATTGAAGGAAATTGTCTAAGTGTAGCACAAGTCAGGGAAGGTGTTACAAGATCACAAGTAGGTACCACATTCTACTGATGTTGAAGGTTAAACTAATGGATAGATATCACACTTAGGTACATATGTTTCAGGTTTTAGGTCATGAATCTTACCGCAAGATGTTTTGGAGAGAAAAGTGTGAAGATAGTGTTGAAATAGGGTAAGTGCAGTCATAGGGAGATAGAAGAATGATCTACACTTCTCCACAAAAGAAGATATGATGTTGTCTGTTGGAGGAAATGTAGATTTGAACCAAAGATATGTGTGCTTCAAGCATCAGGTGATAATATGTACTGCAACTACTTCTCTGGAGTCAGCTGTTCGAAGACATGCCTTAATGAAGTAAGCAGAGGAAGATGTCTCCGAGGTTACTAAAATTCACTGCACAATGATAATTGGCCTTGTAGATTGAGTGATAAGGTCATAAGTCTAGATTGTATGCATTGTTCAAGTCTCAAATGATTAATTTTACTACAAGTATGGTTCTCATAGTTTTTATCTTAAGACTGTGTAAGTAGAGATTACTAAGGACATCAGCATTAGAGTTTAAGTGTTTGCACTAGCATGATATATCCTGAGATGACAAAAGAAGTGTACATGAATGTTTTGCAAGTCATATAACATTCAGTATATGGTCCACATGGTGTAATTTTATCTCCTTTGGTACCACTTTAGGTCTGGAGTCAAATACAAGGAAGAATAAGTGTTGCGGTGCTAAATTAGTGCATAATGAAGATTCTGCCATGTGTGTGTAATTTGCACTAGCTTTGAAAAGTGTGCTAAGGTAAATTAGGACCTGATTATGCTTTATTTTTAAATTGTACTTGATTTCTACTTACAACATATGATTTAGAGCTGACTGTTGTGGCCAACACATGTTTCATCTTGGCCGACCATCGAGAAATATTTTGAAGCTTGTGGAGCATATAAATGAAAAATCAAAGTTTTTGAGTGAGATGGGATGTGTATGGTGTGACAATATTGATATTGTGCAAATAAACTTACCACAAAAGCAGATCTCATTATGAAATGTGGAAAGGACTAGTATGATATTGTTGTGGAGGCAATTGTTGGAGATGTGATGATGGAGAAGAGTTCTTGAGGTTGTTTTGTTATAGCAGAGGTTCGTATTGTAGTTATACAGAAATAAGATAGTGGTACAGAGGCTGAAGTAATCAATAGTCAATTTTTGTGAGAACATTTTAGTCAGATAAATATTGTATTACAAAGATTGAAGAATAGTTGTGTAAATATTGTAAGTGTTCAGGGAGTTGCAGCTTTCTTTCGGTTGTAGCCCATAAATAATATTGTAATCTTGTTTTTGTTTGTGAGGCTAGATTTGGACAGTAGATCCAAGCAGCTTGCTCATTGTGTTTTTTCCCTTCGAGGGTTTTCCATGTAAATTTGGTGTTATGGATGTGTTCTTCTGTGTTTTTGTGCTCTTCATGTTTTAAATGCTAATGGTAGGATGAATACTATTAAAAAGAAAAGAATTTGAATAAGTACTGATTCACCCCCCTGTCAGTACTTTTGTGTGTTCAACAATTCCACCCATCTTATGTCTCTCTACATTCAAACTCTTAATCAAAAAATGCATGTGTGTGGAGACTAGTTGTGTACCTTGACTTAGGTTAGAGTAGCGTATAGAGAGAAAATACAAACAATTGGCTTGTTCTACTATCGGCAGGAATGCAAGCACAAGTGCAGGTGGGTAAGAGCTTTAGGAGAGTTTGGCGAATATGCTCATCACTCTTCTACAATGAATCCACTACCTCTGCATACACAATCTAGAACTTTCACCTACAAGGGATTTCCTCCACCCTCCTTTCTATTTCCTTCCTCCCTATTTGTAAAGCACCATTATTGCAATATGAAGATAGATCACACATTGTCAACAACACACTCACTTTTACTTACTCGTCTTCTTCTTTCCCTACAAAACAAGACCAAGACTAGTCTACCAGTTGTCCACCATCACCCTCCATGCCCATAAATCTGCTTCCACCATGAAATAGTGTATGCTCAATAGTGTGTAGGAACTCATCATCAATCTGAATAATAATTATAACCAAAAAATGTCTTTCAAGCTTAACATTTCAACAATTAAGCCTCGCTAAACAAGAAAAAGATTTATTTTTACCACATAGGGCCTTCCTATTCATACTCATCCCACTAATATAATCTTATCTAGTATTGTAGTTAGAAGAGGGATCTAGGCTTCTTTCTAGTCACTAAAGGGTTCACATAAGAAGACATTGTAAGGTGTAGATTCATACCAGAGTGTTTGGAGTTTGAGTACATTATTCCATAGAGCATTTATTTCAGCCTTTTAAAGAATTTCAACCCTTGATTTGTACTGCTCAATATTATTCATGTCAAGTTCTAGCTAATATTTGAATTGATACTAGCAAGTGCCATAGGAGGGCCAAAGCATGTGACATTTGAAGGATTTGATGTAGGCATTTTGATTTTTTCAAATTCCTATAAGCTCATTCGTAGTACCATATGTTCCTTTGCATCTCAAATAACCATTTTACAAAAGGATATGCCAACTCTAAATGGCATTTATTTGAGCTAGTTCTTATGTTACAACAACCTAAAGCCTTTTTTATACATATGTTGTATGATGTCTATCCATGGGAGCTTTGCTACATCAACAAAGAAGATTATGCAATGATATTCTCTAAATATAAGAGGAAGGTCAAGTATACTGATAAACTACACATATTGAAAAGGCCCTCAACTATGCTTCATAGATCTCTATTTATGAACACAAAAAGCATAAAGAGTAATATTTTTTCCATGTGCTATAGATTGATGGTGGTTCATTGTAATATCCCAATTTCTTTAGTATTACACAATGATTTTAGTGTAGATTAATGCCTTCAGAAGGTACTTATTGTTATTTCTTTCAACAACTTGTGTGAAACAATTGTATTAACTATGATGAAAACTATAGATAAGAGGAAACATGTAAATATTGTAAAACATTCAATAGGGCTTACTCAAATGGTAGCATTTGAATGCCCATAATGACAATGAAGGCAACAAAAAAGGGAAAATATTTAAAATCTATTATATTTGGAAGCTTGTTGCTTATTTCTGTGCTTGATAGAATTTATGAGACAAAATTCAAAAGGAGAAGGAGAATCCTTTGATGAGTAATTTTCTATTCCATTCTATTTATTGACTTAACTCCACTCTTTTTGAACACCTAAAAATGCAAATAACTAGTTGATCAAAATATGTGGTTTATGTGCATACAACTTTTAATATATTTGGGAATATACAAACAATATAAGTCAATGCAACTATAGCATGCTAAAGTAAAATAAATAGTAGTATAAACTCTATTAAAACTTGAACACTAGAATAAGGTGATTAATACAATTGATCCAAATAAAATAAAAGATAATTTGTGAAAAAATCTTTTTCAACTTGGTTTGCTAACAATATAGAGAGTTCGTTGAAATTTTAATAGACATGTTTAATCTTGAGACACAATTTCTACAATTGAATAACCAAATTTCATAAAAAATAGAAGCTAAGAATAATTTAAGAAGATGAGTGAGGCAGTGAATGCAATAAGACTCACATGAGGTTACAATATGATATGATTTCAAACACATGTATGTATTAGTACATCTATCCTTCTAGGTGGTGGAAAGATTGTATGCACTAGCAAATGCCTGCACTAAAAAAACAACAAAAGAATTTGAAATTTTGAAAGGCGTTGCTAGTGTTTGCAAGTGGAAAGTTTGGTCATTGCAAATGGTTAAGAAATATAAACTAATATTTGTAAACAAAAAAAATTAATATATCTATCTTAACACATGAACCATGCTGCAAACAAAATCCATATCGGAAGCCCTATGCAATCCCAGAGCAACATGAAAATTGTGCTACCCAATTAACATCTATATAATTAAAGTTTGGGCAACAGAAAAGGTGGTAGGGGTTATGTTAGTGGATTACCCAATTACTATTGGATGGACAACAATACATGATTGTCAAAGTCATTTGAAAAAGTAATCTACAATTTTGTGACCTAAAGAATTGTTTAATAGCAACTTAAACATTGATTAACATAGATCTAAAAATTTATTCTTAAGCATGAGACAAATTTCTAAACATGAATACCCACATAAAAAGACTATCAATTAATTATAAATATTTTTTTCGGATCAATATATCTTTCTACTAATTTAAAGTGCAATCAGTACAATTAATGGATGCCAACACCTGACTCATAATACAAATAATGTATCAAAATTTTAAAATATATTTAATATTTCTTACCACTTGAAGATGTATGTCTCTGCAATTTTTTAAATAACAATTATTTTGAATATTTTAATGTATATATCTGTACACTCTACTTGAATATCATCCATTTTAATGATCAAGCAATTAATAGCAATTTTACAACTCATCCACAACAAAAATGTGCTAAATATTTGTCCTACTTCTATGGGCCAAAATTACCCTTTGACTATTGAAGTGGATGATGTTTAAGAATAACTCATTTATAAATTTCATTAATTATAGATGAAATCTAGAGTGGAGAATAATCTCTCGAACCCTCCTCCCTGATCTATCAGTGTCTCCCATTCATCCTTCTCTTTGTAATGAATTGGAAAACATTCACTCTGAAATTCCACCCATTTTCTGTCTCTCTGCATTCGAACTCTTAATCGAAAAATGCATGTGTGTAGAGACTGGATTGCATACCTCGACTTAGGCTCGAGTAGTGTATAGAGAGCAAACGCAAACAGTTGGCTTGTTCTACTGTCGGCAGGCATGCAAGCGCAAGTGCAGGTGGGTAAGAGCTTCTGGAGAGTTTGGCGGATATGCTCTTCACTCTTGGGCAATGAATCCCCTGCCTCTGCATACACAATCTGGAACTTTCGCCTACCAGGGATTTCCTCCATCCTCATTTCTATCTCCTTCTTCACTGTTTGTAAAGCACCATTATTGCAATCTAAAGATAGATCACACATAGTCAACAAAACACTCACTTCCACTTCCTCCTCTTCTTCTTTCCCTGCAAAACAAGACCAAGACCAGTCTACCAGTTGTCCACCGTCACCCTCCACGCCCACAAATCTGCTTCCACCATGAAATAGTGTATGCTCAACAGTGTGCAGGAACTCATCATCAATCTGAATGACAAACATAACCACAAAAATGTCTTTCAGGCTAAACACTTCAAGAATTAAGCCTCACTAAACAAGAAAAAGAAATTATTTTACCACATAGGGCCTTTCCTGACTGTTCTTAAATATCATCCATTTCAACAGTCAAAGGTTAATTTTGGCCAATAAAAATACGACAAATATTTAACACTTTTTATTGTGAATGAGATGTAAAATTGCTATTGATTGTTTGACCATTGAAGTGGATGATATTTAAGTAGAGTGCTTCCTGTTCATACTCACCCCAGTGCCGGACACAATCAATGGGTAGCGCTGTCCTATTTGTTCCCAGCGCTGAATCAGTGACTGTGATCCATCCATTTCAAGGAACAACAAACTTTTTATCTCAACTAAGATGTCCACTGCCTGTTCTTCCATTGATTCACAATCTGATGCGCTCAGTGCCATAAGTGAAGTTAAGGATCTGAAACCACCATTGAGCGTCTTCAAATTGTTGCAACCATTAATGGTGAGAAATTTCAGAGATTTGAGCTCTCCAAAGTTATCAGGAAGGCTGGTCAGGTTCTCACATTTATCCATCAACAGTGATTTCAAACAAGTCAGCTGACCAAATGATTCTGGAAGGCTCTTTAAATTGGAACAGCCACTCAAATTCAGAAGCTTCAAACCACATAGATTACCAAAGCTTTTAGGTAATGCAACCAGTTTACACTCAGTTAAAGACAAAAATTGCAGAGAGGATAGATTGCCAAAGTTGTGCGGTAAAATACTAAACGCTCTGCATTCTGCCATATTTAAAAAGAGAAGAGATTTGAGTTGTCCAAAGGTAGGTGGAAGGCTGGCCAATTTATAGCAATGGGATAAATTCAAAAATTGCAAAGCAGATAGGTTTTCAATGTTCTCTGGAAGTGTAGTGAGATTACTACATATACTCAGATCCAATTCAGTTAGAGACTTTAATTGGCCAAAGCTTGTTGGAACCCTCAACAATGCATCGCAGCCTGCTAAGTCTAAGTTTTCTAGAGAAGATAGGTTGTGGAAAGTTTGGAGCAAAGTAGGAAGCTTTGCAGAATTTCTCAGAGATAAGAAATGTAAAGATGCCGGCAGCTGCATACAATTTTCCAAATGAAAGACAAAAGGAAACAGATAAACTAATTAGTAAAAACAATATTGTAAAGCTTAAAGATACTGAGCATTTTAGAAAGAGAGATGGCACTTGCCTCATCAACATTGTCACTATCTGCCCCTTTTAAAACAGCCAACCCTTTGAGTTGCCTGGGATGCATAGGCAAATTGCCATCAATCTCTAAAAACTTCAGACTCTCAAAGCTGCATTGGCATATTCCATTCACTTTAATAGACTTTGGAAGTCTCAAAACTCTCAAAGAAGAGTGCATAATGTTTAGGCTTTCTGCTTTAATTTCAAATTCATCACTAACTGCTGTGGCTGAAATTCCAATCCCCTTTATTTTCTGCAACTTATGTTAAAATATTTCAAATTTAAATGTCAGATTTGGTTCTTAAACCTAATAAAATCTATATTACAGGAGTATAAACAAAATTAAGTAGCTGCTGGAAAACAAATTAATAAAGAAAAAAGTTGAAACAAATTTAATATTTAAACCAGATATACCTGTCTATCTTGTAGAGCATCCTTCAAAGATTTCAGCTCCAATATTCTATCTGGTTGGGACAACCATCTTCCTCTTGCCTTTATCATATCATGAACTTTCACCCTGCTACGCCTCTCATAAAACTGTGGCGTTTCTTCCTCAGTACCCCACAGAAAGGAATGGACTTGTTTATCATCATCAATGTAGATTTTTACAAGTGCCGCATCCTGGAGCACTTCAAGCTGGGCCTTTCCAATGGCCGCGCAGACTTCTTTTGCTGACCATTTATCGAAAAAACAAACAATATCTAGAAAGGCCTCCTTTGAAAGCTTGTCCAAACTTTTATATACTTCATCCACCACACGTTCAATGGCTCCATCAACTCCTGCGGATTCCCTGAGGAATTTCTTGAGAGACTTAACTTGTGAGGCCCTGGAAAGATACTTTTTAAGTTTGTGCCCAACTAATTCTACCAGTAAAGGAATCCCAGCGCACATATTCACAATTTCCTCCACATCTATATTGTCTATGCCTGGGGGAAGTGAGTTGGCACTGCCCAGAGCTATGTTACATAAAAGTTTTTTCGAGTCTGAGGGAGAAAGCACTTCTACCTCATATGGAATGCGTTCAAAATCTGTTCGTGAAAGCATGTCAGTTTGATCAAGCTTTCTGGTGGTTAGAAGAATCCTCATCCCACTGGGAAAGCAGGACAAATCAGTTGGCAAAAGCTTAGAGAGGTGATTTGCTTCGAGGGCATTGTCTATAAACATGAATATACGACCACCCTCTTCTCTAAAAGCCTCTGTTAATTGCTTTTGACCTTGCACATAACTGTCCAACACGACGTTCCTTTGGCCAAACAACTCTCGCAACATCTGCTGCTGAAGATGCTTGATATCATCGTTGGAACAGTTCTCATCCATATCCAGTCTGCAGTATTTGTAGGCCTTAAGGTCGAGAGTCTTAAAGACAAGAGATGCCAGAGTTGTTTTCCCAATTCCTCCATACCCATAAATTACAACAGCTCTCTTTGAATCATCAGCTGGATCCATTTTCAGAAGCCTAATTACTCTATATTTTTCAACTTCTCTCCCAACTGAAAATTCCACCAAAGAAAAACCCACATGCCATGTTTTAGATATAATGGTAGACACAATAAGATAAGAACTGATGTACAATAGCCCATATTGCCATTTATAATCCATTATTCAATATTAGTTTAGGAAAGTAATTCTTGTATGGAGTATTAAAATATATTTCTCTCCTCTAATTTAACAATCTACTTAAATATCATCTATTTTATTGGTCAAATAATCAATAGTAATTTTACACCTCATTCACAATAAAAAGTGGTAAATATTTGTCTTATTTTTATTGGTCAAAACTGAAATTTAACTGCTCAAGTGTTATTTAACAATAGCGCTAATTTAATAGTTTACTGATAAACTCTGCAAGTAAGAAAATTTAACTTTGTATTAAACAGTAAAGCTTAAACAGCAACTGATCGGTTTTTTGAATTTTAATTGACAAACAGGAGGGTCAAATGAATGGAGGCTTGTCGATTGAACTCGTGATTAAAGAAGTTGAAATTGTAACAGGTCAAAATTGGAGAAAACAGTTGGCACACAACGTACCAACTGACATAGATATTTGCAAAAATATCATCAACTTCAATAGTCAAATGTTAAATTTGACCAATAAAAATAAAACAAATGTTTACCATTTTTTTATGTGAATAAGGTGTAAAATTGCTATTGATTGTTTGACCATTGAATAGGATGATGTTTAAATAGAGTGTTTGTGAATAAAGATAAGAAAACAAGTCAATACCTGGTTTAGGATCTTGTCCCTGTGTTGCAGGAAGAAAGCGAGGAGAGTTCTCCAAAACACCAATCACAGCCCCAAGGGTGAGATCTGTATAGCTATTTCGGATCTGTGACTCCAGCTTTTGTAGATCCCCAGCATCCACCGAAGCTTGAGAAAACCTATACAGCCATGAAAAAAATGACGAATTATTCAGACAGAAAAAGAAAAGTTCAAAAGCCTCCTTTATACAAAATTCCTCTTCTGCTTACTCTATAAAATATCAAAAACTCAGTAAGGATTTACCTGTATAGCCTGTGAGATTGCAATTGTGTGAGACATAGAACACATCCGTCAAAAACGAAATTAACTGCTTCATCGAGCTTCTCTCTTTCAGCAGGGACATGGTGATCTAATTGCTCCATGCTCCTTGCCAGAGCACATAAGCATCTCAACAGCTGAACACATTGATCTCTACTGTTGGAAAGTTTTTCTGTTTGATCTAACAAATATCCCACCACGCATACCCCTGCCGCCAACAACTGAATCTGGGAAGCACCTTTCAAAACCTCCATAACCATTTTCCGTGCTTCATGATTATCACCAGACTCGAAGCAGACCTGTTAAAAAGGAACGAATATTCAACACCCAAATTAAGAACCAAATTCTATGTACAAATTTTGAGGGACTAATGCTGAAACACAAAATAAATGAAGTTCAATACCATGCTACGATTTCTCTGTGCGCGCTTCAACATCTTCACCACTAAAGTCTTCCCAAAGTTTGTGCAAGAGAGAAACATAAAGGAACTACCAACTTGCTGTGCAGACATATTCTGTTGGGCCTGCAAATTTTTCTAGAGTTTATATATATGTTCCATTTGAATCTATCACCAACAAAAAATTCAGAAGCAGAGGGACAAAAGTTCTTACTCTGTCATTTTTAGTGGTGATGGCTTCAAGACGTTGGTCTATGATGGAGATTAAGTGGTCAAGATGGGTGACATCTTGCACCATTTCGTCAAGACGCTCCAAATCCATTGCAATCTCATTTTCTGAGGAAAAACTTGCAGAGCAGCACCTGTTGCCCATTGCCAGAGAGTAAAGAGAAGACTGAAGAGAGAAACAGTATGTGGGAGGAGTTAACAGTAAAGGGATGAGTGAAGAGAGAAACAGTATGTAGGAGAAGTTAACAGTAAAGAGATAGAAGGTGAGATGAACTATGGAAGGAGAGAACAGTAAATAGAGAAGTTTGCAGGTATCTTCTGTTTGAGGGAGTCAATCGTATTTTACTTATTATACAGCTGGGGAATCGGCATTTAGGGAGAAGACACAGTTGGGCATCTCTTTATTTTATTTATTTTTCATTTTTATTCATAAAGGAGAGAATCTATTGCCGTCCTCTCTCATAAAAATACTTGTATAAAAAAGTTTACATCACTTAATCACAAAGACTAGAGATTAAATACTCCAAAACAAAGACTAGAGACTAAATACTCCAAAACAAACCCCAGAGATACTTCTGGAACCATAGGGAAGCTTTTTTTTTAAATCATTTCAAGTAATTTAGTTATGTTATTATTAATAATATGTATAAAAAATTAATATTTTTATTTTATAAATATAAATTATTTGGAATATTGTAATATGATAAAAGTGAAATAGTCTTTTTATCTTATAATTTATTATTTTAGTGTATGTCTGTCTTACATTTAATAAATAAAATCATGTTGATCTCATTCCTTATGTTATCAAGACCTTCATCTCATCCCTGTTATCAAGATCTCACAGTCAATAATTACGGGCATTGAAGATGTATGCTCTTAAACCTTAAATTTATAAATAATAAAAGAGAAGTTAGTGGAGATAGCTCAAAGGTATAATGTTCAATGTATGTATAAATATTCTATATAGTTAAATGTCGTACCTTTTGTTATTTCAATTGATATGTTAAATGTATTTATAGGCTAAAAGTTTTCTTAAGATTGGAGATCATTTTCAAAGCTTATGGGTTCAATTTTCTTATGACTATTAAAGTGCGCTCATTAATATGTGAAATTGTAATTTATCATTTTGTAATCGTGAAATTTGTATACCCACATTAATTTCCATTTATTTTGGATTCATTTTGAATGAATTTATTGATATAATAATAATATGGAGTACATTCTACGATGGCGAGAGAGCGGCAAGGGAGCAATGGTGACAAAGGAGCGAATGACAATAGCAAGATAGCAGCAATCTGTGAATGCTGAAGAATGGTGTTCAGAATTTGACAGCTTCTTTGGAGTCCCTGATTCAGCACTTGCGCCTCCTATCACTAAGACCCTCAAGGCCTATAGAAATTCCTCTGACCCGTTCCATAGTTGCAACGATTTCTGCAAGAAGCAAATCCTTTTAGGCAGCTCCAAATCAGATCTATGGCCAGAGAAGATTTGGCGATGGCTCATGGCTCCTCGAGCGCGTGTGCAGAGAACATTTCTCTCAACCTCGAGCTCAGGCCCAAATACTCTTCTCTGGCTCCTCCTATTGCACTTTCCTTGGGCAACTTGGTGATCACTCTGGTGGATGATCATGTTGACCTCCACCTAGCTAATAACTGCATAGATGAAATTTCAAAGAATGTGGGTTCCAGGTCTATTATCTTTAGGAACATGGGAAGACGCCCCCATGTGGAGGACTTTTAGGCTTGGTGGAAAGAGATTTGGAGCAATTTGGACACTCCGTCTGTAATATACTCTTGAGTAATATATTATTATTCTAATGAATTAATGCAGAAAAAGGGGAAGATTTAAAAATTTTCTGATAAAATACAACTCATGGAATAAATAACTTTCATAAATAAAAATCATTACAATAGTTAGTCAAATAGCTTACAAATATGACCAAGTCCTTATAACATCTAATCATATAGGCTTATAACAAAAAAATATCATCATATAATGTCCTCGATACCATACCATATCTTCAACACTAAACATGGTGGAGAGAGAGCATTATCAAGGCAATTTACTGCCCAACCACAAGGCTTATGCCTCCCCGGTCTTACTCTTGAATGGAGAAGTCTGACCCTTCATGAGGCATCTAGCAAACTAAAAGCTGACATGCGTGAAGGAATCTAGTGTAGCATGATATATCTATCATTTCAATGCATAAATAAATACTAATGTACTTATATCATGATATAGCAGAGAGGAAATGGATCAAATAGTAATAATTACTAATGATTCATAAGCTTTGGCCAAAGCATCTTTTAAGTCATTGGTGGGCAGATATGTTATGAATAGAAACCCACCCTTCTCTATAGCTCCATATTCGGCACCCGTTCATGCTCTTTCTCTAACTCAACTTACAAAAAAAAATGCATCATGTAATGGCATACATAACCTTACAACATCTAATGACAAATATTCACATATTGAATGGAGGCAAGTCTCAAACAGTAAAACACATAGTGATAAATCAAATGATCTTTACATAATTTGAACTCCTTCCCATTCGTAGAATTTAGGTTAACATTTACACTTCTTACTTTGAGGAATCAAAAGTTAATGGACTAACTAACTCAACATTCACAAGAATTCAATGCACATATACAAGAGGAAATCAAGTCCAACAGGCTTACAAGTTACGTTAAAATCAATGTTCATATTACATTCTCATGCATTACAAAAATCAAGCAGTAATTATCTAAAACGCTTTAATGTATTCTATTTCACCTAATCATTATCCATGTACAAATACTAGTGAGATGGGATATACACATTAATAATAATTTTAACTATGACCATATAACATACCTATTCTTGAATCGACCAAAAACTTTCCCATCTAGGGCTTAGCATGCTATCCAATGATCAAATTCCTAGTTCTCATACTAAAACAATAATTCAATAAGATAGGTCTTCTAGGTTGATAAGATTAAATCTAGACAAGGTATAGATACTAATCTTTTGAAAGATTTCTAAAAGATAATCAAATAACTTAGACATTTTGATCCTAATCAAATGTACCATAAGTAATTAAACAAGCATTAAAAACATCACATCAACTTCTAAAACAAGAGGAATCAATCATATCAAAAGCAATAGTATCCCATATAATGTGCTTAAAAAAAATCATCTAGGTCAATTACTTTCACAAATTACATACATGGATTTCTATATATAAAAGTCAGGGAAGAATCAAGTATCACTTGTCATTCTAGAGGTATACAAAGTGTAGAAACTGCCAAGATCATGGAATAACAAACAAGCATGAGATTGCAAGTGAAATTGACCAAATGTATTCACAAATAAAGAAGTATAAATAGGCGAGTGTGGGTACGCGATTATCCACCAAACAAGGATAGTGTAACATCACTTTCCATAATGCTCAAGAATTAACTTAAAACATGTAACTTAATCAAGTCATTAATTAAGAATTGATAGAGATAATCAAATTTGAATCAATGAATCATAATATTTTCCATCCATTAAGTATGTTAACCAAATCAAGATATAAAATAACTTACAATCCAATAAACTAATACAATTTTTAGTGAGTAACCATCACTAATCCAATACAAACTATGCTCTAGGCATTACAAATAAGTTTTTACATCACAATAGACCAACTGGTCACAATATGTAATTACTGTATCTGAAACCAATGACATTTGTCTCCATATGCCTCGGCTTGTCTCATGCTTGGGAAGGAGAGCATCATCCTAGTTCTTTTCCTCTAACCATGGACCTATGGTCCCCCACTCATCTTCCTAATTGGAAGAGGCTCTACCCTTCATGGAAAGGTTAGACATTAGAACCCAATAGGTTAGCCATCTAAGTATCTGGTGTTGTGCCCTTCCTAATGTCTCATGGTCACACACTATAGATCCCCTCTAACTTGTATGACACTACTGGAGACACTAAGCCATCTGGAACATTGTGGACCGATGATGCATGCAGAGATGGATGCATCACTTTGGCCAAAGTTTTTATACAATACGTTACACCATGAACATCATTATATGTCCACCACCCTAACTCGACTTATGAGTTGTCATGTCCTATAGTTGTTCTTAACGACCGAATTCCCTAGGTCTTGTATAAGTGGGATCAATTCAAATCATTATCCATGCACAAACATTCAACTCCCTCCATAGTTCAGTTACAAGATTCTAGTGACTCCTCGTCACACAATTTGTTTCATTTCACATATGTTTGACCATTTGACCCCTAGGCCACATATGGTTCACATTTTCATAAATAAGTCATCTCATATGATGAAATTGTATACGTGTACTCAAGGCATACCCTGCCCTCAATAGAGTAAAAGAATAATATTCATAACTTATATCATTAACAAAAAGTCCTACATGCAGACCCATAATGATTGTATAAATATTCTTATATAAATTCATTTAAGTGATTTCATAACAAGACCATGTTCACAATGGTTCTTCCTCCTCTATACTTGAGGGTATAAGTATATAATTTTGATAGTTAAGATAATTCAGAAAGTGTTTCACAATTGGCTTCTCATTTAAGTTTGATTGGTGTCAATTGTGGTGTTATAAACACACCGTTATTCGAAATGTTATCTCGACTATCATCACAGTCGGATGTCCATATCATGAATCGATAATGCCTTCGCAGCTGAAACCATAGTCATAAGACTATATCATTATCTTATATTAATAATTGATTTGGAGCTATTGCCTACTCCACTTGAGAGTTTAATACTCTATCCAAGTTAGTAAATGATGTGAGATATCATTTCTTCACCAACTTAGCCGATACGGCTCAGGCTCTTGTTATTATTTACATAGTATATGATGTAAAAGCATCACAGTCAAGTTGTACGACCTTAACACTGATATAGAAAGAATTTCTTATTAAAATCTCAGCCATACGACTTTAAGCAAGAAGGTAGTCATCTGAAAAGACTCGACCTTATGGCCTTGATTGTAAAACACATTCGTTATAAATAATCTGGCCTCACAACCTAGAGTATAAAACACAGCCTTTATAAATAACTTGGCCACATGGCCTAGAGTATAAAATAGTCTTTATAAATAACTCGGCCACATGGCTTAGAGTATAAAATATAGTCTTTATAAATAACTCGGCTACACGACCTATAGTATAAAACATAGTCTTTATAAATAACTCAGCCACATGACCTAAAGTATAATACATAGTCTTTATAAATAACTCGGCCACCTGGCCTTAAGTATAAAATAGTCTTTTTAAAGAAAACTATCATAGCTCGGCTTCCAGCCTCGATCCTTCCTATTGATAGCAATATGACATGTTAATACTTCAGCCTTACGGCCTTGAATGTAGTCTTAACAAGAGTTCAATGGTAAATAATCAGCCTTACGGCCTGCAAAATATATAAAGATTTCTAAAGGTTTAAAACTCAGCTCCACAGCTGACATTAAGCTGGTAATGATAGCTCAGCCATTGATGGTATGAGCTCATTCATGTGATAAGAATAGATTTGGTATGCTCGGCCTTAAGGCATGGAGCCATTGAATGATAACACATAGAAATCTAAAGGCTCATCTATAACAACCTCAAGCTTCATCCAGATAAAGATTTTAAATAGTATTAAACACGGTTCTTAGTTTAAATGTTTAAATCAATAAAGAGGAGTAGGATTACATCCTTGTAATACCTGAGTAACAATAGAAAATGAGTCATCGTACCAATTTGACACTCCTACAAACACACTCGGCTCTAAAGCCAACTCCCACTCTCTATAGTTTCTTCCCTACCAAAAAAGCCAAAACCCCAAAACAAAACTAACTACCACTTCTACGAAAGCACTCCCTTTTTCTCCTCAACCACCTTTGACTGTATGCATGCCAAAAAGAAAGGTAACCACCTTTCCCCACCTGATCGGTTCCTCATAAGGTGGCTACAATTGGGCATCATGCTCGAAGGTGAATGAGCTTAAAGCTCTCCCTCCTTCACTAAACCAACCAACATCAAATTAAAAGCATTCGACTATGATCCAATAAAATGACATAAGAGATAATAATATTATTATTATCATGGCAATATAACCTACAGTAGGGTTTTCAATCCTTACTAATAGGATTAAAAAAAATAGAAAACTAGGAAGCACAAAAGAACACATCAAAATCGTCGAATGTTAGTCAAGAGATTCTCCTCTGAATTCAACTATGATCTTTAGTTGAGAGACTAAGGAACATTATCCTTGAGAACAAAAAATTACGAGAGACTTCCATCTCTCTCAACATGATTGTCACCTCGATAAAAGATGATGCTTCAAGAACATCGACTAGTATTCGTGACTAGTCTAAATGGCATCAAAGACGTAACAACTTTCAGAGGACATGAGTACTAAGAAAAGAGGCTTGACATGTGTCAACTTATGCATAGCGAAGAATAAGGACATAAAATTTGATACTCAGATGGCTATTCAACCCTTTGCTTTCATGACGTCTAACCTTTCCTCCAAGATGATACTCTCCTTCCTTCTTCGAAGGATGTTCATTTGCCTATTCACACTCAGGACCACAAGATCATGATTAGTGTATCATCATCATCATGTTCCATAACTTAATATAATCAATTTATAAAACAAATCATCATCAATAACTATTTCACAATTAAGAGCTAAATCAGATATTTCCACAATATCAAATCAATTAACTATGTCTAATCCTCCTAATTATCAAACAAAGTTAATGATTAAGTCTAGTTGTAATTTGGGGATGTAACATATCTCTTCCCATAAGAATCATCATCCCCGATGATCAATTGTCTTTAAATAAACCAACATAACATGAAAATGTTTCCAAAAGCATAATAACAAATGTCTTAGAAAAGATGAGAAAATCTAGCATGGAAGTCATCATAATTTTTCCAGGTGGCATTTTCCACCAAATATTGGTCCCACTGGACTTTGCATTGTGTTATTTCCTTATTATTTAAGTGTAGCTTACGCATTTTGAGCACCTTGATGGGCTCGATTTTCACCACTCCTAGGTCTTTCACCTATAGAAGGTTCCAATCAAGCATAGGAATTTGATTATCAATAGAATTAAACCTTTTCAAATAAGAAACATGAAACACATTATGCATCATGGAAAGTGCTGGTGATAGACCAATTCTATATGCCAGTGGATTTACTTCTTCTAGAACTTCAAACAGACCCACATATCTTGGTGCAAGTTTAGATATTTTTCCAAATTTGATGGAACTTTTCTAGGGTTTTGCCCTTAGGAGAAATTTATCTCCCACAATGAAATGCCTTTCAACACACTTAGCATCTGCGTAACTCTTTTGTCCATCATTGGCTTCCACTAGCCTCTTTTAATTAAATGGACTTGTTCTTCCATTTTAGATAGCATTTCAGGACCAAGGCTAACCCTATCTTTAAGCTTATCCCAACTTATAGGGGTTCGGCACTTTTGTCCATACAATACCTCAAACGGTGTCATCTTAATAGCTTAATGGTAAGAGTTATTGTAGGAAAATTCCACTAGAGGAAGATAATCCTCCCACCTGTATTTCTGATCCATGCAATACATCTTTTCTTTTTGTCCATCCATTTCAGGATGATAAGTAGAGCTTATGTTCAACTATGTTCCAAGTGAAGAGAATAAGGTTTGCCAAAACCTAGATGTCATATATGCATCCCTATCTGAGATAATATTCTCAGGAATGATGTGGAACCTGAAAATCTCTTGAACAAATTTCTGAGCAATGATGGGTGCCCCATATGTCAAGTTTCCTAGAATAAAATGGACTGCTTTGGTGAGTCTGTTCACCACAACTAAAATAGCATTGTCCTTGTTCCTTGACATAGGAATCCCTTGCACAAAGTCCATGCTATTATATATCTACCATTTCCATTTCAAAATTTCATGAGGATATAATAATCCTATGGGGTGTTGGTGTTTCATCTTCACCCTTTGGCATTCAATACAAGCAGCTACAAAATTTGCAGCATCTCTTTTCATTCCTTTCCAAAAGTATAAAGGTTTCACATCAGCAAGTAACTTGGTTACTCCAAGATGCCCAGAGTATGGTGCAGAATGAACCTCTTTCCAAACCATATTCCTTAACTCTGCTGAGTTAGGTACATACATCCTTCCTTTGAACCTTAATAACCCATCTGGTTCAAGGTTGAATCTTTCATATTTTGGATTCTGTGGATCTTTTTTAAGGGTCTGTTTTACCTACTCGTAAATCTCATCTCCCTTAAATTGTTGTAACACCTGATTTCTAAAATTAGAATGCATAGACACCATAGAGGAGATATGCCTTCTTCTACTTAAAGCATCTGCTACTCAATTCTCTTTTCAAAATCATAATCCGAGATAAATTCTAACCATCTTCTTTGACAAGCATTAAGATGGGGTTGAGTGAACAGATATTTAGGTCCCTGGTGATCCATTTTCAACTCAACAGGTTTCCCAAGAAGATAATGTCTCCACATTTGGAGTGTGTGCATGACTGCTGCTAGTTCTAAATCATGTGGGGCATAGTTTTGTTCATAGTTTTTCAGTTTATGTGATTCATACACAATAACATGTCCATCTTGGACTAGTACACCACCTAATCCTTCCCCTGAGCCATCGGTAATGACATCAAATTGGGTAAGTGCACAAAGATGAGGGACCAAAATGGGGTCTTAAGTTGCCACTTTTTTTCTGAAATCAGGGAACATTGATGTTGGATGAGAAATTGAAGATAGCTACACTCAAATTTTGAAGATGGAATGAAAACAAGAGTTGTAGTGCTCCGAATCTAGTTTCTAAACTACTAATTTTTTCCACAAATGGTTGAGATTAAGGGGTTCAAAAAGGGGGAGCACACAAATTGGTCCTATTTTTCTCAAAAAAACATAACATAGCGTCTGGTGTACTCCCCCTAAAATGTTAACTTGTTTTTAGTATTTCAATAATCACTTCAGTGGGAAATTAGGTAACACCATGTAGTTTATCCCTAATTTTTCTCATAATTTTTTAATGAATAATTAATTTTTTAGTAATTTTTAAAGTGGACACATCCTAAAAAATAGAAATTGGCACGTGCTCCCCCCTAAAATGTTTGAAAACTAATAAAAAATAAAATGTTCTTTTTGAATTCATGTAGAATGGAGTCTATTTTCTAAAAATATAACTTATTTCAATTTTTGATAAACGGTTAAGAAAAAAAGTCAAAAATACTAAACACTGGTTTTTGACAAAAATTGGACACACTTACAAAAGAAATTCAAGATGAAACACTAAATGTACTCAAAATGTGAAAAAAATTATATGGTTAGATAGCTAACAGAGAGCTTAAGATTATGGTGGTATTTTTTTTAGTTTTTATTAAAAAATGTGCCATTCTAATGGGGAGTACGCTCCAGCTTATCTCTAAATTTTGCTAAAAATTGATAAAAATACGTCAAACAAAGCTGAGCATAACGCAAGTGCGTTATAACACGCTCTCATTATGATGAGCATAACTTGCAATACACATGCCAATTGCATTTGCTTGAAAGTTTCTAAAGCCTTTTCAACAAATCCATTTTTTGCATATCTTGCAATCATTTCATTCCATTATAGAACATCTCTTTGAGGTGTTACGTCATACAATTGACATGCCTTGTCTATGCTTCCACAATTTACATACATGTCTACAAGGGCAGCTACACTTCCTATTGTCTCCCTCACTCTATTTCTCTCCCCTCTCTACATCCTACCCTTTCTTTGAGTCTCTGCTTCCCTCCCCTCTCTACCTCCCACCTTCTCTCTCACTCTCTTCTTCCCTCCCCTATCTACCTTCTACCCTCTCTCTCATTCTCTACTTCCCTCCCCTATTTACCACCTATCCTATTTCTGAGTCTTTGCTTCCCTCACCTCTCTACCTCCTACCTTCTATCTCACTCTATTCTCTCCCTCCCTCTCTACCTCTTACCCTCCCTCTCTCACTTTCTACTTCCCTCCCCTGTCTACCTCCTACCCTCTCTCTCAGTCTCTGCTTCCCTCCCCTGTCTACCTCCTACCCTCTCTTTCTTTTTCCTTCCCCTGTCTACCTCCTACGATCCTCTCCCACTCTCTACTTCCCTTTTGTCTCTACCTCCTATCCTCTCTCTCACTCTCTACTTCCCTCCCTTCTCTACCTCTCCTCCTCATTCTTCCCATCCAATGAAATTTCATAAATTATCTTGTTTCCATTTCATCATCCCAATTTATATCCTCATCCATCTTTACATGTCCTATGTTTCTCGTTTCCATGTTCTTTGTCAACAAGGAAGAACGAGAGGGAGGAAAAGGGAGAGAGAATGGAGATGGAGGGGGGAGAAAGGGGAGAGATACCTGGTGATAGGGAGAGAGATAGAGAGTCCTAGTTTTCTTGTTTTGGAGAGAGAGAGAGGGTGGGTCGGGTTAATGAGTTTAGGGTTGCTTAAGTTTAGGGTTCAGGGGAATTATTTAGGGTTTAGGGGTTTTGGGAGAGAGAGAGGTTGAGAGTTGCTTAGGTTTAGGGTCATTATTTAGGGTTTATGAGCTTAGGGTTGCTTAGACCTTTAGGGGCATTATTTATGGTTTATGAGTTTAGGGTTGTTCAAGTTTAGGGTTTAGGGCTTTGGGTTAGGGTTTAGGGGAATTATCTAGGGTTTAGGGGTTTACAATTGCTAAAGTTTATGGTTTAGGGTTTAGGGACCGTTAGGGATTTAAGGTTGCTCGGGTTTAGGGGTGTTTAATGGAAAATTAGATTTGTTAATGTTTTAGCGTTTAGATGTTTGAATCTGCCTTTCCACTTTACATTCAAGGATCTAGGGTTGAGTGGCAATTCACTATCATACCCTAGATCATTGTGAGATGTAGGGAAAATTGGATTAGGGAATTTAATTATCAATTTCTCTTCTCTTATGCTCAATTGACCAATAAAACCCTAATTATGAAAATACGACAATAAATTGATGAATAACAAAAAATGCTCTTGCAGATAGAAGTAAAATAGCAGATCATAGAATACTTGTTTTTGAGGTTCTGAGGTGGAATAGCCGGGGACACTAGAGCGGGTGCCCAAGTCCAAGGTACTAGTTTCTTTGCAAGATCTGGACCTCCTTCCAACATTGATCAACCCTATAACTTTTATTTCTAGGAACTCAGCTGCAGAGGACACTAGAGCAAGTGCCCAAGTCCTAGAAGTGCTTCGATGTCCTACTTTTCTTTAGATCCTGAATCCTTGATGCCTGCCAATCCTTCCTGCAACTTTACTTTTCCCAAATGCGACACCTGTAACCTACAATCACAAGACTTGGTTTGGGGGTTGTGATGTTTAAAGGCTTGCCTCAATCAAGCCCTAAAGGACACTTAAGTCTCTGAACACTGTTTTCATATAGAGAGTGTGTGCCCTTGTGAGGCAGAGGAAAAAACCAAAGGAATTGATAATGAAAACACAATATAATGTCACCTTTTAATGAAGCTCTCATGGGAGGAAGATGCTCTTCATTCGATGAGGAAATTAATGCTCAAATCTGCAAACAAATACATAAACCACCTAAGTCTACTCTTGAAACACAATGAAAGCCTTGAATAACCTTGAGAACACAATAGCTTGCTAGTAATCATCTAATAATGCTCTACTTTACAAATGAATTCTTAAACATGCTTTTATATGCAACTACAAACACTCCCGCCAAGATTTTCATAACTCAAACTCACCGTGTTGGCAAAGGGACCAAATAACAATCACAAATCGACACCCAAAAATTACGGGTACCCCAAAATAGGGTAGGACTAGGGCATGGGCACCCAAGTCCTCCCCCCTGTTTTGGGTAGGGTATAGCTCAAGGGATCCTCCTAGGTCCCATTTGTCATGTTACCAAGGGCTCATTCCATCGGGATGCCAAAATATGAACTAAGATGTCCTAAATGCATGCTAAAGACATGGGAGATAAACCTTATGAGGGAAAAGCCCCCAAGGGGACATTTTCTGACATTACATTTAGCCCACTTCAATGTATGTATAAACACGAGGCCAATACATGCATTAAAGTAAGGTCACAAACACAACAAACATGCCAAGCATGGAGAAGACATGCTAATCACATAGAAGATAGTAATAGGCACGTAAAACACGGAGAAGAAAGTTACAATCATGCAGAACACGGAGAAGATAGTCAATGCATAGAAGACACATTAATGGATGGAAGACAGGCATGATTTCTTTTCTTTTATTTTTCTCATATATATGAAATGCAGATGCAAGTACTAGAAATTAAACAAACCTCCCATAATACAGGATGCACTACCCTAGGGAATAGGTCTCTGTATATATGGGGCAACATACACGTAAGACATGCAAAACCTCCCAAAATGCAAGAAGCACCACCCGAAGGAACTGGTCTTTGCATATGGGGCAACAAACACGCCACACAAAACAAGCACACCAAAACACACACACTTGAAGACACAGAGAAAACATGGTAGACAAGCGATGGAGTGTACCTATTTCTAGGTCCAACACCATCTTAGGCACATTACTGGGACACATCGACAATTGTACTTTGCCACAACAATCGCTGAAGACGTGCTTAAGGGTTGAGTTAGTCACAGAACCTCTCCCCGCCTCCATAGAGGACTTTTGAAAATGACAGGATGTGCAATCTGCTCTGAGAAATACACCATCCCCACCACTACAGAGGGCTTAAGATAAAAAGGATATATACAATATCCCTCCGCAGAGGGCTTACATGATTGATTGATTGATTGCAAACAAACTCAGGACACATGATGCAGTACCCTAAGGTGCAGGTCTTTGCATATGAGGTTAAACACATTGCTAACATCTATAACAGCTAGCTTTACCTTATATATGCCTCCACCTTAAGGTGGTTGATATTAGTTATCAATATCAAGCATGTTAAGGTAGGAAGAAAACACACAAGGGAACACCTTTCGCAAAGCCCATGCCCCCTGGAGGTGACATGTACTCTACGATCACCAAATGTTCCCACAAACACATCCTTGCAAGAAACATGTTAGTGTCTATGAAATCATGATAAACAATAACATCAATGCATATGATTAACCACACAAAGAGCCAAGGTTATACAATGAATTTAGAATTTTAGGATAACCGTAAGGCTATATCACGAAGCTCTCCGAATCGAGTACCACCAAAGCCAAATTCAAAGACAAACAAAGGTGCATTGAGCAGTAGTATCATTAAGGTTTGTAAATGCGACATAAACATCATCAAATTCACTACATGGAAAGAACGAGTGCTTCCACTAGCCAAGCATCGGATAAGATATACAACCCCATCATCATATTATGAACTAAGTCTATTTGTTGATTGCTCTCGAAAGGGACACTAGGTCCACATCAGTATAAATGTTTGTCATCATTCGTCCGCTAGGTGGAAACACTAGAGGAAGGGAAACATAAATAAGAGAGGATAAACAAGTGTCTTGGGGATAGTCATGTAGGAGGATGCCCCAGGTTACCAACTGTGACTGTATGTCTGTAAGACACAACACACAACAATGAAATCAGAGAGGCAATATAGAAGAATGATGATACAAATAGAAGGTCACAATAGAGGTGGTCTCCTGGTATCCTGAACCTTATAGGAGAATCTGAGGTCATCCCAGGAGGCCTAAACAACACATAACACATCACAGGGGAAGCACATCATGAGAGAGATAAAGGGTTAGAGATACTTACCTGTAGGGCCCCTACCGAGCTAGAGGTTGTCTATAAGCAAATCATCGTCATCATCTTGTCATTCCCTAATGTTGGAGGAAAGTGGGACATAAGGTATCATAGCCAAATTCATGTCTTGCTCATCATGTTGTTCATCATTAGGATCATTATTGTTTGGTTGAATGTTGGGATCAATGTTTCCTTGTTGAGACGTAAGGTTTAAATGGCATATTCTTGTCTTCTTCTTTCTCTTGCTTTTATATTTCACTTTCTTCGACCACTTATCTCTTGTAAGACAGGGCCTTGCTCTTTCATAGGTTTTTACCTCTCAACAAGAAAACATTGATCCCAACATTCAACCAAACAATAATGATCCTAACGATGAACAACATGATGAGCAAGATATGAATATGGCTACGGTACCATATATCCCACTATCCTCCAACATTAGGGAGTGGGAAGATGACGATGATGATTTTCTTAAAGACAACTTCTAGCCTGGCAGGGGCCCTATAGGTAAGTATCTCTAACCCTTTATCTCTCTCATGATGTGCTTCCCACGCGATGTGTGATATGTTGTTTAGGCCTCCTAGGATGACCCTTGATTCTCTTGTAAGGTCTGGGATACTAGGAGACTGCCTCTATTGTGACCTTCTTCTATTTGTATCATCATTCTTCTAAATTGCCTCTCTGATTTCATTATTATGTGTTGTGTCTTATGGACATAGCGTCATGGTTGGTGACCTAGGGGCACCCTCCTACGTGACTATCCCTAAGACACTTGTTTCTCCTCTCTTATTTATTGTTTCCCTTCCTCTAGTGTTTCCATCTAGTGGGCGGATGATGACAAAAATTTATACTGATGTGGACCTAGTGTCCCTTTCGAGAGCTATCAACAAATGGACTTAGTTCCTAATATGACGATGGGGTTGTATATTTTATCTGAAGCTTGGCTAGTGGAAGCACTTGTGCTTTCCGCATAGTGAATTGGATGATGTTTCTGTCGCATTTACAAACCTTAAAAATACTACTGCTCTATGCACCTTTGTTTGTCTTTGAATCTGGCCTCGGTAGTACTCGATTTAGAAAGCTTCATGATATAGCCCTACAGTTATCCTCGAACTCTAAATTTGTTGTATAACCTTGGCTCTTTTTGTGGTTAATCATATGCATTGATGTTATTGTTTATCATGATTTCGTAGACACTAACATGTTTCTTGCAGGGATGTGTTTGTAGGAACTTTGGGCGATTGTAAAGTACATGTCACCTCCTGGGGGCATGGGCTTGGCGAAAGTCAATGTTCCCTTGTGTGTTTTCTTCCTACCTTAACATGCTTGATATTGATAACTGATATCAACCACCTTAAGGTGGGGGCATATATAAGGTAATCTATCTGTTATAGATGTTAGCAATGTGTTTGACCTTAGATGCAAAGACCTGTACCTTAGGGTAGTGCATCATGCTTCCTGAGTTTGTTTGCAATAAATCAATCATGTAAGCCCTCTATGGAGGTGGGATATCATGTATATCCTTTTTTTATCTTAATCCCTCTGCGGAGGTAGGGATGGTGTATTTCTTAGAGCAGATTACACATCCTGTCATTTTCAAAAGTCCTTTGCGGAGGCGGGGAGTGGTTCTGTGACTAATGTAACCCTTAAGCGTGTCTTCAGTGATTGTTGTGGTGAAGCCCAATCATTGGTCTATGCTTGTAATGTGCCTAAGAAGGTGTTGGACCTAGAAATAGGTACACTCCATCGCTTGTCTACCGTGTTTTCTCCATGTCTTCAAGTGTGTGTGTTTTGGCATGCTTGTTTTGTGTGGCATGTTTGTTGCCCCATATGCAGAGATAGTGCTTCCTGCATTTTGGGAGGTTTTGTGTGTCTTGTGTGTGTGTTGTCCCATATATATATATAGACCTACACCCTAGGGTAGTGCATCCTATATTATGGGAGGTTTGTTTACTTTCCAGTACTTGCATCTACACTTCATATATATGAGAAAAAGAAAATAAAAGAAATCATGCATGTCTTCAATGCATTAATGTGTATTCTATGCATTAACTGTCTTCTCCATTTTCTACGTGACTGTAATAGTCTCCTTTGTGTTTTGCCTACTTGTTACTATCTTCTATGTGATTGGCGTGTCTTCTCCGTGCTTGGCATGTTTGTTGTGTTTGTGACCTTACTTTATTGCATGTATTGGCCTCGCATTTATACATACATTAAAATGGGGGCTAAATATAATGTCAGAAAATGTCCCCTTGGGGGATTTCCCTCATAAGGTTTAGCTCCAAGGTCTTTAGCATGCATTTAGAACATATTAGTTCATATTTTGGCATCCTGATGGAATGAGCCCTAGGTAACATGACAAATGGGACCTAGGAGGACCCCTTGAGCTATACCCTACCCAAAATAGGGGGGAGGACTTGGGCGCTCACGCCCTAGTCTTGCCCTATTTTGAGGCAGACCTAATTTCTAATTGTCAGTTTATGACCATTATTTGGGTCCTTTGCTGACACGGTAAGTTTGAATTATGAAAATTTTGGCAGGAGTGTTTTTAGTTGCATATAAAAGCATGCTTAGGCATTCATTTAGAAACTAGATGGCAATTGTGATGTTCAAGTGTTCTTAAGGAGATTCAAGGCTTTCATTGTGTTGCAAGAGTAGACTCGTATGGTTTATGTGTTTGTTTGCATATTTGAGCATGAATTTCCTCATGGAATGACGAGCATCTTCCTCCCATGAGAGCTTGACTACAAGGTGACATTATATTGTGTTTTCATCATTGTTTCCTTTGGTTTTTGCCTTTTCCCCACAAGGGCACGCACTCTATTTGACAATGGTGTTCGGAGACTTAAGTGTCCTTCGGAGCTTGACTAAGGCAAGCCTCTAAACACCACAACCCCCAAACCAAATCTTGTGATTGCTGTAGACACCTAAAATTGACCTAGTTATCATTAGTATCAAATATTGCATTAGGTATCATCTGCATTTGTCTAACACCCTTGAGCAATTTCCCTATCACTTATTTCATCTATTAATTAAATAAATTCATGTTTATTTAATTAATTCATTATCTATTTCTTCTATTTTTCTTCTTCTTCTAATCTATAATTAAATAATCTTTAATTGTTTAATTATCTATTTCTATCTATTTTAATTAAATAAATCTTATTTATTTAATTAAAAATCCCTTCATAAGCGCACTTTCCAATTAATTAAATAAATTTTATTTATTTAATTAATTTCTCTTATCATTTATCTTCATGAGCTGACATGTGCCTCTTTTATTTAGAAACATGTGTGGTACTACATCTTTTATTTAATATCTTTCACATGCAGTACTTTTTATGTACACAGTCACACATAAGTCTTATCTTCCCTTCACTTGTCATTTAGACATTCACCTATGATTATCAATTCATCTTAGCCATTCACATAGCCACCAAATCTCCATAGTTGATTGATTTTGGTTGAGATCTATATAAACACCCTCTCATTCCATACTACATCTATCCATCATTTTTATATAGCATCCACATTATCATCTTGAGCATATTAAGCATTTTAGCATCCATCTAGCATATTAGCACTATCATCCATCCATCATGGCGGCTTTTATCTTCATAATTGTTCATTGTTGAGAAGCAATCCACATTATAAACAAAGATATATATAATCTAGGTGATTTTGTTCTTGAATTGCATGATTTTGATTTCACTTAGATTTGATTCTTTGATGGTGGTAGGATTAGGTTTTCAATTATATGCTTGATCTTATTAACCTAATTTTTACCTACCACATTTTAGCATGCCGGTGGGACTCACGTCCTTGATTAACTTTGTTGTTTGAAGTTATTTTTGTGAAGATCATATTTTCTGAGTGCTTACAGCACATTACAATCACTTTTAAGTGAAAACCAGTCGTTTACAGAACATATGCATCACTTTTAAGCTAAAATCTACCACTTTCAGCATTTTTCTGGGTCGCTTCTAAGCCTACAGTGGTCGCTTCCTATCAAATCCACAATGCCTTTAATTAGATCTTGATCACGTCTGTCATAATACACATCACTTTTAATCTGAAAAGGATCATTTATGACTATTTAGGTCACTTCCTGCAATTAGGGTTTTTTGCTAACATTTGAATTTACAGGTTTTTGCATCGCTTTTGACCATTAATAGTACACATCTAGGGTTTTCGTATTGCTTCTAAGCAATAACGGTTTGCATCTCGATCTATCTGCATCACTTTTGACCAGTAATAGTTTTCTTTAAGCAAAATATAGATCGCTTTTGAGCAATAGTCAGTCACTTCTGGTAACTATGTGCTGCTTTTAGTTTTATCATTTACAGTTTGGTTTTCTTTGCTACTAATCAGTTATTTGTGCAGCATCTTATTGATTGTCCAAGACAAGGAGGTTGTAAAACTACTAACATTTATGTTGTAGCTTCGATCAGTCCAAGACATTGCATTTATCACTAATTTAGGAACATTTGGGTATGGTGCTTAAAAAGAACCATTGTTTACTCTGTGATTGATTTATATTTTTTTGGATTGCTTGTTGTGCATGTTTGTAACCTAAATTTAATAACAAAAGTATCCTCTCCCCTTGCCTATCAAATAGATCTTGGGTTCATGAGAACTTGTTATTATCTTTAGAGGGTCTACCTTCTTGCTGTGAGAAGAGGTATGACCCAAGCTGTAATGGGTTAAAGCCAAGTCCTTCCAAACTGCTATATAAGAAAAGTGTGTGTCGAAAGCCACAAACAATAGGTGCTACTATGTTATAGCAACAACTAACCTCCCCCAAAACCCTCCAAGGCATAACCCTTGAAGGCTGGGAGACTCCATAATAGAGAGTAGTGCTGCTACATGTATAACCACCCAAACAGATGCCCTTACTAGCAACCTTGTGTAGTAGCCAAAATCCTTCTATTTGTTGATGCAAAAGGTGGGGCCTTTAAAGCTACCCCAATTTTCGTGGTTCTTAATAGAGATAGCAGGGACAATCCTAAGGTTTGGTGGGGGACAAGCCTTGGGAAACCTGAATCTTGGTATGCGTGAGAAGTGAATGCCGTGGAGGGGAGTCAGTGATACAAAGATTCTAAAGCTATTCACTTTGAATAGGTATGGCAAGGGGACTCAATAAATACAATCCTTTCCTAGCCTAGGTTGTACAAGTTTGTGATTGTTGTGAGTGTGAGTGACTGAAATTACTATTTTCTTGTCAAAAATATCATTCAAACACATCCTCTGACAAACACAGACTACTTTTGAGCCATAACTATTCACCTTCAGCCAGACTAGATCACTTTTAAATAGCATTTATTCACTTCTACTAGAATTTACATTGCCTTTAAACAATAATCTATCGCTTTTGGCACAATCTACGTCACTTTTAGCCTGAAACTTATCACCTCTAGCAAACCTAGTCACCTCTAGTTAACACTATATCCTGTCACCTGTAGTAAAACTAGATCATTTTTGAGCTATTAGTAATCACTTTTGGTATGTTTTGAATTTCTTATGAGCTATTCCCTATCGCTTCTGGTCAAATATCGACAATCAGTATCAACTTAGCCAAATTAGTTGCATGTTCAGACTCTCTTAGCTCTATTCTCAGCTTTTAGATAGTCCTTTGATCAGTTACAACAACTTGAGCATTGTCTTCTATCTTGAGCATATCAATCCATTGGACTTTTTAAAGCTTTCATCCTTTTGAGACTCTAAAAACAACAACCAACCAACAAACAAACATTGTCCTTTTGGCTTTACGTAGCCCTAACAAAACCAACAAACAACATCAGCAACTAGCTTTTCCCTTGAGTGTGTGAGCTATCCTCTAGGGAAGTTTAAGCAACAAACCAACAACAAACAACCAAGCAACCCAACGACAAACAACAACCCAACAACAACAACCAAGCAACCAACAAACTAGAAAAATACACTAACACTGAACAATCAGCAAACCACCACCTTTTGGGTCTCAATCTTGACAAGCTAAGTCCAATTCAAAACATCAACTATCATGCCTCAAACTAAGAGCCAATATAGAGCTGAAATAGAAGCAAAACTGTGAGCTAAGATGAAAACCAAAATGCAACAATCTCGATCAATGCCCCTTAGAGATGCAACTCAATTCACAACTAGCATGCCTTCTTACATGTTTGTGCTTGAAGGATACACCACCAGACCATCATCTTCACAACAAGTGCAACCTCAAACATTTTTAGAGACCTATGAAGAGAAATCCCAAGATGACTTATCAAAATTTCAAGACACACATGTATGGGATCAAGTTGAGAAGCTTGTTTTATCTAATCCTAATCGCTCCTTCTTGCAATTGACACATATGGGAGCCAAATTACCAAGTGACTTTGACATATCTGCTATTCGAGAACACAATCCAGACACTCCCGCTATTGTTGCAAAGGGCCCATCCACTATAGCCACACCATCTCATACCATGTCCATGCTGCAAAATCTACCTTCCAACCCATCTCTTTCATTACCTATTGCTACCCCATCAAAGCCACCATGCTTGGAATACACTCTAGAGCCTTTGATAACTCCCATTGAGGTACTTCCTTTCCTTTCGCAAAATCTGAGTGTTCCACCTTTTCATGTTCCACAACATATGCCTTCTCCTACCATGACCATATCTCAACCTCAAGTAACATAGGTTATCCATGTTGCAGAAGTGCCAATTCCCCAAACATCACAAGCTATCCCAATAGTGCAAACTCTGCAAGTTTCAGAAGCTATCCAAACACCACAAATCGTACAAGTCTCACAGCCATTGTAATCTACTACTCCTATTGCATCACATGTGGGAAACACATCTCACACTCATATTCCTATCACCACTAATATGGTCTCCACAATTTCCATGAATCCATCCAACACACCATATAACCCCAATGTTAGTCTCATTGACATGAGTGACCCAACTATTGTATCACAATCCAATCTAAGTACCGCTGTCTCTTATGTTGATCAACTTACATCACTTTTGCCACCCTCATATAATCCTTCACAAACCATCAATCCATCTTATGCAACCCAAGGATTACCCATCGTCACCCAACACATGACATATACCAATCCTCATGTTGTTCAAAACACAAACCCAAATGTCCATCCTTCTTCTACATTCACCAATCCTTCCATCACTTACCATATTACAAATCCAACTCTGAATCCACAACCATTGACCAACGTTAATCCATCCTCTACTTCCCATCTGATGCAAACCCTTGGTGCTAATCCATCACAATATACCCAACCACCACTTGTGTCTCAAGGACATCAATCCTCAAACACATACGTGTCACATACTAATCCTTTGACATATACTGTGAGCATGCAACCTCAACAAATGGTCATGCCCTCATACATCCCGCAACAACAACCACAATATACACCATATTACATTTCACCTTCGAACCATCAACCCGCTTTGCAACAACAGCACCTATCTCAAATGGATGTTGAACAAATGATTAGCAAGGTAGTAGGACAAAGAAAGAAGACATTTTCGTTAGGAGATATATGTGCTTATCCATTGGACAAGTCACTTCATATGACACCTTTTCTGCCACACTTTGAAATTCCACAATTTGACAAATACAAAGGGACAGAAAATTTCGATGACCATCTTAGAGCATTTTATGTTGCATGTCTTGATGTTGCTCGAGATGATACATATCTTTTTAGACTATTCCCCTAAAGCTTGGCATGACAAGCTCTTCAATGGTTCTCTCATTTACCTCTGGGAATTAAGACTTTTACGGAACTAGCAAACAAATTTTTATCACATTTCGCTTTTAACATTGAACATGAAGTGAACATGAATGACCTTGTCAACAAAAAACAATGCAATGGTGAAGCTTTCTCCTCATTTACTTAATAATGGTGTAACATGGCTAGCAAACTATCATGGCAAATACCTGAGAAACAACAGCTTGATATCTTCATCCAAAATCTTCATTTCGAGCTTTCATTCCAACTACAATTGCAAAGTGCTAGCACCTTTGATGAACTTGTTTCCAAAGGAACCATCATTGAACACACTTTAATTGCTAAGGGCACTATCAAGTTTTTCAGAGATAACAAAGACAATCCTCAAAATTCCAATGATAAATCCTGCTTTTGGAACAAGAACAAGAATGTCGTTAATGATGGTATTGTGGATGCAAAGAACATACAAATAGTGAAAGCTCCTATTAACATCCAAGCTGCATCTACAGCAAATCAACCATTTCAATGAAATCGACCAAGAACAAATCCAACACTTCGATGACAATTTACTCCTTTAGTGGAACCTATGGAGGTAATCTTTCGAAAACTTGTCCAAGCGAGAGATATCACATTACCAGATGCACCACCCAATGGCGAACTAGTCTTCAGAGATCCTTGGTATAAAGAGAATGAATATTACAAATACCATAGAGTCAAGGGACATAAAACAAATGGTTGTATGCGCTTAAAGCATGTCATTCAAGATTGCATCGATCAAGGTCTAATTAAAATCACACCTCCAACATCACAACCTGCACATCAACTGACATCAATCTATGATCTAGATGCCTTCAAGAATCCACTTCCATCTCATGACAAGCCAAGTAACCCTCATACTGGGGAATGCTATTCATTACAATTATGAGTCATCCACAATTGGCCACATTGACCAAGGCAAAGCACCCAATTGCGCTGTAACTACTAGAAGAGGCCGTGTTACCATTCAAGGAGTGCCTGTCAATCCTCTTTGACCATCCTCTAGCTATAATATCCTTGATCACCTTGGCAAAACACCTGCACATATTTCCATCCTAGAATTGCTTCGCATATCCCCTGCCCACAAAGCTATCCTTGATAAAGCATTGCAAGAATCCTAGGTGCCTAATGATATCGATACTACACAATTCTAATCTATGGTAGCCAGCATTGCAGCCCCTTGCCATCTTACTTTCTCTAACAAAGATCTTCGACCATCCATGAACCCATCACATAATGAAGCTCTCCACATAGAAGTATTTGTAAATCAATGCCATATCAAATGAATCTTAGTGGATGGTGGAACTGGTCTTAATATATGTTCTTTAAAACTACTAAAACAATTGGGATATTCTAAGAAAGATGTTGACACTTCCAAGATCATTACTATCAAAGCATATGATGATGCCAAAAGAGATACTGAAGGAATTATTCATTTGCCTATCCAAGTTGGTCGTGTCACTATTGACACCCATTGTCAAGTCCTTGATATTGATCTTCCTTATAACATTATCCTTGGCCATCCATGGATCCATGCCCTCAAAATAGTTCCTTCTACATACCATCAATGTCTCAAATTTCCACATAATGGTGTTGAAGTTACTATCCATGCCGATCCTAATCCATTTGAGTTTTGTCGTACCTTTCAAGATAAATATCAAATCCCTAACCACATTCCTATCAACACTGAAGCATATCCATCTTCATCCTATGTAGACCCATCCGCCCTACTCAAGCCATCATCTAGCAAAGCTACTCCAAATCTCGTCATCAAGTACACTAAACATGGTCCAGATAAGTTCACATTCCAAGAATCTTGTTGTGTTGGAACTCTTCCCTTGTCTCCCAAATCTCATGGCAAACCTTCTACATCCAAGGCATCTTCATCCGTAGCTATTATAAAAGCTCCACCAATAGTATTCATCAAAGGTGGATTCCTTGATGATGAAGACAATGATGACATTAACTCTTGGATATTCTATGATGAGAATGACCAAGTACAACTTAAAGTGGAGAGATATAGCAATGGGTTCTGCATATTAAGAACATGGGCTACAAAGGACATGGCAGACTGGTATCATAGGAACAAGGACCTATTGAACCCATTGTTGTGTCTAAGAAGTTTAATAAGCAAGGCCTTGGATTTTAACCAGAGGTACCACCTTCCAAAGACATCAAGTACATTTTTGATGTGGAAGCCAGACCTTCTTCGGTAGGAGAGACTTCTAATTTAGATACCATTGATGACTCCTCCCTCCATATCACTGACCTTTTTCAAGAAACCTCTATCTTCATGATCTCTACCACTTCCTCTAGCTGCAACCCTTTGTCTATTACCCTTTCACTCGTATATCCTGACCTCATCGATTGGGACCAACAGGGGGTACCTATATTGGACACATTTGAAAATGATGAAGCTATTATTGAATTCATGGGATTACAACAAGGCATTCCATTAGGTGATCATAAAGTAGGTTTCATGATGATCTCCCTAAACTAGTATATTTTGGTGGAAGCATCAAATCCTTTGGTCGCAAAAGTGAAATAAATAGAATAAAAAAAGATAGGTCACTAGGTGAAAATCGAAAGGTGCCTCTTGACCATGCAAAAGTAAAAATAAAGGATGTATCTGAGGGTGAAAACCTCTCTAAGGCACCTGAGGATGGGGGATTTGATCTTCCAGTCACCACTGATTATCATGAAAAATCAATAGTTCTAGTTGAAAAATCTCAAGACATGAACTTAGGCATAGTGCAGAATCTGAAGATCACATATTTGGCAACATCACTATTAGAGCAGGAAAGAAGAAATTTCACAGCGTTCTTTATAAAAAGAGCTATCAATTTTGCATGGACTTATACTGACATGCTAGGTCTAGATCCATCACTTGTGGTACATCATCTAGCAGTATCTCCTAATGCAAAACCTATTAAACATAAATTGTACAAAATGCACCCACAAATAGCTCTTTTGGTTAAGGGAGAGATTCAAAAGCTATTAGAAGCAAAGTTCATAAAGCCTATTGATTATCCAGAATGGGTTTCAAACTTGATACCTATAGCAAAACCTGATGGATGAGTTCGTTGTTACACAGATTTCAGAGATCTCAATAAAGCATGCCCTAAAGATGACTTTCCATTACCAAGCATAGACAACATTGTAGATCTCATAGCTGGACATGAAATGCTATCTTTGATGGACTGATTCTTAGGATATAACCAAATAAGAATAATAGATGAAGATCAAGACAAAACCTCATTTATTTGTCCATGGGGTACATACTGCTGGGTTGTAATACCTTTTGGTCTCAAGAATGCTGGAGCCACTTATCAATGAGCCATGACAGTTATTTTCCATGACCTTTTCCACACTATCATGGAAGATTATGTTGATGATATTATAGGAAAATCCAACACATGAGAAGAATATTTACAGGTACTAGTATAGATCTTTGATCTATTAGAGAAGTATCAAGCTAGACTGAACCCAAAGAAATGTGTATTTGGTGTAACATCTGGTAAATTGTTGGGATACACTGTGTCTCGATGAGGAATAGAAATAGACCCTAAAAAAGTAAAAGCTATCAATGAAATGCCTCCACCATCAAATTTGAAGCAACTTTGTAGTCTTCATGGAAGGTTACAATCCATTCGCAAGTTTATCTCACAACTGGAAGACAAGTGTCATCCTTTTCAACATCTCCTTTGCAAGGGTGAACCTTTTAAGTGGGATGAAAAATGTCAACAGGAATTTGAAAAATAAAAGAAGATCTAGCAACACTTCTTGTGTTAGTACCTCTTGTACTAGATCGACCACTATTACTCTACATGTCTTCAACAACAGCAGCATTGGGTGCCCTTCTAGCTCAGCATGATGATTTGGGAAAAGAACAAGAAATTTACTATATCAACAGAACTCTTGTGGGATATGAACTTGACTATTCACCTATGGAAAAAGCATGTTTAGCATTGGTGTTTGCTTCCAAAAAGTTGCAACATTATATGTTAAACCAAACAACAAACCTCATATCTAATGTGGATCCACTCAAATATCTTCTCTCCAAAGCAATCCTTATGGGAAGATTAACAAATTGGGTTATGATCTTAAGTGCATTTGACATACAATATGTGGATCGTAAGGCCATAAAAGGACAAGCTATCACTAATCAGTTAGCCATAGCACCTGTCATAGATATTCATCCAATATGTCTAGAGTTCCCTGATGAAGAATTGTTCAATCTAACTTCACCAACATTCTGGCCACTATATTTTGATGGATCTTACACACAACATAGATCAGGAGTAGGGATATTGTTTGTCACCCCTCAAGGAGATTGTATCTCGAACAAATATAGAATTGCATTTCCATGTACCAATAACATAGCAGAATATGAAGCTTTAATCATAGGATTATGCATGGCAGTATAATGGGTTATTAAATAGTTACAGGTTTTTGGTGATTCCTAATTAGTCATCAGACATGTCTTAGATGAGTATCAAACAAAAGATGAGAAGCTTCTTCCATACAAGGTAATGGTTGATGATTCAAGAAGTATTTTGATAGTATCACCTTTAAACAGATCCCAAGGATACAAAACAATGTAGCAGATGCCATGGCTATGATTGGATCTCTTCTAGACATGTTGTCCAATATACATAAGTGTGAGTTTCTAGTTGAACAGCTTCTGATTCTAGCATTTTAAGTACTATAGTTTGAGCTTATATGTGAGATTGTTGGTCCCAATTCACCTTGGTACGAGGACATATATGAGTATCTCCATAATCAAACCTTTCCATTTCAACTATATAATACCCAATGAAAACCTTTATCTGTTGAGCCTCTCGCTACACTATCCTAGGAGACACCTTATATCACCAGAGTCTTGATGGGATCCTTCTTAGATGTCTTGATTCTAAGGAAGCAAAGGTTTCCTTATGTGAAATACATAAAGGTGTCTGTGGATCACATTTTGTTGGCCCTAGTCTTGTTAAGAAACTTCTATGAGCTGGATACTATTGGCCAACTATGGAGAAAGATGTACAACAATTTGTAAAGAGATGTCTACAATGTCAAAAACATGGGGATCTAATACATGTACCAGTACATGAACTTTAGCCTATCACTACTCCTTGGCCCTTCTCGCAGTGGGGACTTGATCTCATAGGTATAATCCATCATACCTCATCAAATGGTCATAAGTTCATTATTTCTGCCACTGAGTACTTCACAAAGTGGGTGGAAGCAATACTAATGACTTACATTACTAGTAAGCAAGTATCCAAGTTCATCTTACACTATATCATTTGACAATATGGGGTTCCTCAAGCCATTGTCACTGATAATGGTCATCCTTTCAAGAACCAAGAGGTTAGAGATCTTTACAAAAAGTTCTATATCCAACATAGATGCTCTACACCTTACTATACTCAAAGTAATGGCCAAGCTGAGGCTTCTAACAAAACAATCATCAAGGTCCTTAGAAAGACAGTCAATGAAACTGGTTGTGATTGGCATCTACAACTTAATCCTACATTATGGGCTTATAGAACAATTATCAGAACTCCTACTAGTGCTACACCTTATGGTCTTGTGTATGGCACTGAAGCTATCTTACCTATTGAGGTTGAGATCCCATCACTGCGAGTATGCCTACAACATGCTATTTTAGATGAAGAATATAGAGTATCCAGACTCCATGATCTTGAGCTATTAGATGAATGGCATCTTACAGTACTCAATCATCTTCAAGTATATCAAAATCAACTATGCCACAGCTACAACAAAAACATCAGAGAATGAAGATTTCAAGTTGGAGATCTTGTCCTTAAAGTAAATCAAAGGAATCAGCAACACCATGAGAAATAGGGCAAGTTTGAACCTAATTGTCTTGGTCCTTTTGTCATGACATCAGTCTATGGATCAGGAGCATGCACTCTCTCAACACTTGAAGGTATTCCCTTAGATGAATCAGTTACTAACATTCATCTGAAGAAGTTCTACCGATGAGTCTCAGCATATCCCCTAAAAAAAACCCATCCAATAGTGAAAATCACTTCGTGGTGCTTTGGTTGACAAAAAAATTAAAAAATAGTACAAGATAAATAATTCATCCTCTAGTGAAAACTTGGTAAATAGGCGCCTTGGATATGTACCATAGTGAAAACTTGGCAAATAGGCACTATGTGTAGAGACCAACCTCCATCATTCACTTAGTTTGTTTGATGACAGATTTCCATGACATCCATCTACTATCTTACCTCCATAATCCATATCATAATCCACTATTGTCTTTATCTAAACATCGCAAGCCATTATCTATTATCCATCCATAATAAAAGCCTTTTCACCCTTACCTCTTCCATGTTAGCTCTCATAGTTTGGACTTTCATTGAGGGTGAAGATATCATTTGGCACCTTACCACACTGTTCGCATGCCCACATTCATCGCAGTGTCTTTCTAACAATCTTTATCCCACACTGGGAGCACTTGTTGAACCTTACTTGGAAGTGGATACTCACAGCTCTAGCTCATATCATTTCAACAAACATCTAAACCAAACACAACAAACATCTAACCCAAAGCACAGTGAACTTTCAAAACACAACCAAAAACATCTAAAACATAGCAAAATCCAAAAAATCAAAACATCAAAAATCTAAGCAATGAAGTTGATTCTTTGACATCAACCACCAACATAATAAGCAAGAACCACATCTCATCTCTATTGTTCAAAGCCTTGATCATGTGGATACAGGGTATGAGGCATTCTAAGATGCGAAGGAAGCACTTTGATTCAGGCATAGATAATAGCCCTTCTCTCATCATCAATTTTTCATCTTTCTTCTAATCACCCTCAAATCATTCATCTCCTTTTCTTCTATCTTTCATCACTTACATCATCAATAAACCCAGAACTAAATATTCATCATGTCTCATCATCATCATAAATGTGATTTGATCCCATGGATATAGGGTATGTAGATAGTCTGGAATATGAATGAAGTATCCAGTACGCAAGCACAAATGATCCACCGAATCTTCATCTTCTTTCATCTCCATCTTCTTCTCTTTGACTAGCTCAAGCAAGAAGCATACTATGTGTACTAGAGAAAGCTCAAGCACTTTAACAAATTAGGGATAAGCCCAAAGCTCTTTGTCTACATGCCTTAAGCCAACATTTTCTATAGCATTTTATCAGCATCTTTAGCCTTCAACAGGATGCAGCTTTCCTCTCAACAAGTTGCCAGCTTAATCCATCCAAGAGCACTTAAATTTGGCAAGAGAACGTTATGACAGTATCTTTTGTGTTTTATCTTTTGATTTATCTTTTGTCCCTTTCCTAGGCCTAATCAAGACTGCCTCTATCTACCTATATCTTGGTATGTTGCAATGAAGTATAGAATGGGGTATGGTCATATTGCTTTTGTATGATGTGTCTATGGGATGCTCTTATTCTCTTCCTATGTTTATTGGTCTCTTGTACATGTTGGGATTAGCATCTTGCATATCAATATCTTTGGCATCTAAGAAGCTAAATAGTCTCTTATGTATTGAGACTATTCTATGCTAAGACTATTTCCATACATATAACCAACAAGATTTTCAATTAAATGCTTGATCTTATTAAATTGATTTTTACCTACCACATTTGCAAGTTATAAGTGTCGCATTTGAGAAAAGTGAAGTTGCAGGAAGGATTGGTAGGCATCAATGATTCAAGATCTAAAGAAAATTAGGACACTGGAGCACTTCCAGGACTTAGGTGCTCACTCTATTGTCCTTCTCAGCTAAGTTCCCAGAAACAAAAGTTACAAGGCTGATTAGTGTCAGAAGGAGATCCAGATCTTGCAAAGAAACTGGTACCTTGGACTTGGGTGCCCACTCTAGTGTCCCCAACTATTTCACCTTGGAACCCCAAAAATAGGTATTCTATGATTTACCATTTCACTTCCATCTGTAAGAGCATTTTCTGTTATTCATCACTTTATTGCCGTATTTAGATAATTAGGGTTTTAATGGTCAATTGAGCATAAGAGAAGAGAAATTGACAATTAAATTCTATAATCCAAGTTTCCCTATATCTAAGAGTGACTCTAGGGTATGATAGTGCTCGCCACTTGACCCTAGATCCTTGAATGTAAAGTGGAAAGGTGGATTCAAACATCAAAACACTAAAACATTAACAAATCCAATTTTCCACTTTACATTCAAGGATCTAGGGTCAAGTGGCAATTCACTATCATACCCTAGATTGCTGTGAGATGTAGGGAATTTAATTATCAATTTCTCTTCTCTTATGCTCAATTGACCATTAAAACCCTAATTATGCAAATACGGCAATAAATTGATGAATAATAGAAAATGATCCTATAGATGGAAGTAAAATAGCAAATCACAGAATACCTATTTTCGGGGTTCCGAGGCGGAATAGTTAGGGACACTGGAGCGGGCACCCAAGTCCAAGGTACTAGTTTCTTTTTAGGATCTAGACCACCTTCTAATACTAATTAGCCATGTAATTTTTGTTTTTAGGAAATCAGCTGCAGAGGACACTAGAGTGAGCATCCAAGTCTTCGAAGTGCTCTGATGTCCTGCTTTTCTTTAGATCCCAAATCCTTGATGCTTGTCAATCCTTCCTGCAATTTCACTTTTCCCAAATGCAACACCTGTAACTTGCAATCACAAGACTTGGTTTGGGGGTTGTGGTGTTTAGAGGCTTGCCTCATTCAAGCCCTAGAGGACACTTAAGTCTCCAAACACCATTGTCAGATAGAGAGTGCGTGCCCTTGTGAGGTAGAGGCAAAAACCAAAGGAATTGATAATGAAAACACAATATAATGTCACCTTGAAATGAAGCTCTCATGGGAGAAAGATGCTCTTCATTCGATGAGGAAATTGATGCTCAAATCTATAAACAAACACATAAACCACACAAGTCTGCTCTTGCAACACAATGAAAGTCTTGAATCACCTTGAGAACACAATAGCTTGCTAGTAATCATCTAATAATGCTCTAGTTTACAAATGAATGCCTAAACATGCTTTTATATGCAACTATGAACACTCCCACCAAGATTTTCATAATTCAAACTTACTGTGTTGGTAAAGGGACCAAATAATGGTCACAAACCAATACCTAGAAATTAGGGCTGCCCCAAAATAGGGCAGGACTATGGCGTAGGCGTCCAAGTCCTCCCCCCTATTTTGGGCAAGGTATAGCTCAAGGGGTCCCCTAGGTCCCATTTGTCATGTTACCTAGGGCTCATTCCATCAGGATGCCAAAATATTAACTAAGATGTCCTAAATGCATGCTAAAGACCTGAGAGCTAAACGTTATGAGGAAAAAGCCCCCAAGAGGACATTTTCTGACGTTACAAGGGGTTAGGGTTTAGAGAGAGTGAGAGAGTGAGGGGATTGATAGATATTGGGAGAGATA
This sequence comes from Cunninghamia lanceolata, assembly GCA_027924645.1. Taxonomy (NCBI): domain Eukaryota; kingdom Viridiplantae; phylum Streptophyta; class Pinopsida; order Cupressales; family Cupressaceae; genus Cunninghamia; species Cunninghamia lanceolata. The sequence goes on from BSBN01000448.1 coordinate 6,985,217, forward strand.
GTGAGATATTAGTTTAGAGTTGCTTCCAGGGTTTATGGTTTAGAGGTTTGGAATTTAGGGTTTCTCAGTTTTAGGGTTTAGGGGCATTATTTAGGGTAACTTAAGGTTTATGTTTTAGGGGTTAGGGGTTAAGGTTTAGAGGTTTAGGTTAGGGTTTAGAGACAGAGGACCGATAGGGAGATATAGAGGAGACCAAGGGGAGACATAGGGAGATATAGGGTGAGGGACATGGCTAGAGACATAGGCAGAGAGATTGAGAGGTAGAGGGATGATAGAGACAAGGAGATAGGGTTTAGGGTTGATTGGATTTAGGGTTGATTGGGTTTTAGGGTTTAGCCCAGTTAGGAGTTTAGAGAGGGAGAGATATGGAGATAGAGGGTGAGGGACATGGCTAGAGACATAGCTTGAGAGATTGAGAGGTAGAGATATGATAGAGACAAGGAGATAGGGTTTAGGGTTGATCAGGTTTAGGGTTTAGCCCAGTTAGGAGTTTAGAGAGGGAGATATGTGGAGATAAAGGGTGAGGGACATGGCTAGAGACATAGCCAAAGAGATTGAGAGGTAGAGAGATGATAGAGACAAGGAGATAGGGGTTTAGGGTTGATCAAGTTTAGAGTTTAGGGGTTAGGAGTTTAGAGAGGGGGAGATAGGGAGATAGAGGGTGATGGACATGACCAAAGACATAGGCAGAGAGATTGAGAGGTAGAGAGATGATAGAGACAAGGAATAAGGGTTTAGGGTTGATCGGGTTTAGGGTTTATGGTTGGTATATATGATGTATAGAATGGTGTAAACGACTAACATATTGGTGCTTATGATGTTTTGATGGCTCCTGTGGTTGGCAAAGGATAGAATGACACCTATGACTAGCTAGGTGTAGAATGGTGTTTGTGATTGATAGGTAGGTGCTACTAAGGAGCATATTGGTACATACAATATACAAAATGGTGCAAATGACTAACAAATTGGCACTATGATCTTCTAATGGATCCCGGTGAGGTATTTGTTTGATTTTGATTATTTTTTAGATCGTTTGAGATGGATCTTAGATTGATTTGGGATGGAGTTGGGATGAAATGGATTTGTTTAGTGACGATGAGAGGCGAAAAGGAATAGATTAGGAATGATTTGGGAATGATTAGAATGGTTTTAGAGATGGCTTGAAGTGGTTTAGTGTTGATTAGGGAATGATTAGAATGTTTTAGGAATAGTTTAGGGATGGTATTTGAGATGAAATCTAAGTTGATTTGAAAATGATTAGGGATGAAGTTATTTGGATGTGATTTGGGCTGGTGTGAAGTGGTTTAGGGCTGATTAGAAGTGGTTTAGGGATGATTAGAGATGAAATTGAATGGATTAGGGATGATTTGTGATTGATTAGGAATGAACTTGGTTGGAATGAAAGCTTAATGTTTTCATGAACTTTCACGTTATAGGGATTGGGAGATATAAGGAGATAGAGATTTAGGGTTGCTTCTAGGTTTTATGGTTTAGGAGTTAGGTGTTTAGGGGTTTAGCCCATTGCTCATTTTTAGGGTTTAATGGTTAGGGGTTAGGGTTTAGGGGAATTATTTATGGTTTAGGGTTTATAGTTTAGGGGTTAGGGGTTAAGGTTCAGAGGTTTAGGTTTATGGTTTAGGTAGAGAGGTGAATAGGGAGATACAAAGGAGACCAAGCTTGGGAGAGATATCTTTGTCTCCTCTATCCCTCTCTAACTATACCTACCTCTTTATCTCTCTCTCTCCCTGTCTCTCTATCTTTTTAGATTGCTTTCAATCCCCACTCTCTAACTATACCTACCTCTCTATCTCTCTCTCTCCATGTCTCTCTATCTTTCTAGATTGTTTTCAATCCCCTCTCTCTAACTCTACCTTTGTATCTCTCCCTCCCTCACTATTTAAGGTTTACATGAGTTTAGGGTTGCTCAAGTAAATAAGGTTTAGGGTTTTGGGTAAGGGTTTAGGGGAATTATTTAGGCTTTAGGGGTTTATGGATGCTCGAGTTTAGGGTTTAGGGTCTAGGGGTTAGGGTTTAGGGTTTACAAGTTGAGTTTAACATTTAGGGCTTAGGGTTTCTTGATTTTAGGATTTAGGGGTTAGGGGTCAGGGTTTAGGGGCATTATTTAGGGTTTAGGGTTTAGGGTTTATGGTTTAGAGGTTTAGGTTTATGGTTTAGGTGGAGGGGAGAATAGGGATCCCTATCTCTATCTCTCTGGACATATGGATCCTTATCTCTTAATCTATCCCTTGCTACCTCTCTCTCCTCCTATTTATCTCTCTCCCCATCCCTCTACCTCTTGAAATCTCTCTCCCTATGTCTCTAGACATATCTTGATCTCTTTCCCTATTGAGCTATCTATCCTCATAACCCCATCTCTTAATATACCCCTCTCTACCTCTCTCTGTATTTCCCTATCTATTACTCCCTTGCTAGATCTATCTCCCTATATCTCCCCTCTCTCTCTATATATATATGTATCTCTATCTTTCTCCCTCTATAGACCCCTTTCTCTATCTCAATCCCCATCTCTCCTTCTCCATTTCTCTATCTCACCTATCATCTCTATCTCTCCATGTCTCTCGATCCCTCTCTATATATAGGATAGAGAAATGAAGAAAGAGAGAGACTCTCCCATGTAGATACAAGGTTACCTTTATGTTATCATGCTTCCCAAAATGTGATCATGTTATAATGCGATCGCGTTGTGGGAAGCATGGAAAATGGTAAAAAAGCATTCGGATCCATGTTTCAGTCCCCACATGACTATTATTCCTACTTTTCATGAGTATATTAGACAAAAGAATGCTTTTCATGTTGGTTGACTAATTAAGAATCATTTTTATATGAATCCACCACCTTTTTTTGTTTTTTCAATGTAGAAGAAGTGATTTTCATGTTTTTGGAGAAAACTTGATTATTTAAACTGAAAGTTTCATGTTTCATGTGTGATTTTGTTTCAAAGCTAATTATCATTGATATATAGATTAAATTTGATGATATATGTTTGTTTTTTCCATAAATTTTACTAATCCTATTCTAGAATTATATAGAATTCATAATCAAACTTGCGAAAAACAAAAAATTAAGGATTTTTAAGCCATCTTTCAGAGAATTGGTCAACTGCAATATCAAATTCTAAGGTATGTTCAATTTAAATGTCCATTTTAATTCACATATATATGTTCTTATGTTCTTTATGTCTTTATTATGTCTTTATGTCTTTATGTTTTTTATGTTCTTTATGTTCTATGATATATATGTGTCTAGGTATATTAGTTGGTTCAGTCAAAGAGACTCCAAATTCCTCATCTTTCTACCTTGTTTCGGCCCTTCATGCCTTCATTTCACCTATTTTCAACTATACAAGAGAAAAACATTATCAAATACTTCATAAAATAATTTTAGTGAACAATTGTTTGTCATACTCATATTTGAGTGTATACATGGAGCCAAAATTGATTTTAGAAGACTCTTAATTTTTGCCCTAGGATGATATAGAAGGATTTATTCCTTAATACATGCATAATTCAATTCATTTAATAGAACCATGCATGAAATGATAGCTTTCTTACAAAAATGGAGGAAATGAGCACCACAACCTATTTGACAAATTGTTACAACTCACTTTGATACCACTCAATCCATAAAAAATATGATGGAGATTATATACAACATAACAAAATTTTAGAGAAGAGAGTTATATACAAATATGTACAAACATACCAAAATCATGACACAAGATGATACAAAGGGAGTTACAAGGAGATAAAACACTAAAAAGGAGGTTTTCATGGCTGTAGGACAGTCAGAAGTCTATATAAAAAGGAGGTTTTCATGGCTGTAGGGTCAAAGGGAGGCTTAGTATTAGAGATATACCTTTACATAGCATGATCTCTCAACACCTTATGGTCTTCACAAACTCTCGCAATAAAAAAGTTTCATGAGCAACTTGATTTGTACAAATTTTCACAAACTTATGTTCTAGATTGGCTTCACAAACTTTCACAATGACCCCTCAATGAATTAGGTCTCCAAGGCCTACAACTTGCACTCAAGGATTTAGACCTTCACATGGGCTTGATGAGGCATCTAACAAGATTAAGTTCACCAACCAAACACAACCAAACCTAATTTCCTCATATGGTTTCAAAACCAAAACTTAATCAATGTTTTGAACACCCATTATCAATTTACATCACATATCTCAAACTCAACCTTGACTTCTTTGAACTGTGTGCCTCAAAAATGACCTTTTTTCGTTGTCCTCAAAGGGCTAATTAGGCCTATATTTCAAAGGAACTAGCCTTTAAACTTTCCACAAACCCCTAAAATTGTTGGGGTAGCATTCTTCATGTGTCCAAACCCTCAAAAACCTAATTTGTTTAAGGAGAAACATTCACCTACATGCCAAACCACAAAACGCTTAGTTTGGGCAAAATTGAGGAGAGTTTATTGAAAATAATGGTTCCTGACACTTTCTCCTCAGACCACTACTTCAGACACCTTAGAATATAGCTACACATGCTCACAAAACCATCAGACAAACATTTTCTTTTGATATTTTGTCAAAAACCCTCTTTGGTTCGTCTTTCCCAGATGAAAACATTCTTTAAAACCCTAGGGCATCACACTAAAACCATGCCAACTGATCTTCTCTGCCTACCAAATCATGAGAACACTTAGATTACTCTTTGAAGAGTCATTCCACCAAGATACAAGTCATGACAGTATGTGGAATGACTAAAACATTGTTTAAACCCCGACGAGAGCCCTCACTGGCCTTATATAGGGAGTTTGAGGAATTTGGTTAAATCTCCCTCTAAACCTAATGAAAACCTCTCAAACTTGATTCAAAAGAAAGTTAACATAGACCCCTAACACATCAAATTAATTTTAAGTCTAGACAGTACCGTACAGGGCTATAGTATGGTCTGAAACAAAGAAAATACAGAGGAAAAATGTGGTTACAACAAAAAAATAGAGTAAATGTTGTTTCTTCATCAAAATTTGTGTCTTCTTCCTTGTTTCTTGATGCAATACCAGGTGGTGGGGTCCTTAAATCAACTCAAAATGATCAAATTTGAACAATGAATCCAATCTCTAAACTCTATTCAAACCATTCAGTATCAAGTCACCCTCAATGCCTAGTAGCCATCAAAACTTGAAAAATGGGCACAACTTCTTGGAGGCACCTCAAGCCCATGAACCAAAGGAGATTTAGTCAACTCTTATCAAGTTATTCAACATGTGTGATTTGTACATACTGTTGTTTTAGAGATTATATGAGAACTAGGACTGGCTATGCACCAAATTAGACCAAAATAGGCCTAATTTACAAAGCAACCACCCTTAGATCACACAATAATAGTCTAAAACTACCAAATAGTAGATTAGCATGTCATAAAACTCCTAAATCCACATTCACTTTGACTAGTCATGCACATTTAGACTCCAAAGTGAGAAACCCTTATTTTGCTCATAAATAGAGAGGGTTTCATGAAAATCTTGCTTCCACACCACCCCTAGTAAAACTATCACTTCACACACCTTTCAAATGGTCTGCCTATGCTTTAGGAACTCTTATTTGTCAAGGTTCAATCCAAATTCTCAAAGAACCCATACTATGCCACCTCTTGCACATGGAAACAAATATCAAAAGGCCCCTAGGGCATCACGTAAACAATAGCAAACTTCAATCTCAAACCGTTTTCATTTGGAGACTTATTACATCATTTTTCAACCATTTTCCAACTAATCCAACCACATTTTTTGAGGATATGACTGTTGGATTTGTTTTAAGATGGACAAAACATGTAATTTGCATAAGCAATATTATGACAATTGACAAAACTTAACTACTTGACCCCCTTAAAGGACTCTAAGACATACAAATGGTCTTTTATAGACCTTATTACATCAAAATAGGATTCCACACATGGAAAGAAACATTTGAACTTAATTACATTGCATTTTCCATAATTGGCCTTAAGGGACTAGGTGCTCCTACACCATTTATGACTTTGTATGTTCAAGTGTATACTACATGACATATATGTGTGTTCAAATTCATACTCCATGACTTATGTATGTTCAAGTTATCTTGATATGAGGTGTCTTCTTCAAAAGTTTGTAAAACCTTGTTATTCATTCTGACTGTGCTATTCATTGTCATTACAAACTTTCTAATTATCATTGTCTTATTCTTCTTGCTTGCAGAAATCATCATCATGCCGAGGAAACGAGCAAATTCTCTAACACCAGAAGAGTGTGATGTTGAGAATGAGAGGAAAAGAGAAAGAATGAGGTGAATTTAGGAAAGTAGGAAATTGTCAACCATACAAGAAGACATTCCACCATTGCCAATTGAAGAGGAACATGACAAGTATAACGAAGCTAAGAGAGAGATGGAATTGGCGGCAAAAAGGGAATGAATGTAAAACCTCCGTGCAATGAGGAAAGTGAATCTCCAAGTTGGAGGCACTCCATCATCCACAGGTCAAGTTGAAGGAACACCATCATTAGCTTCTCGAATTGGATACACTCCATCTTTTACAAGTGAAGTAGAAGGCACATCTAAATTTTCTTCTCAAGTTGGTGACACACCATCATTCACACCTCAAGTTGAAGGTACATCATTTTCAACCTTTTCACCTCTAATCAAAGGTATGTCATCTATCCCATCTCAAGTAAATATTGACGAAATTCCTAATATTCATCTACTTTACCAAATAAAACGCATCCTAGAATTTTGCACAGGAGGCCTAAATTTCTAATTGATATTGATGAGAATGTATTGGAGCCCATGCATGATAATATTCCCATGCACACTTGGCAAAGATATGCAAATAAGATATGGAAATTACTCTTTGAGAATTTAAATGAAACTGGAAGATGCCAACTCTTTGTTTAACAGATGAGAAATCTAAAATTTAGGCCCACTATGAAGATTCTTGGCCTACGAACATCGAATGCATCAAGTGAAAACTTAATTGTCAAGAATCTAATGAGTGCGTATGAGAGTGTGGGTTCCACCTCATGCACCAAGGATAGTAATGTCACACGACATGTCATTACATTGACAATTGTAAGCCAACAAACAAAAAAAGCTCATCTCATTCAAAAGACAAGTCAAGCATTGAAAATAAATAGAAAAACTCTAATGATAGCCATTAGAAGACGTCAAAGAGTTGAGGATCCAAACACTAATGAATTGTGGGCATTCTCTGGGAGACTCCCATGGAAAGACAAAGTTGTTGTTGAAACTTTGAGATCACTAATTGAAGACTTTTGGAAGAATTACACAAGGGTATCTCTAAATCAAAGGAATGTGGTAAGAAGGAGAATTGGTAGTCGAAACCATGAGCCACATCCAAAGCATTTTTTGGATATGACTCAAACATAGTTTTTTGGTAAATTTCTAGAGAAGTATCCTTAAATTAAAATTTCTCAAAGATATTTTGAAATGCTAAAACCTTTCTTTGTCAAAATAAATCACACACTCACTACTTGTTGTTGTAGATTACATATTGAATTTTCTAACCATTTTGATGTTTATCAGTCTATATGTTTAGATTTGCATACTAACAATGTTTTGTAGGATTGTGGCATACGTGCCCCACCAAATACCTCAAGAGACTTCATATCACTGATTTTATGTGATAGAGAGGAAGGTCAAATATTCTACAGGAAGTTATGCTTGAATGGCATATGTTAGCATTGCGGTGGCTTACAACGTATGCCAATATGTGAACATATGGAAAGAACACATGCGGTTGGAAATGAACTAGTAGAGTTTGGCTAGTATAAAATAGTGGCATACAATACAAGAGATGGTAAAGAAGCAAAGAGGTCATGTGAATATGTTATTCAGAAGATTCCAGTGTATCAATTTATGCCTATATTTCGTGACAACATAGTGTATGAGTATGTAAGACATGCCCATAGAGCTCGATGGTTGGACTTACAAATCAAGTTATGCAAGGACACATTTCTAGTTGGTAGCATTGTTTTGGTTGTCAACTTTGCAGAGAACTATAGTCTATAGCCAGAGTGTGAGGTGTAATCCCAATATTATAGCTTGACATAGGTTTCTATATTTGTGCACATCGCATTCATTCATGCAAATGATAGTATAGAGGATGAAAAAAAGATCATAAGGGAGTATCATTTTTATATAAGTGATGATCGCATGCATTCTACAGATTTCATGCAAGGTTATTTTCAGGTGTTCTACAATGATCTGGCTAGAAGGGGCATATCATTTAGTCAGCATATCATATGGTCAGATAACTGTGCATCAAAAATTGAAGAACTCACGAAATTTCTATTGGCTGAGCATGAGGCATAATATTATAGGTGTTCAGCATATGTGGAACTTTTGTGAGGCTAGGCATGGAAAGGGGGAGGATGATGGTGCAGGAGCGTATATCAAAAGAGCCATAACATGAGAAGAGTTAAAGTATAAAGACAATGCAAAGTTGACAGATGCAAAATCAATCATCGAGTGGTGTAATGCTTCGATGGGTCCAAGTAATGAAGGTAAGTCTTTAGTTCATAGATTTTTTTGGTTGATAGATGATACTAACATTGCACCATATGAGGACTATTGTACATTGACAGGATCAAGTGAGCTACACTCTATCAGAAGCTCAATTGCAGGTTCATAGAGAATACATACGCAGAAGATGGCATGCTTTTGTTCTCCATGTACAATTCAAGCCTGAAATGAGTGCGAGTCACATGATTGGGTTGATGAATGGTAGTTTAGTTATCTTAGCCCACTTGACATGTATCGACCCTTGACGGCACTAGAATTAACAGAGATGGAATCGTCAGTTGACTTTGACCACATATTAGATCTAGTTCAACTAGGTAATATATCTACTTGCATAGTTAAATTTGAAATTCCTAATCTTACTGTAAACTTTGTAGTATTTTTGTAATGTTGACTAATTTCATCTAATTTGCTGTACATATCATTGTAGGGCATGTTTTTGCAGTTATTGCAAATGAAGAAAATGAAGAGCGAACAAATTATTACTTGTGTAGTATTTTTGTAATGTTGACTAATTTCATCTAATTTGTTGCATATATCATTGTAGGGCATGTTTATGCAGTTATTGCAGATGAAGATAACGAGAAGGAACAAATTATTACTTGTGTCATTGTGTTGAGGCCAAAAAGAAATTGGAGGCCACAGTTACAGATGGAGAAAACATCAAATATCCTATAAGCTCATTGGTTGTTACTGGAACATGGCTTAGAAGGTACCCACATAAGAGTGTTAATTTTTGGCTGTTTGAGGAATTTGACATGCATCGGAAGATTCTTCATTACTCCAACCTTGTCATGGGAACCAATGTTCATTTGATACAATATCAAGGTGGACCTTTGAACAAGCCCTTGTGGAAGGTGTGTGACTCTGACCATGAGGCAATACTTGACACAATAAAGAGTAGAGAAGACCCAAATGGTTCGTTGGATTAATTTGTAAGTATGCATAAAGGTTTTGTAGATGGTTACTTGTACTTTGTTTTGTATATAAATAGTAGTATATTTATGTTTAGTCAATTTTTCTTTTTGATGCTTCTCATAGGAGGTCACAACTCCAGTCCATCCAACTATAGACAAAGAAGCTCAAGAAAAGATGATGGAGAGTGATCATCAGATGGTGGTAAGTGATTGATTACATAAGTGATATTATATATTTCATGTACATTTTGTTATAGTAATGTTCATATTGTTTGATTGTATTAACAGGTGGAGTTGCATGACCTTGAACTGTCGAAGAGGTCTACTCAATGATAGAGAGAAGATTAGTCATGGATATTTTTGTATATATGCGTATATGCCTTTCTTTGGACATGCCTATATGGCTTTGTATGTAAACTAGATGTTATGTTCATGACATTATGTATATGATAGTTTATATTAAATATTTAATATGATGATAAATTATCCTTGAGAAGTGGTATGAACTGTGGGCAATGAAGGCCTCATGTTTCGTTTGATTTGTTTTCTATGGTATACATTTGATGTTTGCATCATCGTCATGTTATGCTTCATGGGGTTAGATCTAAGTAATGGATGAAGTTGTTCCTAATTGGTCTTAATCATGTTCACTTGTGTTTCACTCATGTCATATCAAGATTCATGTCACAAGGTTTGGATGTTAGTTCGTAACATTCATGTTTATCATGTTACAATAGTAGGACATAGTTGCTTATGTCATTGGTTCATGTCATTGGATCATTGTATTTGGTTGTGTTTCTTCATCATAATAGGAGTTTGTTCATGTCTTCATGATTCTTTGTCATCCATGTCTTTAGTGTTCTCAGTGTCTTCATGTGTCAAGGATTTCTTCAAACACATTCTTGTAACATGCTTCAGTTTCATGCAGTGGAAAGGTGCTAGGAGTGACATTTTACATTCCATAGCTCATGGAGCTAAATGGATTTTACCAACACATTGGGGTGCGTGGGTAAATACTAGGGGAGGTCTTGTTTCATGTGCCAAGCATCACAGCCATTCGGGGCAGTAGGCTACCGACAAACTCCCTTAAGCTCCCTAAGATGAAAAAATTACCAAACTTTGACAGAGCAGTTCTCAGAATTCGTGGCATTTGGGAATGTTTTGTTTGAACCTATAGGTGCATGTGAGGTCCATCCACAATAACATCTCTCAGTTTCATTCAACTCCTGTTTGTTTAACCCTACCAAAATCAAATGCATTCTTGCAAAATGCTTTAGTTTCATGCAATGGAAAGGTGCTAGGAGTGACATTTTGCATTCCATAGCTCCTGGGGCTAAATGGACTTTACCAATGCATTAGGGTGGGTAGGTAAATGTTAGAGGAGGTCTCATTTCATTTTGCAAGCATCGCAGTCGTTTGAGGCAGCAGGCTACCAATAAAATCCCTTAAGATCCCTAAGATGAAAAACTACCAAACTTTGACGGAGCAGTTCTTAGAATTTGTGGTAGCTGAGAACATTTTGTTTGGACCTATAGGTGCATGTGGGGTCCATCCACAATAACCTCTCTTGGTTTTGGTCAACTCTAGTCTGTTTGACCATGCCGAAATCAAACGCATTCTTGCAAAATGCTTCAGTTTCATGTAGTGGAAAGGTGCTAGGAGTGATATTTTACATTCCATAGCTCGTGGGGCCAAACAGACTTCGCCAACACATTGGGGTGGGTGGGTAAATGCTAGGGGAGGTCTCATTTCATGTACCAAGCATCGTAGTTGTTCGGGGCAACAAGCTACTGGCAAAGTCCCTTAAGCTACTTAAGAAGAAAAACTGCCAAACTTTGACAGGACAGTTCTCATAATTTGTGGTAGCTGGGAATGTTTTGTTTAGACCTACAAGTGCATGTGGAGTCAATCTATAATAACCTCTCTTAGTTTCATTCAACTCCTGTCTGTTTGACCATGTCAAAATCAAACACATTCATGCAAAATGCTTCAGTTTCATGCAATGGAAAGGTTGCCAAGTGCCATAATTTTTTGTTCTTCTCATCATGGGGCCGAACGGACTACACCACTATGTTGGGGTCAGTGGGTAAATCATAGGGAAGGTCTCATTTTGTGTGCCAAGTGTCCCAGTCATTCTGGCCTGCAAGCTACTAAGACCTAGCACTTTTCAAATTTACTCGTAGCTTGTAGCCCAGAACAATTGAGACACTTGGCACATGAAACAAGACCTCCCCTAGCATTTACTCATACACCTTGATGTGTTAGCGTAGTCCACTCAACCCCATGATGAGTAAAAAAAAAATATGGCACCTGGCAACCTTTACATTGCATGAAACTGAAGCATTTTGCAAGAATGCATTTGATTCTGGCACGATCAAACATACATGAGTTGAATGAAACTGAGAGAGGTTATTGTGGATGGACCCCACATACACCTATACATCTAAACGAAACATTCCCATATGCCATAAATTCTGAGAACTACTCCATCAAAGTTTGGTAGTTTTTTCATCTTAGGGAGCTTAAGGGACTTTGCCGGTAGCCTGCTGCCTCGAACAACTGTGATGCTTGGCACACAGAACAAGACCTCCCCTAGCATTTATCTACCCACCCTGATGTATTAGAGAATTCCATTTGGCCCCATGAGCTATGGAATGCAAAATGTCACTCCTAGCACCTTTCCACTACATTTGCAAGAATGTGTTTGATTTTGGCACGGTCAAACATACAAGAGTTGAACAAAATTGAGAGAGGTTATTGTGGATGGACCCTACGTACAACTGTAGGTTCACATGGAACATTCCCAAATGCCATGAATTCTAAGAACTACTCCATAAAAGTTTGGTAGTTTTTTCATCTTAGGGAGCTTAAGGGACTTTGCCGGTAGCCTACTGCCTCGATTGACTGCAATGCTTGGTACATGCAATGAGACCTCCCCTAGCATTTACCTACCCACCCCAGCATGTTGATGAAGTCCGTTTGGCCCCACGAGCTATGTAATACAAAATGTCACTCCTAGCACCTTTCCATTGCATGAAACTGAAGAATTTTGCAAGAATGTGTTTGATTCTGGCATGGTCAAATGGATAGGAGTTGAACAAAAATGAGAGAGGTTATTGTTGATGGACAACACATGCACCTATAGGTCCTAACAGAACATTCCCAAATGCCACAAATTATGATAACTATCCCATCAAAGTTTGGTAGTTTTTTCATCTTAGGGAGCTTAAGGGACTTTGCCGGTAACCTGTTAACCTGAATGACTGTGACGCTTGGTACACAAAATGAGACCTCCCTTAGCATTTACTTGCCCACCCCAATGTGTTGGCAAAGTCCATCTAGCCCCACAAGCTATGGAATGCAAAATGTCACTCCTAGCACCTTTCCACTGCATGAAACTGAAGCATTTTGCAAGAATGCGTTTGATTTCAGCACGATCAAACAGACTGGAGTTGACTAAAATTGAGAGAGGTTATTGTGGACAGACCCCACATGCACCTGTACATCTAAACAAAATGTTCCCAAATGCCACAAATTCCATGAATTGCTCCATCAAAGTTTGGTTATTTTTTCATCTTAGGGATCTTAAGGGACTTTACCGGTAGCCTGTTGCCTCGAATGACTGTGGCACTTGGCACATGAAATGAGACTGCCCCTGGCATTTACCTACCACACAGATGCATTGGAAAAGTCCATTCGGCCCCATTAGCTATGGAATGCAAAATGTCACTCCTAGCACCTTTCCACTATATAATGTTGACAACTTTTGCAAAATGAACTCAAAATGACTCTATTGACCTTGCACATGGTCTATTGTGACCTTATTAGACCAAAAAATACTCAATTACATGTGAATCAAATGACCTTCAAAGTGCCTAGTCTCAACCTTCATACTTTTCATGTTTCAATCAGGCTTAATCTAGTAGGACAACAGACCCTATTTTTGGGGTTTTTCTCCCAAACTTTCCAAAAGACCTCCCAAACTAAATATAGATTCAGATACTCATTTCCAAGTTACATAACATATCTCAAAACCAATAGTGACTCCTTTGGACCATGTACCTCAAAAATGGTATTTTTCACTGTCTAAAATAGGCTAATTAGGCCTAGTTTGTGAAGAAACATACCTCTAAGCATCCACCAACCCCCTAGACTTGATGTGGCAGCATCTCCCATGTGTCCAAACTCTCAAAACCACAATTAGTTTTAGGAGAAACCCTCCTTACATACCAAACCCCAAAAATCCTCAATCTAGGCTAATTTAAGGAGGGTTTATGGAAAAGGAACCAATTTCACTAGTTTTGGCCTTTGAAACTCTTGTTAAGGCACTATTGTATGGACTACACCCTATTTTTGCCTAATACATGGTCATATTAGGCCATTGCATCTTCATACTCTGCTATATTCTTGTTTCCTAACCTAGGGCTTATTGGGAATAGTGATCCTACCTTATTCCATCCCATTCCACCAATCTAGAGTGATTAACTTGGTGGAATGGCAAATAAATACATAGTTTTTAGCCTCAAAACCCTAGTTAAGGGTTTTATGTTAGTTTCTAGAAAAACATGATTTTCTTCCTCCAAATTCAATGAAAATGCCTCAAACAAGATGCAAATGAAAGGTCATTCACTCCCCTTCACAATGCAGGTGGTTTCAGACCATTACAGTACTATACGGTTAAGCAGTACATCCTAGAATAGTCAAATTTCAAGAAAAGTAGTAGAAAACTCAGTTTTATTCAACTTTGTCCTTTAAAACCTTCTTCACCAACCCCTCCTCGGTGTGTACAAAGGTTTTTATACATGTTTACAATAGTTCCAATCAATCATAACTAACTTTCAACCTATTTGGTCATTGGGTAACCTCCTTATTACATGATTTGTTAAGTTGACAAAGCAACTTCTTTCCACTACTTGCATTATTAGACTTTTTATTTAACAACATAAAACATGACTCCAAACATAAATGACATTGGTCATTTGACCTTATTACATGCAAAATGATGACACAAGACCATCAACTTGTCCTATGATGTCCTAGGACCTTGTTATGACATGCTCCTAGCCAAGATTAGCTATGGCTAAGGTGATCCTACACCATGAAATATTTTCCATGGTGTTGAGTCATCCTCCTTACCAACTGTATCACCCTTGTAGACATGTATGCAAAGTGTGGAAGCATAACAAGGCACGTGAACTATTTGGCACGATGCCCCAAAGAAATGTCACCTAATTGAATTCAATGATTGCAAGATATGAACAAAATGGATTTTTTTATAAGGCATTAGAAACTTCCAAGCAAATGTGATTGGCGGGTGTAAAGCAAAATTCCACAACCTTAGCTAGTATCCTCCTTGCCTATGCCAAAATGGACATCCATCAAAAGGTAAAACATATGGGAATTTTGTTAGATGTCACCTCATAGAATACAATGATTGTAAGATATGAACAAAATAGATTTACTGGTAAGCCTTTAGAAAGTTCCAAGAAAATGTAATTGGCAAGTGTAAAGACAAATTCCAAAACCTTAGAAATGGTATGTTTGGAGCACGGTATAGACATCCATCAAAGCATAAAGGATATAGGAATTTTGTCAAATGTCATAGTTGTAAGTACCCTGCAAGACATGTATGCAAATTGTGTGGAAGCATATATAATGAACATGAACTGTTTGACAAGATTCCTCAAAGAAATGTTGTCTCATGGAATGCAATGATTGCAAGATATGCACGAAATGAATTTTTCATAAGGCTTTAAAAACTCTCAAGCAAATGCACAAAAATAAATTTCAACCATTTACGCAAATTTTGGCACATCTAAAACCAAATTGCACAACCTTAACCAACTTCCTCCTTGCCTATGCTATAATGGGATCTAGAGAACATGGTGTGGACAACCATCAAAGCATAAATGATATAGGATTTTTGTCACATGTATTGTATGTGGAAAGTTACCCTTGTAGACATGTATGGAAAGTATGGAAGCTTAAACAAGGCACGTGAACTATTTGAAATGATGCCTCAAAGAAATGCATAGTCCCACATAATTTAATGATTGCAAGATATGCACAAAATGGATTATTTGAAAACAATTCATAAACTTTCAAGCAAATGCAATTGGCACTTGTAATATGAAATTCCTGTAACAATAATTGATTATCATATTAAATATTTAATATAAACTATCATATACATAATGTCATGAACATAACATCTAGTTTATATAAAAATCCATATAGGTGTGTCCAAACAAAGCCATACAAGCAAATATACAAAAATATACATCGGATTAACATACAAAAGTATGTATACAAAGCTATCTAGGCATATAAAAAAGTTCCCAAAAACTAGTTTCCTATGGACTTTTAGGAAATAATCAGTGGCCCTTCTTTAACTATGAAGATGGAAAGCTAGTCAATGACACATCCTCTCTCTGTCGTCAAGTAGACCTCTTTGAATAAAGTTCATCCAGCTGCACCTATTAATACAAACAAACAATATGCACATTAGTATAGAAAATGTATGAAATATATAACATCACATATGTAATTGATCACCTACCACCAACAGATGATCACTCTCCATCATCTTGTCTCTCTCTTCATCCATAGTTGGATGGACTAGAGTTGTGACCTCATGTGAGAAGCATCAAGAAGAAAAATTGACTAAACATAAATATCATTTATGTACATCAAATGACATGAGATAAAAAAGAAATACAAAATTATGATATTTTCACGTTATTGGCTCATACCTCAGTCAAAAGATTTACAAACATCATGGCTGCATCAATCCCTATCTACACTGACTCACAAAGATGAGGAGTCTCCACTATATTTAGCATTTGAAAATCAAGTTTAAGATTATTCAAACAAAATAAATACATATCATTATTTTAAAAATGCATAATGATTAGAAATGGTTAAATTTAACTCCATAAAAGTGGTGGTTTGGAGTCCAAGGGACCAAGGAAACCATGGAGGTACTGGTGACTATTGAAATCATCAAATTGTCACAAAATAATATTACTATTGACATATCTACAATAATTATGAATATGCAATAAATTACATACCTGGTGACTTGACCTCCTCTCATAACCTACCAATGGACAGCTAACGGAGGTAGGATGAAGACTCTAACCCTGGAATTTCATTGTGCAAACAATTACATACATTTTTTTTGACTTATAATATAGATAATCATATAAAATTAATTACAAATTTCAAATAACAATATACTAAATCAAGATGAAACTTGTAACAAATTACCTGAGAGTCAATACCAAATGTATGTTGTAAGAGATTGTCACTGAGAACAAGATCATCCAATATGTCCTAACCCTGTGTCACATCATGCTGACCCTGTGTCACAGCATGTTGCCCCTGTGTTGTAGAATCCTGTCGTGCCTCCTGCATCCCATAATCACATAGGTTCCCACATGTACTGTAAAAATGTGGGGACACATGATGCCTACTACTCTCACCCTCATCGGCCTGGGTAAAATCATTTGCATGCTATGATAGAGTTTCGGTGAGAGTAGTCAATGAATGTAAAGTCTCTAGCTCAACACTCTCCTTCAAAGCTAAAGGGAGTGACTTACATTTTGGCCTTGCTCAGGGTATAGGCACATGCTGTTCATCTCGCTGAGCCTTAGGTCTATCTTGGGCAGAGCCACCACCTCTACCATAGAAGTCATGAATGTCAAAACAATTCAGAATCTTGTTGAGGACGAACTCACAATAGAGTTTCCTCAAAAAATATTGTAGTACCTCATCATTGTTGCATGGCCACTCATCAAAGACCATGTACCATCTATTCCAAAAGTTTTAGGATATGTCTTCATTCCTACACCAATGTATAGGAAACCATTTGCAACTTTCCTCTAATGTTTGGTTGGTTTTGGGATTAATAAATTGTGCACATAATTGATATTTTGTAACTTTTTCCTTCTTGACTTGTTCATATGACAACTTGTCGGCATAATATTAGCGACTCCTCTCCCTATAGTGTTGGAATTCAATGATTTGTTTCATCACCAAATCCATGTGGGAAACAATCTCCTATAGTGATTTTGCAAGTGCCCTCCTATGCTCAGTGGTTCCACTTGGATTATTTAGGGTTTGAATAACAGTTTCAAGATGTTTCTTGTTTTCTTCTATTATCCCTAAGTAGTTTTCTTGATTATCCCTTACATGAAAAGGAGGTGAAGGTGGGTTTTGAGAGTTTGGAGGGTTTTGGGGCTTATTTTCACCCTCCTCAACTAGATTTAGATTTTCTACTTCTCCAATAACTGTAAATACAATATAAACACAAATCAAACATTGTAAAACTAAAAAATTATTCTAAAACTAACAAAATCAGACAAACCCTACCTTCTGCATGTGCTAGAGCCTCCAAATTTACATGACTATGTCTTTGGCAGTGAGGTGGCATTGTGAATTTATTTTTTTCTCATGTGCACTTGATTGAATCTCCTCTTTTTCAATGCGATCGCATTTTGCTTGGTTTCTTTGCTACTGTCAAGAGAAAAGATGCATAGTGAATGAGTAGAAAATAGTTTTTTTTCCTTTTATTAAAAGAAAAATGCAAGCGCATTATAATGCACTCACATTTTGTTTTAATTTTGGAGATGGTGGGGAATTTTTAGTCCCCCATCTCCTTGCATTTACCCAACTAACCTTCCAGGTTAGGTACTTTCAAAGTCAGAGATGAAGTTAATTTTTCCTTCAACAGGTCAAAGGCCTCCTAGCACTTTTCTAACCATTCAAACTTCTTGCCCTTTCTTTGCAAGGAAATTATAGGATGATCAATTTTAGAGACGTTTTTCACAAACTTCCTATAATAACTATCAAGGCCCATAAAGCTTTGGACCTCATGAACATTTCTTAGTTCAGGCCATTCAGAAATAGCCTTAATCTTAGCTGGGTCTACAGCTATTCCCTTAGCTAAAATTATATGACCCAAATACTGTACTTCTTTCTAAAAGTAGGTACACTTAGAGAGATTTCCACAAATTTTATGCTCTCTTAGTATCTAAAGAACAATTCTCAAATGTTGTATATGTTCCTCTTCATTCTTAGAGTAGATTAAAATGTCATCAAGAAATACCAAGACAAACTTGTCTAGGCAATCTCTAAACACACTGTTCGTAAGATTCATAAATGTTGTAGGTGCATTTGTCAACCCAAAAGGTAGGACAATGAATTCATAGTGTCCATATCTAGTTCTAAACATTGTCTTATGAATGTCTTCATCCATCACCCTCAATTGGTGATATCCTGATCAAAGATCAATCTTGGAAAATATTGCCGCACCTCTCATCTGATAAAAAAGATCATCGATGCGGAGTAGAGGATACTTGTTCTTGATGGTTTCTTTGTTTAGCATGCAGTAATCTATACACAACCACAAAGTGCCATCTTTCTTTTTCATAAAAATGATAGGTGCTCTCCATGGCGACACACTAGGTCTAATCGACCCTTTATCCAATAGTCTTGTAGTTGAGCCTTTAACTCCATTAGTTTAGTTGTGGTCATCCTATAAGGGGCTTTAGAAATAGGTTTTGACCCAGGTATAATATCAATGCCAAAATCAAAAGCTCTCTTTGTGGGTAATCATGGAAGATCATCTGGAAAGACATCCTCAAATTCTTTGAGGATGGGATACTTGTCCATATCTACCTTTCCTGACATATGGACTCCTTCATCCCTACTTCCTTAAGTTTTTGGGATTCATAAAACATAGTCATGTTGGAAGTAGTTTTCCTTAGATTCATCTATTTTATCCATTTTGATAGCAAAAAGTTGGCATCCTTTCCTCAGTGCCCTTTTCATTTGTAAGGCAGAAATTTGCCTCAGTTTAATTTCCCTAGGTTTCCCTTGAATATGGACTTGGTTTCCTAGATCATCCAAACAATCTACTATCTTGGCATAATAGTCTACTTTGGCTCGATGTCTCCATAGCCAATTTATTCCTAGGATAACATCATATGAGCCAAGTGGGGCTACATATAGATTTACTTCTATGGAAAAGTTTTGAAGTTCAACCTGAGCTTCAATAGGCATTGCTCTACCTGAGCCTTGGTGTGATTTGCATACTCTAAAGACCAAGTATTTGCCATGAATCTTACTTTTCTAGGTATCTTTTTTAAAATTTTGGAAGAAATGAAACATTATGTAGCTCCTGTATCAATTAAAACTGAAATTGGAACTCCAAATAAAATACCTCTTGTTTCTACTAGGGTTTCTTTCCCTATAGGCCGACATAGCTTTCAGGTTCTATTCTTGTCTAGTGGCCTTCTCGTAAACATGTTCCATGGTTGATGGACCATGAACATTAACCTTGCCCCAATCTAGGAATTCAACCCCATGATAAACTTTTGAACATGGAATTTCTCATCATACTAATACTGTGGCACATATTTCAACAGTCAGGTGAATTTTTCCCAATACTCATTTATAGTCATATCTACTTGTTTTAGGTTTTGGAAGTCTATGAGTTTCTGATCATAGAATAGTTAAGGGAACCATCTTTACCTAAACAATTCTATGAACATGTCCCAAGTAAGGCTTGTATATTTCAATCCTAGCTCCATCTTTTTGTTCATCCACCATGTGGTTGCTTCACCTGCTAGATAGAATACTCCCCAGATAGCATTGGCAACCTCATTGTAATTTCTAATTTCAAAATGCTTCTCCATCTCCGTAAGCCATGCCTCTATAGCATCTCTGCTTACGGATCCATCAAATTTAGGTGGCATGACCTTTTTCATGTAATGAGACAGTTCCATAGCCATCAGGCTCCTCTTATTCCCATCCTGCTTAGTCGAAGAGTTATTTTCTCTATGCTATCTTTGGGTGGTGTCATTATGGCATTCCTTGCCATCACCCCCATCATAATTATCTTATCTGTCTTCTGACTGGCCTTCCACTTTATGTTCAAGAGTTTCCACCTTTGCCCTTGTTTCTCTCAACAAGGTCCAAATTTGGTCTAATTTAGACTCAAATTGCCCTGAAGGTGCTCCTTCATCACGGCTATCCTTCATTCTGGTTCCAACTCAAACCTTTATTACAATCTACTTCTTCCTAAAGTTTACAAATTAATCACATATTAGTTTTCTATGCTATGCAATTTATTCATTTACAAATCTATTCACATTCATGTAATCTTTAACGAGAAAGGAAAGATTGTCAAAATTTGCCATTGCATTATAGTTTCCATTGGATTACATATAATCCACAAAATTACAAAATTGTGTTTACATTTTGCTCCTACAAATTATTTACAATGTGGGATAACTTCCCATAATCATGTTTTCCTTTTAGTCTCAGGAGGTGAGGATACACACTAGTATTCCTTCACATCCTCCTTAAATACATTATAGTCCTTAGGGATATTTCCCTTAGCTAATGCTTTAGGGACAAAGGGTGTCACTGATGCTCCAGTAGAGTTAGCAGCAACCATCTGTTCAACTTTCCTTAACTCCTTGATGCATTTCATAGAAACAATAAAAGTTTCCTCATCAAATAACCATGCACCTACCAAGCATCCAGTCTGTTCTAGTTTCTCTTTCATGAAGGCTCATGCCTTTAATATCTTTTGTTGGAATAGGTAATGTCCATGTTCTGTTACCTTCTTGCAAGGTGTGGTTCTAACTTTTACCATTATGGCATAGCATAATGGAACATTAGCATTCTTAATGTTGGATACATTAATCATCAAGTAGTGAGCTCATTAGGTCCATGTGTTGAACCTGGTAGCTCTGATACCATATGCAACGTCACTTTCCATAATGCTCAAGAATTAACTTAAAACATGTAAATTAATCAAGTCATTAATTAAGAATTGATAGAGATAATCAAATTTGAATCAATGAATCATAATATTTTCTGTCCATTAAGTATGCTAACCAAATCAAGATATAACATAACTTACAATCTAGTAAACCATTACAATTTTTAGTGAGGAACCACCACTAATCCAATACAAAATATGCTCTAGGCATCACAAATAAGTTTTAACATCACAATAGACTTGTTGATGATTGTTTTTACACATTCATAACAAAAGTTAAAATTCACAAAAATGAACCTAAACTATCTTGAAAGATATGAATAAATCACCTAAGAGTTCTTAATCCCAAGTTTTTGTATGGTCAGGTCTTGACCTTGTGGACAATTCAGTAGGTTGATGTGAAACTGTAATATTCTAGGGGTCTTACTTGATTTAAGATAATCTGTGACTTACTAGATTCAAATTATGCAAATTGTTACAAACATAGACAAATTATTCATTCCTTTGCATAAACTTACTATTGTATCACAAATCCTTGTATGATTTATAGTGAAACAAGCTTTGCCTTTCAAATTGATATGAAAATTGTCAGATATTAACACAATTCTTTATGCTTCTTTCAAATGTAAGATAATTTCCTTAAGATTTCTGCGTTTAAGATAATTATTTCAAATGTTTGGGGAAAAGTTAGAGAAAATTAGGTTGAAAATCATTTCCTATAGGATCTAAATGTTATGTTACTTGCATCTTTAAGAGATATAGCAAATTAATCAAATCCACATACTAAATCTTCAAATGCATAGTCCTGAGTATTTTCACGAACATACATCAAAGATTGCAATCTTTCAAAGGATAATACTTCAAATACCAATAAGAGTTAGAAAACACTCTATAATAGACGCAGAATTCTAAGTTTACTTATATTTAAAGCACACAGTCACATAGAATTTAGAATGTATGAATGACCTTTTGTTTCATTAATCAAATTACCAAAGAACTTACAGACATTTTTACAAATATAGTAAGGAAACCAAACATTCTACGCATTCCTTAGTGTAGACACAGCCGATCTCCTCTTCTTAAACTAAAGAAATACTTCTCTATTCAAATGTTCAAACAAATTACAAGTAAAAGCTACAACTCAAAAGCCTTGTGTAAATAATATACAAGTAGCAGAGCTTCTTATATAGAATTTGAAGCTTCATACTACTATGGCTAAAAAACCCAATCTACGGTTAGTATTCATACTTTCTTGATCAAGGGTGTACATTCATTCCTAACCGTTTCTCAAAATATCTTTGTGGTATCTTTTCTACCTCAAAGGATGCTAATGGAATCTTTTTAAAATAGGATTCCCCCCTTTGACCTCTTCTTTCTTGTTGACCTTGCCCACGAATACCCTTCAATTGACTCTTTCATTAGTATTATTTGCCCCCTTTTTATACTTTCCTACTCCTTTAGATATATCTTGAAATTATTTGTTACACCTATGAAGGTGTGATTTCCCCCTGGACTCCTTGTCCATATATATTCTTGCATTATGACCCCTTCTTTCAATTTCTTCTCTTCTTTACCTGAACTTTCAACCTTCTTCTTATATTTCTTTATCTTGGCACTTGCCTCCATTATTGATTCAATCATTTGCTTACTTAAATATGCCTCTGGATTCTCCATACATGGTGCAAAGATGGCCTTAAATTCTTTTAATTCCCTTTGGAGTTCGTATGTTGGTAACTCCATACATTCATGATCTATGAGCTTTTCAACTATCCTCTTATGTAATCTGATCATGCTATCTACTTTCTCCTCTAAACCCTGAGTGGCTGTGATGCATCTTTTGAGACTATCATGTTCAAATCTTATCTCCAACCTAGCCTATAGCACTTCATTTGCCATCTGAGGAGTAGTGACTCCTTCATTTATTAATTCATGTACTCTTTCTTCAATTTATTCCAGTTGCCCCAATTTAAACTTGCATTCTTCTTTTCTAAACTGACATTTATATACAAGCACACTGCATTTATTCTTTTCTGTTGCAGCCAATTCCCATCCTGTCACTGCTTGTTTAATCACCTCTTCTCCTTCTTACATGAATTCTCTAAACCATTCCTCAAAAATATTGGCCTCAAACTTCTTATTTTCCATATCCTTCACTTCATCTTTTGACAATACTGCTATTTCATTGGGTAGCTCTGGTATTGTAGTATTGGGATCAAATATCCCCCTAATGAACTGATGTAACTAGACAATGTGTCCTTTCAAATATTCATATTTATCCTTGTCTTTCTTTAACATCTCTGCTATAAACTTGTGTATATCTTCCCATTCACTTATATGTTGCTCCCTTGTTGTGTGTCCTAGATCAAAATTATCTATCTTGTAATAATCTATTGTTATTTCTGCTTTGGCTTTCTCCTTCTGTGGTATCACCAAATTTAGTTCTGGATGCATCTGGACCCCTTTGGATTGCTGACATGGTTCTGGCCTTCCTCTTTTCTTTTCTTGGCGTTGCATCACCTAATAAACTTTTGATGTCTATGGGTACTAACTGTACCTCCATCGTTTCTCTCCTTACTTTTGCACCTAACCAGGCTGGAGCCTCTTTTATGCTTTCAATAGCTTTCTCTTCATTGATTACCTCTTCTTGAGGCTTTTCTAGTTCTCCTTGTTCTTGTTGCTGTGGAGGAGGTTGTTGTTGAGGGGCTAGTTCCTGTACTATTGGATCATTTTGCTGTTTAGATTCACCCTCATTATCCTCTTCTTCAATTTTTGTATCTCCTCCACCCTCATCTTCTTCTTCTGGACCTTCTTTCCCCGATGAATCCTTTTCCTGGTCTTTCTCTTTATTTTCTTGTTCCATATTTGTCATGCCCTTATCCTCTGTTTGGTTTTCAGATTTAAATTTATCTTCATTAGTATTCTCTATGTTCTCTTTACTTTTAGGTTTATTTGTTGTTTCCTCTGCTATTTCACCTTTCTCTTGTACCTTTTCAGGCATGTCAACTTGCTCTACATGTGAAGGTGAACCTACTATCTTATTAGATTCTTTTGTCTCTTTTTTCTGTTCATCTTTGCTTTCTACATTCTTTTCTTCTTCACTGTGTTCCCCATACATGTTCAGAATATTCAACACATCCACAACAGAAGTACCAGCTCCCGTTTCCTCTTTGGTTTGAGCAGATGTTTCTTTACAACTTCCTCAGGTGTATCCTCTTTTTTAGATTCTTCTATTTTATGTCCTACATCTTACACATCTCTTATTATTTTTGGAGGTACCAATGTACCAAACGGATCTACTACCCCCAATTCTTCTTGTACATTTTCTTGGTCAGTCACTTCCATATAAGCTTGAGTGTCTTGTTCCTTTTCTTCACTTGAATATTCACTGGATTCTTCTTCTTCCATGCCAATTTCTCTTCCCATCCTTAAATCCACTTCCTTGACTTCACTTCCACTACTGTCATCTTCAACGTTGATAGTCTCAGTAGTTTGTTTGGCTTCATATAATTTTGACCCCTGTAGCATTTCTTCAGCTAATTCTGTTTTAACCTTAGCATATGTTTGTCTTTTGTCTACTGAGGTAGATGCATTAGGTATGTTACTTAATTCAGCACCTACCTGTTGTGGTCCTATAACTTCACTCTATTTTGAAGTTTCTCCTTGGGATATCCCTATTGGTATTGCATTCATAACCTTTTGCCCTGTTAACTCTTTAGTAGACCGTGCTTGCTCTGTACTAGTATCATGACTCAATGACTTTGCTTCTACAAATGTGCTCAATGATACAGCTATTGTCACCCCTATTACATAAGGATCCATTAATGTAGCACTTTTGTCTTTCTAAACAATCTTTGCTTCTACAATCTTCCTTTTCTTTTCATAGAAGCACTGGAGATCATCTTGATGGTCCCTCACTCTCTCTTTGTCTTTCTTTGAATATGTGGGCTTAATTCCCTTAGCCTTAAGCTCCTCAATTCTATCCTTCAACCATGTCTTAGAGAACAAAATGACAGGTTTGGACAATATGTCCAAAGATGTATTCCATGGTTGCGACCAATCAGGCTCTCCAATAGGAGCAAGCCTGGCACTTTCATAACTATGGTACAATAATTTGCCATCATCCTTAACTTCTAGAGGTACATAAATGTCTCGCATGGAACTCATTTGCTCTACTGTCAGTCTTTTGTGAGCTCTCTTTCTCACCTCTCTATCATTCTCACAATCTAACGAGAAATCCTTAATGTGTACTTGATGTTTAAAGTTAGAATCAATAGTATTTTGGATCCTGCAAAAAGGATCAAACCTCGTTGGCTAACTCAAATTCCTTAAACCCATAATACCTTAACTCCCTCTCTGAGTAACCAGCCACTTCTTCACTGGAACAGGAATATCTACTAATTTCCCAAGGGAACTTAAGATTCCCCCTGCTACATTTCTTTTTATACATTCTAAAGGCATTTAAGTTCTTCCTTCAGAACTCTTAAACAATCAACTTGTTAAAAGGATACCTAGGCAGCATGAAAGGTTTCCTTCAAAGCCCTCAGTTCTAATATAAGTGAAGTTCTGGAATTAAATGTACCATGAACTATGCAAACCAATTGTATCCTTTGCATCTGCAGACAATCTTTTATCCTGCTCTTCTCTTAAAACTCTGACCATGTATGTATAAAATACATCATTCACTAAAGCATACTTTCTTAATGCATTATCCTCTTGAAAATCAGGATAATGGTCATAAACAAGCTTTTGATCTGGGCCATTCCCTAGGGTTCCAACTCTATCAATCCCATGTATATATGGTTGAACCATTGCTGCACATGAATATAATACATATGAGGACAAATAGAAAGGCATCATCTTTCTCAACAATCTTTGTTTCTACAATCTTCCTTTTCTTTTCATAGAAGCACTGGAGATCATCTTGATGCTCCCTCACTCTCTTTTTACCTTTCTTTGGATATGTATGCTCAATTTCCTTAGCCTTAAGTGTTGGATCTAGGGCATACAACTGAGAGGGGGGGGGGTGAATCAGTTGTATAGAACTTATTCTCTTTCAAACACTTAATTCTCTGTTGTTAGTTAGCAGCATATCAAATAATCATTCATGGAAGCACAATACATAAACACAAGAGCAGATAAGCATCAACACATTGAACACCAAGATTTTGACGTGGAAAACCCGGTTAAGGGAAAAACCACGGGGTGATTAACCCAAGAATTATTCTCTGTTAGAAGAATAAGGAAAAATGAATGGCACATGCCAATAAGGGCTCACTGCCCGAGCACACTGCTCACAAAGAGGCCCACTGCCTACAAGGAGACACACTGTCTACAGAGTGATAAAAATCACAGTCTTGAACTGGAGAATGACATCTCTACCATGTCCGGATCAGTTCCAATTAAGCCCAACAATCTCTGCTCTGCCTTTTGCACCTTTCTTCGCTACTCCATACTCATCCACATGCTTCCTCTTTGAAATGAATTCACAAATCATTATTTATACAAGACATCGACTTAGGAACAAGCATCTAAGTCGGCAAACAACCATAGGAGTATCCGCAAGATGAATAACACATCCGGTCGGCTATCACAAGAACATTCGCAGGATGAACAACTCATCCGGTCGGCTAAACAGAGCAATAACTTCATCCGGAAGAATAACTTCAATTCCGGGCTCTGCCATCAATGCGGACCAACAACACAACTTAAACATGATTCAAGAACCTTCACAAGTCTGTCTGAATGTCCGGATACATCCGCACTTTCTCTGCTTACTGGGATCTCTTGTCTTCCTCATCCGGAACTTCAAGAACACAGTCTGTCGCCACTGTCATAATGCAGGAGGTACATCCGGACCTCCAAATTACACACAAATCAGGATGAAACATCACAAGGACATATAAGACACTCCTTCCAATCCGCAGATTATGATAATACAATTCCGGACCTCACCGGACCTTTTTGTGATCCTCTGTCACCTCCGGATACTTGCCGGACCCGGTTCTATACCGGCAGCCATAACTCCTTCAGATCTTCATGCGGACCTCTGAAATCTTAACTGTAGCATCTTAAGACTCATATCTACTAACCCTTTAATCCGCATCCTCCGGTTCTCATCCTATACAGTATATTTACCTTCTTCTCATCACTGTTCTTCACTGTTCCTGACTGAGGCTAATTTTCTCAATATCCTCAGCACAAAGCTCATCAAATCCTTCTTGTCAATGCAGTGTGAGTATGTTGACATCAATGACAACAATGGCTCACCTCATACTTGCAACAATCTCCCCCTTTGTCATTGATGGCAACATATGATGTGAAAAACCATCAAGACAAGAACTTCTCTTTTCTGTCACAGCTCCCCCTATCAACAACAACTCCTCACATGTCTTCCTTTGCTGCTCCCCCTTTGATCATCAACCACTTGTTTTTCACATGTCTTCTCTCCCCCTTTGACATCAATGGCAAAGGGCTCATACTTTGCAACTCTCATGCATCAGAATAATACCAGCTGCTCCCCCTTAGTTGCAGCTCCCCATTAGTCCGGATCACAAGATATGACTGTGATAGCCACCGGACTGATGCACATCAGTGCATCTTAGTTCATCACCGGAGGGGCCATGACCCCTAACTTCTCCCGGAGATATTCAAAAGAGTCCTTGGGAAGAGGTTTTGTAAAGATATCTGCAATCTGATCCTTGGAGGGAACATACTCCAATCTGACTTCTTCCTTGTTTACTTGTTCTCTCAAAAAGTGAAATTTGATAGATATGTGCTTAGTCTTAGAATGCAATACCGGATTCTTGGAAATATTAATTGCACTTGAATTATCACAGAAAATTGTGATAGGCTCCTCATATTCAACTTTGATGTCTCTTAGCATCTGCTTCATCCACAAGATTTGAGTGCAACTACCTGCTGCTACAATGTATTCTGCTTCAGTTGTAGACAGAGATATTGCATCTTGTTTCTTGCTTAGCCAAGAAACCAATCTCTTCCCCAAAAAGAATGCTCCACCACTAGTGCTCTTCCGGTCATCCACATCTCCTGCCCAATCTGCATCTGTGTAAGCATGAAGAGAAAAATCCGGATCTCTAGGATACCATAGACCATACTCAACTGTCCCTTTCAAGTATCTAAAAATTCTTTTGATTGCCATAACATGAGATTCTCTAGGATCAGCCTGGAATCTTGCCACAAGACCAACAGCTTGCATTATATCTGGTCTAGTTTGAGTGAGATACAACAATCCACCAATCATTGATCTATACTTTGTCTGATCTGCCTTTGGAGAATCATCATCTTTGCTTAACTTACATCCGGTTGCCATAGGAGTGTTCATAGGCTTTGAGTCTTCCATACCAAATTTCTTTAACAATTCTTTCACATATTTGGTCTGAGAAATGAAGATCCCTTCTTTTGTTTGAGTAATTTGCAGACCCAAGAAGAAATTCATTTCACCAAGCATAGACATTTCAAACTCACTTTTCATCTGATTTGCAAAAGTTTTACACATACTATCTCTTCCTCCAAAAATGATATCATCCACAAACACTTCAACAATCAGAATGTTTTCATGATCAATTTTGAAATATAAGTTGCTGTCAGCAGTACCTTTGTTGAATCCAATCTGCACAAGATGCTTATCCAACCTTTCATACCATGCTCTTGGGGCTTGCTTCAATCCATACAAAGCTTTCTTCAACTTGCAGACCATATCATTATTATCAGACAATTGAAATCCATCCGGTTGTTCAATGTAGACTTCTTCTTCCAGATCACCATTTAGGAAGGCAGACTTGACATCCATCTGATATACCTTGAAATCTTTGAAGGCAGCAAATGCAAGAAGTAATCTGACTGCTTCAATTCTTGCTACCGGAGCAAAAGTCTCTTCAAAGTCAATTCCTTCTATTTGAGAGTAGCCTTTGCAGACCAATCTAGCTTTGTTTCTGATTACTTCACCAGCTTCATTTAGTTTGTTCCGGAAGACCCATTTGGTTCCAATTACATTCCTGTCTCTAGGTCTGGGAACAAGATCCCAAGTATGATTTTTCTCAATTTGCATCAGTTCATCTTCCATTGCTTTGGTCCAATTTTCATCATTGCAGGCTTCATTTATTGTTTTAGGTTCAATCCTTGAAATCAGACAACATTCATTCTGATCTTGAGCAATATTCCTTCTAGTTTGTACACCTTTGCTTCTGTCACCTATGATCTGATCTTCAGAGTGATTCAGTTTTACATACCTTGGAATTTTGGGAGTATCCAGTACTGCTGTTTCTTGATCAGGCTCATTTAAACCTAACTCTTCTTCCTGATTTACCGGATCAGGCTGACTCTGTTTCACCGGAGAGGATTGAGTTCCTTGAACACTATCTTGGTCATCTTCATCAAATTCATAAAATCTTGAAGGCTTCTCAATTCCTTCATCAACCTTTACATTGGTACTTTCTATCATCTTCCTCAATCTCTTATTGTAACACCGATATGCTTTGCTTTGAGTGGAGTAGCCCAAGAAAATTCCTTCATCACTTCTAGCATCAAACTTTCCTAGATCTTCATCTCTTTTAATATAACACTTGCTACCAAATACCCTGAAATATTTCACAGTAGGAGTGATGCCAAACCAAAGTTCATAGGGGGTCTTACCGGTGTTGTTTCTGATTTGAACTCGATTGAGAGTGTAGACTGCAGTGCTGATAGCTTCTTTCCAAAACATTTGAGGAACATTTGCTTCCAACATCATTGTCCTAGCAGCTTCCTGGATGGTCCGGTTCTTTCTCTCAACTACTCCATTCTGCTGTGGAGTCCTAGGAGCAGACAATTGTCTCCTTATACCCTGTTTCTCACAAAAGTCAATGAATTCACCAGATGTAAATTCACCACCTCTATCAGACCTTAGACACTTTAGTTTCAATCCGGTTTGATTCTCCACCATAGCTTTGAAGATTTTGAACTTCTCAAAAGCTTCTGATTTTTCTTTCAGAAAGGTAACCCACATCATCCGGGAATGATCATCAATTAACAACATGAAATATCTATCACCTTGCAGACTCTTGATTCTTGTCGGACCACATAGATCAGTATGTACTAATTCCAACAATCCGGTAGAAGACTGATCTTTTCTTTTAAAAGAGACTCTGCTTTGTTTGCCTAACTGACATTCTTTACACACACTGTTTGTAGGTTTTATCAACTTTGGAAGATCTCTCACAGCCTGAGTATTGCTAATTTTGATGATGTTATCAAAATTTACATGACACATTCTTCTATGCCATAACCAACTCTGATCAATTTGAACAAACAAACAACTTTTATTTGAACCAACCAGATGAAAGATGTTACCTCTTGTCTGAGTACCGGATGCAATTTCAGTTCCGGAGCTTGTAAAGATTCTGCATTTTCCATTCTTGAACCGGAGATCATAGCCTTTGTCCACTAACTGACCAACACTGAGAAGATTGTGCTTCAATCCTTCAACATATAGTACATTACCTGTTTTGCTCTTACCATCAAAGGAAATAGTTCCCCTACCTCTGATTCTGCCAGCAGAATTGTCACCAAACTTTACCATTCCTCCTTCATATCTTTCCAAATCTAAGAACTTATTCTTGTCACCAGTCATATGGTGAGAGCATCCACTGTCAATAACCCAATCATCCTTTTCTTCCACTTGAGCAGCCAAGGCTTTTTCAACAACTTTGTGATTGACAGATTCAGAGAGCAAGGAATCTTCTTCCTTGATGGCTATAAACACCCACTCATTTACGGATTTGCTTCCTGGATCTGATTCATCATCTGTTACTCCTTCATTGTCATCTTCTTCATGAACATAATAGCAATTCTTTTGAAACCTTTGTCTGTGAGTATTAGATCTTGCAGATTTCTCCGGACATCTTGAGGCAAAATGACCAATCTTATTGCAGTTAAAACACTTAAAGGGTAGTTTTCCTTCATACTTACCGGATCCTCTTGGCAGTCTCTTTGCAATGAGGGCTTCAAGTTGAGCTGTTTCTGCTTCTTCTTCTTCCATGTCTCTTCTTGCTTGATCATACCATGACATTTTCCTTGATGAGTTTTCTCCCGGATCAAATCTCTGTTTGCCTTTCACATAGGCACTGGCTTTAAAAGCAGACTCAGTCTTGGGTGGATCATCTCCAAACTCGGTCATTTCAAATGCAGCTAGTTTGCCAGCCAATTGTTCTCTTGTGACAGTTGTGTGGGCTCTGAATTCATCAATGGCAGCAACTTTGATTTTGTAGACAGCAGGAAGGGATCTTAGGATTTTGCAGACAATCTCATTTTCATCTAGAGTTCCACCAGCATTTCTGATTCCACATACCAGCTCATTTACTCTTGGCATAAAGGTAGTAATGTTTTCATCATCTCTCATTTTCAATCTTTCAAATTTCCCTTTCAGACTTTGCAACCTTGCACTTTTGACAAACTCATCTCCTTCATACAGAAGTTCCAGTTTAGTTAGGATCTCATATGCAGTTGGTAGGTCAATGACATTCGAGAGATCTGAGTCATTCAATGCGCTTAGAAGAGCTTCCTTGGTCCGCAGATTGTTTTCAGCTTCTGTGGTTTCATCAGGAGTTGTCGGACCACCTTGTGGGGGTATATATGGTTTTGAAATCATAGCCAAGTATGCTTTTCCCATACATTCCAAATGACACTTCATGCGACCTTTCCAGAGAGTGAAGTTGGTTCCATCGAACTTCGGACTATCCTTCTTGTATGACGACATCCTGGATCACCTCAAGCGGTTAAGCTCCTATCAGAGGAACTCAGCTCTGATACCAATTGTTGGATCTAGGGCATACAACTGAGAGGGGGGGGGGTGAATCAGTTGTATAGAACTTATTCTCTTTCAAACACTTAATTCTCTGTTGTTAGTTAGCAGCATATCAAATAATCATTCATGGAAGCACAATACATAAACACAAGAGCAGATAAGCATCAACACATTGAACACCAAGATTTTGACGTGGAAAACCCGGTTAAGGGAAAAACCACGGGGTGATTAACCCAAGAATTATTCTCTGTTAGAAGAATAAGGAAAAATGAATGGCACATGCCAATAAGGGCTCACTGCCCGAGCACACTGCTCACAAAGAGGCCCACTGCCTACAAGGAGACACACTGTCTACAGAGTGATAAAAATCACAGTCTTGAACTGGAGAATGACATCTCTACCATGTCCGGATCAGTTCCAATTAAGCCCAACAATCTCTGCTCTGCCTTTTGCACCTTTCTTCGCTACTCCATACTCATCCACATGCTTCCTCTTTGAAATGAATTCACAAATCATTATTTATACAAGACATCGACTTAGGAACAAGCATCTAAGTCGGCAAACAACCATAGGAGTATCTGCAAGATGAATAACACATCCGGTCGGCTATCACAAGAACATTCGCAGGATGAACAACTCATCCGGTCGGCTAAACAGAGCAATAACTTCATCCGGAAGAATAACTTCAATTCCGGGCTCTGCCATCAATGCGGACCAACAACACAACTTAAACATGATTCAAGAACCTTCACAAGTCTGTCTGAATGTCCGGATACATCCGCACTTTCTCTGCTTACTGGGATCTCTTGTCTTCCTCATCCGGAACTTCAAGAACACAGTCTGTCGCCACTGTCATAATGCAGGAGGTACATCCGGACCTCCAAATTACACACAAATCAGGATGAAACATCACAAGGACATATAAGACACTCCTTCCAATCCGCAGATTATGATAATACAATTCCGGACCTCACCGGACCTTTTTGTGATCCTCTGTCACCTCCGGATACTTGCCGGACCCGGTTCTATACCGGCAGCCATAACTCCTTCAGATCTTCATGCGGACCTCTGAAATCTTAACTGTAGCATCTTAAGACTCATATCTACTAACCCTTTAATCCGCATCCTCCGGTTCTCATCCTATACAGTATATTTACCTTCTTCTCATCACTGTTCTTCACTGTTCCTGACTGAGGCTAATTTTCTCAATATCCTCAGCACAAAGCTCATCAAATCCTTCTTGTCAATGCAGTGTGAGTATGTTGACATCAATGACAACAATGGCTCACCTCATACTTGCAACATTAAGCTCCTCAATTATGTCCTTCAACCATGTCTTAGAGAACAAAATGATAGGTTTGGACAATATGTCCAAAGATGTATTCCATGGTTGCGACCAATCAAGCTCTCCAATAGGAGCAATCCTGGCACTTTCATAACTATGGTACAATAATTTTCCATCATCCTTAACTTTTGGGGTTACATAAATGTCTCCGATGGATCTCATTTGCTCTATTGTCAGTCTTTTGTGAGCTCTCTTTCTCACCTCTCTATCATTCTCACAATCTGACCAGAAATCCTCAATGTGTACTTGATGTTTAAATTTAGATTCAATAGTATTTTGGATCCTGTGAAAAGGATCAAACCTCCTTGCTAAATCAAATTCCTTAAACCCATAATACCTTAACTCCCTCTCTGAGTAACCAGCAACTTCTTCACTGGAATAGGAATATCTACCAATTGCCCAATGGAGCTTAAGATTCCCCCTGCTATATTTCTTTTTATACATTCTGAAGGCATTTAAATTCTTCCTTGAGAACTCTAAAACAATCAACTTGTTAGAATGATACCTAGGTTGCATGAAAGGTTTTCCTTTAAAGCCCTCAATTTGATATAAGTGAAGTTCTGGAATTAAATGTACCATGAACTATGCAAACCAATTGTATCCTCTGCATTTACAGACAATCTCTTATCCTATTCTTCTCTTAAAACTCTAACCATGTATGTATAAAATACATCATTCACTAAAGCATGCTTTCTTAATGCATTATCCTCCTATAAATTAGGATAATGGTCATATATAATCTTTTGATCTGGGCCATTCCCTAGGGTTCCAACTCTTTCAATCCCATGTATATATGGTTCAACCATTACTGCACATGAATATAATACATATGAGGGCAAATAGAAAGGCATCATCTTTTGTTTTCTTAAGATTGCCTATTTCCATATGGTTGTGCTAATAGCCTTAGCCCAGTGAATTTGTCCTTGTTCCTTCTTTGCTTCCCTCATGAATTGTATAACAGTGAACATCCAAGGCTCACACTTAGTGGCATCCCTCAATCCCACTAGTCTGCTTAACATTGTAATCATCAAATATATCTCTTCCTTGAAGTCTATTCTTAGCAAAATCTTATGTACTCTTGCCACGGCCTTGGGTTTGTTTTCCACATTATACCAACTGTAGATGATATTGCTTCTACAATCCCTCTCATTATCATTGAAATCCTCATCATACTGGTCAATATCAATATCTACCATTTTTTCATGTATCTCTAGACTAAATGTTCTTGTAATCCCCTCTATAGATAAGTCTGCAATGACCCCATCCCGGTGTATTACTTTTCTGGTAACTGGGTCATATAAGTGTATGCAATCTAGACATAGGTCCTTAGCTTCCATAGCTAACAAGAAATCTACAGTTTTGTATAATCCACTTCCCAATATACACCTCATATCAGGTGTAGCATTGGCTACTGTGATCTTCTGCAAAACATCATCCACGTCATAATTCCCTATGCTGGTGTCTGTCCCTACTCCGCTTGTGCCAAGCAATGAAGGGTACCCTCTATATATTGGCAACTCTTCCTTCTTGGCTTCTTTATGGGGCTTTCTTTCCTTTTTAATCTTTTCCTCACCCCTTGTATCCACCTTTTTCTGCTTTGGGGCCATCCTATAGAAAACACATTTTTTAACTTGTCGTTTTACTTTCTTACCTAGGGTTTTACTATGAATTTTCTATTTTTTTACATTTACCCTAACCCCACATTTGTCTTTTCGAGTTTTGACTTTCGTATTGTTTAACCCAAACTGGCTAATTAACAATCAAACACATTAATTTAATGGTTGCTTACATTTTAAAATGAAATTACTAAAAATCACTTTACATTTTAATTAACTGAAGTATAACGGCGTTCAAGATAAATACCTATATTTTTTGATAGCTCAACTTTACAAACATTGACTCACTTTACTGTTTTCTGATCTTTTTTGTTTCTAAAATTTCGTTTCACGATGAATTTTTGTTCAATTTCTACAACAATTCCTCTTTCTACAATTTTAATTTTAACAATGCAAATCTGAAAGAAAAACAACCTTTAATTTACCCTAACCCATTAAATTTTACCATTTTCAGTGTAAGTTCAACATTAATTGCAGCAATTAATGCACCTACGGCTTTGGCCTCTACTTCAACATTTTATTTTTTAAACCTTCTATCCGTTAGTTTACTTTCTACATACATCACATTTTCTTGTATCTCTCCTTGTATATTATTTCTTGAATGTCCATTTGCATCTTTTCAATATACAAGCCTATATCCAACGAGTTATAAACAATGTTACCCCCTTTTTCTTTATATCTGCCCTTGTATCTTTTGTTTGTATATCATAATGTATGTAAAATAGATACAAGTGTTTATACAATTGTGACCCATACAAACCTTCTTTACCTTTTATCTCTCTGACGATGTCTTTCATTTCTTTGTATATCGGGATTGTATATCGTTAACATACAATCGCCCAAACATACAAAGCCTTACCTTTATTTAACTTCCTCTTGAAATCTGTGTTGTATCGCGGTTCCTTGCATCTTTGCTTGTATGTCAGCTATATCTGTCTATTTGTGCAATATACAACTTTGAGATACAACTCGTGGGACCCGCTTTACCTTCCCACTTGTATCTCGACAAAACAACAACACTTGTATCTACTCTTAGATACAAGCCTCCATACATGCGAACTCTTTTGTACAATCCTCTCAGACTCCTCATCTTTTCTTAGCCATATTGCATAACCTCTTCGGATCCACACATGTATATAAAGCGAATGCATCGTTTCAACATACATTAAGGTATGATGCATCACTTACATCCAATTTTATTACCTTTTGAAATCCACGTTGTATATATGCTAAAGGGTGTAAACCCAAAATATGCAGTCATACAAACAATGAAACATACCTTAATAAAACCAAATTTTATATTCTCTTTGGGTTCGCGACATGTATATCTCATTGTATATTACCTTATATCTTTCCCTTTTCAACAAACATACAACTCAAGATGTAATGTGAACTTAGCATACTATCCACTCCATGTGACTAATACAATGATTCCACATACAAATGACCTTGTACATGCAACATACAAAACCCCTTCTATAATGCATTTTTCTAAAAACACACATAGCTTGCAGAATATTAGGAATTTCAAAATGGTTCAAAAAGCAACCCTTATTCATTTTTGACAAAGAATTCACCTCTATTCCACTCTAGCACCTCATGCTAATTTTTTCAATTTTCAACATGGTTTGTAACCATTACCTCTTTTCCCTTTACCACCAAGTAGACCCACACACAAGAAAAAAAAACCATAGCCACAGTAGGGGTCCCCATTTTGCAAAGAGATAAAATGGGGCATGTCATGAGCATCACAACAACTAGCAACCAAACAAAACAATTAAATTAAAACCATTAAAGAAAACTAAATGAAATAAATTCATAACTTCCAACTTTCTTTTCTATAGAACATTATTTAACTTGAGACTTAATGTATTCAATAAGGTGGATGAATCTCCCAATTGAGTTTAAGTGGGTGCATGTGATTAATAATCCTCATCTTGAAAATAAGTTGAATAAACTAGTGACTAATATTAAACTACATAGTTGATGTCATTCCCCCATAGCCAATTGGATAGATCCTTGCTTCTAGCAGGCGTCTATAGCCTCGACAAGGTTATCGTTACGATTCTCCTAAGTAGAGCTCCACTACCAGTAGGCGTCTATAGCCCCAGTAGAGTTACTTAGATGGATTAATATGGATTTTCAGTCAAATCTATTTTATTTATTTACTTATTATTATATATTTTTTATTTTGTGTAAGATAGAGACTTTATAAGATATTACCATTGTAACTTCATGATGTAAGGTGTGATCACTTCCTAAAATTAGGCTAAGAATTGTAATGGTAGCAAGGGTGACCTTTGATTGTTCACTTAACACCTACACTGGCATGTTCAGTAAACCCAAGGATTTTAGGTGTGTCGTTATGAGAAACTTCCCTTGAATACTCAACCAATAGTTATTGAATACAAAACTTCACAAGCCAAACCATTTTCTACATTCTTGGAAGTTACAACAAGTTATGCATAAGTTTCAAATAATTAGCCTAAATGTTCTAAATTTTCTATTGTTTTCAATGGTCATTAATATGCTCCTGTATACTTCAAAACAAAACAAACATCCCTACCAAGGAAACACAACACACAAACCAACAAAACAACAAAACCAAACACAAAACAAGACCCAACAAACAACTGAACATTATTTACACTATGATACATAACATGACAACTACCATCACCTCAAGCCTGAAAGTCATGATTCAAATGTTGGCCATTAACAGGTAAAGGCACATCTTCTCCAGTCAAGCTTTTAAGCCTAAACGTTTTATCTCCTATTATCTCTGTGACATGTAATGGACCTAGCCACAATTTGTCAAATTTCCCATGATTTCCTTTCTTTTCATGTGCTTTATCCCAGCACAACACTAAGTTTGATATTCTAAATGTTTTGACTCTTGCTCTTTTGTCAAACCATCTTTTGACCACTACTTGATGTTTAAAAAAATTTACAATAGCTTGATCTCTCTTCTCATCCAATTGTAACATTTGGACTATCTTGGCTTCTTTGTGATCATCAAATCCTAAATACTCATTAGCAAACTTCTAGATAGGTATTCTTAAAATCACTGGAAGTATGGGATCAGTCCCATAAACTAGGTGATAAGGAGCATTGCCTAAGGCTGACTTAATGTTAGTCCTATCTACCCACAATGCATATTTTAACAATGTATTCCACTCTCTGGGATTTTTTACAATTAATTTCTTGATTATATACAATAAAATCTTGTTTGTGGACTCAGCTAAACCATTCCGCTGAGGATAATAATTTGAAGAAAATTTTAAAATTATCCCATATTCAAATGCCCATTTAGAAATTTCAGAAAAGAAAATGCAAGGCCATTATCACATACCAGCGAATATGGAGCTCCAAACCTTGTTATGATATTTTGTTCAAGAAATTTGATAACTACCTCAGTAGTAGAAAACTTGCAACATGTGACTTCAATCCACCTTGTACAATAGTCTGTCATTGTCAATATAAAATTATGTCCTGCAGATGATGGATGATTTATAACTCTAATGAAATCCAAGCCCCACTATGTAAATGGCCTAGACTCAATGACTGGCTATAATGGATTAGCCTAATTCCTTCCCTTGTCTGTTGTATTTTGACAGGTGTGACAACTTCAAATATGACTTTCTATATCTTTAAACATTGTTGGCCAATAGTATCCCACTCTTAATATCTTATGCGTAGTAGCTAAATGAGAACCATGAGCACTTCCATACTTATCATGCAACTCCAACAATACCTTATCTGCTTCAATTCTGTTTAAACATCTTAAATATATACCTTCATGATTCTTCTTGAATAGAAGACCTCCTTGTACCATGTATATTTGTGCTTTAATCTTTAAATCTGTCCTCTAAGAAAACTTCATCTTACTTGGATATTTACCTGATATTAGAAATGTATTCAAATCATCATACCAGCTTGATGCATCATTAGATTTTAATACATACTGGTACTTTACCAAATTTGGATCTATGTTTGCTATGGTCTGTACTAATTCTTGTCCTCAAACTAGCTTTATTGGAATGATCTCCATATCAAACTCTTACAATATTGTAATCTATTTGGCCCTTTTCTCTCCAGGCTCATTCTGCATTAGCTACATTTTTACTACTGCATCTGGTACTATGGCCTTGACTTGACTTCGTAGGATGTAATGTATAAACTTTTTAACTTCCCTTACTAATGCAAATGCTTGTCTTTCTGTGTCTAAATACTTCAGTTGTACATCTTTCAAAGGTGCACTCATGAAAGCTATGGGCGTTTCTTCATTATCTTCTCCCTTTTGTGTCAAGCCAGCTGCAACTGAATGTGTAGATGCAAAAGAATATATGTAAAATGGCTTGGTATAATTTGGACTTGCTAACATAGGAGCATCAGAAATGGCCTCCTTAATATCCTTGAATGCGGCCTTGTCTACTGGCATCTATTCTATCTTTGCATCTTTCTTGAGCATTGCGTTTAGTAGTTGCACAATCTCTACAAACCCTGTAATAAACTTCCTAACAAAGTTAATCTTACCAAAAAAAGATTTTAATTCCTTCTTACTATTAGGTAATTGCAATTTTCTTATTCCTTCTACTCTGTCAGGATCAATGGATATCCCATTTTTAGAAATGACATGTCCTAACAATTTTCCTTCAGTTACATTGAATGAACATTTCTTGGGGTTAAGAGAAATCCCATACCTTTCGCCTCTTTTAAGTACCCTTCTCAAATCTTCTGTGTGAGTGGATGCATCTTTAGAGTACATAGTTAAATCATCCATATAAATAACAATGTATTTACCTAATAATCCACAAAACACAATGTCCATGGCTCACTGAAAAGTGGCACCTGCATTGATCAAACCAAAAGGCATTCTCCTATATGCATAATTACCCCACTTGCAAGTAAAAGTAGTCTTCAACCTATCTTCCTTATCAACCAAGACCTGATTATATCCTAAAAATCCATCTAAAAAAGACATCATCTTAGCTCCATTTACTGCTTGCAGTACTTCATCTATTGGAGGTAAGGGATAATTATCCTTTTCAGAAGCTTTGTTCAAATTTCTATAGTCAACACATAATCTAATGTCTCCACTTTTCTTTCTCATGGGTACCAAATTAGCTACCCAGGTTGAATGTCTTACTGGGAAGATTATCCTGGTAGACATCAATTTTTTCACTTCCTCAAAGATTAAAGGCTCCAAAATAGCATTCACAGGCCTTTGTTTCTGTCTAAATGGTTTAACTTCTAGTTTCAAGGGTATTACATGATTTATGATGGACATATCATATGTCTTCAAATCTTCATATGTCCATGCTATTACGTGTTTGTATTCTTTCAAAACATCCACAATTTCTTTTCTTAACTTCTCAGAGCAAGCCTTTCCAATCAGTACATTTTGTGGACTTTGCTCTGTTCCCAGGTTATGGGGATCACATTTACCCCCTTTAGTTTTGGGTAAATCTCTCTATCTAACTACCCCATCAAAGTCAAAAATCTTTTCCAACTTAATTACCCCCTTAGGTAAGAAATTACTTTTCAAGTTTATTATGTCTTCTTCATCCCAAGACACATCAGGCCTTTCCTGTTCATCAATGATTTGAACTTCAAACACTTCATTACAGGTGAGAAAATCCACAATTTGCTGATCCCCTTCAAATACCTAAAAATGATCAACATTATCTGGTATGCTTGGGACATTCACTAATTCAACATCAAATCATTTTAGACCTGACAATGTTAAGGGCTCCAAAGTGCTAGTAGCAACTGCTAATGCATTTGGTCTATGACTCAATTCCCTAGGGATATGTTCTATGTTAAAGGCATCAAATGAATCTATTAAATCCCACACTTTATGCCTATAACAAACCATCTTATAATTGCATGCATATAATTTTATGACTTGTCTGACCACTAACTCAGACTATGAAAATACTCTGATTATTTTCACCTTTTTCTTGATAGCCATGACAAGTCCAT
The DNA here is from genome assembly GCA_027924645.1 of Cunninghamia lanceolata. Taxonomy (NCBI): domain Eukaryota; kingdom Viridiplantae; phylum Streptophyta; class Pinopsida; order Cupressales; family Cupressaceae; genus Cunninghamia; species Cunninghamia lanceolata. The sequence goes on from BSBN01000448.1 coordinate 7,026,229, forward strand.
AAATTAAAGATTCATATTCTGCTACATTGTTAGTACAAGGAAATTGTAACCTATATGCTGCTAAAAATGACTTACCATTAGAATCTATAATTTCAACACTAGCACCTGCACCTTGTTTAGACTTAGACCTATCACATTTCAGTGTCCACATGCCTTCCTTATTACTTTGACCTTTTATTTTGACATGTCTCACCCTTTCTATTACCTACGTTGTAATATCTTGTTGTTGATAACTGAGAGGGGGGGTGAATCAGTTATCTTAATTATTTTGACTTTCAGTCCTTCTTTAACAATTAGTGTAGAATAAAATCATACAAGCAAGCATTACCATGAAAGAAGAAATAACATTAGTACACATGACACAATGACTTTGACATGGCAAACTTGGTTAAGGGAAAAACCACGGGGTGATTAACCCAAGATTGTATTCTCTGTTAGAAGAATAGAATAGTACAAAATGGCACTTGCCAATTAGGGCTCACTACCTGAGCACATTGCTCACAACAGGTTCACTGCCTATAAGAGACTCACTATCTACAAGAAAAGAAGGTAACAAAATACTTGAACTAATGAGAAGCATCCACACATGCTGAAGTTCAGTTCCGGTTAAGCCCAATATATTGATCTGCTGCACTTCATTCTTACTCTCCTTAGGTGCTGCTGTCTTGTTACATTCCGAACCTGTCTTACTGCCTTCATACTGGTTTTTTTCTATTCTTTGCACAACACAACTCCAAAACAAAACACATTCATATCTAAATCCATCTGGTATATATATCCATACCAAAGATTTCATCCACTTTCTAGTCGGCATCCAGAATACTCAATATTTTCCCAAACTCTGATTTGTCAGCTGAATCTTTGCATACCAAGTAATGCGGATCAAAGAGATGCTTATAGAAGTCATCAATCATGTTGACCAATCATGAATGATACCTTAGGAAACTTAATCACCATCAATATCACATCCGGATTTAGGTCTGATGCTTTGTCGGTTAGGTCTTCCTCTGTCTACTCTGCTAATCAAGAACCCAACACTCAAGTGCTCATATCTGTTCATTCTTATCACTGGAGGCTAAGTCCTTGGAATATATCAGTCAAGGTACTCCTCTTGACTTCCCCAAATCTGTATTTTACTAAGATACTTCCTCTGAGAGATCCAGACCTGACTGTCGGACCATGATGTCTGCTCTGTTCTTGCTTACCAGACCACAACACTTCTTCAATCTGACTTCCGGTAAAGACACACCATGTCCTGCAGATGTGTGGGATGGACTTTGTTGCCATCAATGACAACACTAATAAAGCCACACAGTGTCTCTTGCCAACAATCTCCCTCTTTGGCATTGATGGCAACACTTAGTGAAAAATGACTAAGTGTCACACTATACTTCCCCTTGGCTAATGCTCTATTTTTATGAACATTTTTTGGATCTCCCCCTTAGCTGGATTCCTCATTTTTCACTACTCCTCACTCCCCCTTTGACATCAATGGCAAAGGGTGGGGTCCGTACACCAAAATTTACAAAACTCAATCTATACTTAATCACATAAGTATATTATCTAGTTATACTTTACATATACTTTAGTATATCTACAAAAGTGTTTTTCAATTATACAAGTTCTGTTGCCCAACTTAGCTTCATCCTGTCAAAAATTGAGATGTGACCACTCAACAGGAATGCAAAAGCTTCTGCCTTCTTGAGATTTGTCAGATCACTGGTTCGGGCTATGGCCTGAGCATCAGTTAGGGCTTCATGCATGGCCTCTAATTTGGGGATAATGATCCCTCTAAGTTCACTCAACCTGTTTATTCTATTTTTCTTCTCCTTCTCAAGTGTCTTTATTTCATTTATGATTGCAATAGTCTAACACTCTTGATTTCCTATGGAGGAGGATAGAGGATCAAAACTTTGAGATAAACTTAACAATTTATCCTCTTGCTCTTTTACTTTCTTCTCAATGTCCTTGGTCACTTTAGGCCAGGATAAACTGAATTTATATATATCTCCCCCATATTTGAGAACATTTTCTAGGTTCTTTATTCCAATATCCATACCTCTCCTATCATTTGATATTAACCCTTGTACCTCTGATAATCTTTTTACCAAAAACTCCTTCCAAACTTTATAAGGAATCAAAATGCGTGCTAACACTATTAACTAGAGATTTGAGATTACCAGATGATGAGGCTGAGGGATCCTTTTGAAAAGATGGCATGATATTCTCCAAAACACCAGATGCAATTTCTATGAGCTTACAGTCTTCCATGTGAGACTTCAGAAGTTTTTCTTTTGCCTTTGCTAAAGTAAAAGATGCTAGCTTCATGGTTTGAACTGGGGAGAGGGAGTCAAAATTAAACAGTCCTTGAAGAAGATCCAGTTCATCAAATTCCATCATCTCCTTGGTTAAGAATTCTTTGACTGCTTCTGTTGTGTCTCTTGCCAGTGATAGGGTTTTGTCCCCTTTTGCAGCCTTACCACTATCATCTGTGGTCTTTTATGTTGGAGTTTTCTCTCCTTCTGCACCCTTACTACAGTCATCTTCTTTTTCCTTCTCCTCTACTTCTTGACTGATCTTCTCTTCTACTCTTTCTTCTTCTTTAGATCTGGAGTCAGCAGGGGAAACCGGATGAGAGATGTTTGCTTGTTCATGGATTTCCTCTTCCAGAGCAGAGGATTCTAAGTCCTTATCTTTCTCTTTACCTGTCTCCTTTACCTCTTCTACTACAGTCTTAGTAGATTCTTCTTTGTTATCCATTCCTGAGGGATCATCACCTAAATCCTCTACAATAGGAATATTGAATCTTTTATAGGCTTTCTAGAGGATTTCTTCTATTTCTTTTTCCACTTTATCAGTTTCTCCAAGCATGAGCTGATTCATTCTAGCCTTACTCCGGAACTCATCCTTGCAATCTTTAAAAATCATATCCATTTGTTTTAGAGTAATTGAAGGATAGAGTTGAATAGCTATTTGTTCTCTAATCTCTAAGTCCTTAGCCTTGGTATTTTCTTTTCTCATTTCAAGTTCCTTCTCTAAACTTTTAGGAATTAGAGAAATTATTTCAATAAATGCTTTATTCTATATGTTCAAGTACTTAACTATGGCTTCCTCCAAGATCTTTCTATCTGCATCATTATATGCATCATAGAATTATGTTATTGGTTGCAGGTTTCCATCCATAGTAACTGCTTTAACTACATCATCTAATGACAGAGTGAGCCTTTCAACAAACTCTTCTGCCTCTGCCTCCTTGGTTTCACTGGATACTTTCTTCTTCTTCTTCATCTTCTTGATCTCTTCATCAGATTCTGTCTCTTCATCATCTTTCTGACTGATGTAAGACCTTGTTGCCTTTATCCTTGTTCTCTTTTCACCTTTATCAGATGATTTTGCTTCCGGTTTTGATGCCTTTGAGCTCTTAGCAGTGGCGGATGCAAAGGTCTTAGAGGATCTGGTCTGGGAGGAGACTTCTACCAGAGCACTTTCTTTTTCTACCTTTTCCTTTTGTTTTTCTGCCCTTTCCATTTTATCCCTACTTGCATCAAGTGCCTCTTTTGAGATGCCATACCTTTTGGCAACATTCTCTACTTCTTTTCTCACTTTTCTCTTCATCTCTGGTTGCCTTAACTCCACATGAATCTTCACACTTAGCTCTTCAAAGGCTCCAAACCTTTCTACCTTAGGATCCTTGGGTTGATTGAGCATGTGTTGAACATGTAGCTCTACTATTTTCTCATCTGCTTCATACCCCATTGGCATGATCCAAACTACCCTTGGCTCCACTGCCTCCATTAGGCATTGATCAGGTTCTACCATAAAGCATATTGTATCCTTATACTTTTCAACTAGGGATTAGGGAATTCTCTCTTTGGCTTGCATCATGTTCTGAAAGTTCTTAAAGTACCTCCAGAGTGTTGTATTCTGTGCATTGGCATCACCAATTCCATGTAGATAGTCTCTGATTTGAATTGCTATAGGTCTGTCATTTTGCCATATCCACCCATTAGATCTAGGTAGCTCATTCATGTAGTAGAAGAATAGACAGAGTATCAGGCCACCATATTTGAAGGAATTCTTCTTATCCTTCTTTATCTTCTATAGGTTCTCCAAAAGTTGGTTTAGAAGGAGCTCACAAAGGTCATAATCATCATCCTTTCTTAACATTTCATAAGCAGTGTAAATTGCAGTTCTGAGAACTAAATTTTCCCTGCTAGAGTGATATATCTTATAACTGATGATCATGGAGGCAAACTTGATATCCAAATCAGTGATATCTTCTATTGTCATTGCTCTCTTGTCAAACCTTGATCCGGTAGCCTCACTCATTGTATGATTCTTGACAGATTTGAGAGCAGGTATCCCATCAGATGAGTGCAATCTGGTAACTACCCTAATGGCATCCTTAGTGATCTTAAATGGCCTGTTCAACCACATGAAATTGTCATGTATTCTGGTTAACACATACCGGACCCATTCATCTTCAGTAAAGCAGGGGAAATGAATGCACTGACTGAAATGTTTATCCCTCATGACCTTGTATTGGGGTTTGAGATCAAATGAGTCATCTATCAGTTCCTTATGGTAAATATCCATTAGTTTGGAGTCTCTGAATTCCTCAATGTTTGCATGAATATATGCCCTAATGTCTTCAACATGTAAAACCCCATGCGGAGTGCTAGAAAGTGCACCTAAGGGATCCACTTCTAAAGATTTGTAGGGATGTTTCTTAAATTTAGGACGAGGCCTATCATAAATCTTTACAACATTTGGAGTACCCATCTTCAAAGATTTACAGAGAGATATTCAGCAACGAAAAATACCTTTTACGCTTCTAGGGTTCGCTGAATGAGCCGAACTAATTTGCTGGATGAATCGACTTCAACGGTTGATCTTGAGAATTTGAAACAATTTGTTGTAGAGCTCCTTTTCTTTTCTTCTTGAATGCAAATATGCAAATGAGGAATGAATGAACCCTTTTATTTGTGGGAAGGCCCTAATTTCACACTGCAATAAATGCACAACTTTAAGTTATTCCGGTTGCCTTGTTCTTCTTATTCTGAGACAAATCTTTTCCAGAACACTGAGATACACTTAAGTGACAATCTATCTTCCTTTGCCTAATCATTTGATCTATCTGTAGATCAAGATTCCACAATTTTTTAATCAAGCCAGATCTAACTGTGAGAATCCTATTTTTACTAGATGACTGTTGAACCGGATCAATCTTGGTAGATTAGACTCTTCAAATCTTCTTGCGGATCTTTCATATCTTTACCAAACCTACTTTAGATGTTTCTCTAAGAACCCTTTAATCCGCAACTTCCCATGTGCTAATTTTAGGTACCAATTGACTAGCTGGGGGAATTCATTTTTCTTAGTGACTCCCCCTGAGCCAGAGCTCATCTATTCAATTTCTAGAAGGATTATTAACACCAGATTCTGGTGCGGATCCATCCCCAACATTCTCTATGATTCTCTTCACCCAAATCTTATTCATCTCCCTTTGAATTTCATCTACGTTCACTTTTCCTTTTCCTTTGTCTTGGTTATGATTATGTTGTTTTGAACCCCTTTTGTCTTGATTCTTACTTCTACAGAATTTGGCAATATGACCGGATCTATTGCAATTGTAGCAAACAACATTTCTTTGCATATTTGACTAATATCCTCTTTATCTACACTGATTAGCCATATGTCCCATTCTATTGCATGCAAAGCATCTACCATTGAATGAAATGTTCATTTGCATGTTTCTACACTCATGGGATTTGTGACCATACCTTTTGCAATTGAAGCACTGTCCAGAGAAGGATGTATTAGTCTGATTCATTCTTCTTCTGCACTAATTTGCTTTATGACCAAAGTTATTGCAGTTGTGGTAGTATCCATTCAAAGATGGATATCTTTGAGCATTTGGTTGCCTTATCGGAGGTCTTCTAGGCTTGTTTCTTGGACTTTCTGATCTGGAGTTCTTCTGACCGGATCTGAAGCTTTCACCTTTTTCATACCCCAAGCCTTGCTTGTCATCTACCCTCTTTTGGCATTGAAGAAGAACTTCAAGTTGAGCAGAGCTTATCTTGAATTTCTCTTTGTATTCATTTGTTGTTTGAAGATCCCTTTTAAGAGTGTCAATCTGATTCTCAAGTTGTTCTTCATTATCTCTAGCTTCATCAAGATCATATTCTAGATGCCTGATTATTCTATCCATTTTGTGGTAGTCTTTAGACTTCTCCTTGAGAGATTATCTTAGATCATCTTTAGTTTTTCTTTTCTCTTCAATTTCTTGGGTGAATTTCATAACTCTTGATTCCATTTCATGTCTTACCATAATGACCTCTTTTGACAAATTTTCACATAGCTTGGTTTTTTCTTTCAAGTCTTCATTTGTATCATTAGTTTCACCTTGACTTGCCAATTGCTGAAGTAGATCCTTTCTATTTTCAATAGAGATACTTAGTTTCTCTTTTAGTTCCATTATGAAATCATCAGCCTGTTTGAGTCTTTCCTTCAATTCATTGACTTCAGAGTTATATTGTTCAAGATCATCTATGGCAGACTGAAGTTGTTCCCTCATACCATACATATCCATTGACATTCCCAGATTTTCCTCACACTGTTAGGCTCTATTTGGAGGAACTTGACTTTGATACCAATTGTTGATAATTGAGAGGGGGATGAATCAGTTATCTTAATTATTTTGACTTTCAGTCCTTCTTTAACAATTAGTGCAGAATAAAATCATACAAGCAAGCATTACTATGAAAGAAGAAATAACATTAGTACACATGACACAATGATTTTGACATGGAAAACTTGGTTAAGGGAAAAACCATGGGGTGATTAACCCAAGATTGTATTCTCTGTTAGAAGAATAGAATAGTACAAAATGGCACTTGCCAATTAGGGCTCATTGCCCAAGCACACTGCTCACAAGAGGCTCACTGCCTTCAAGAGACTCACTGTCTACAAGAAAAGAAGGTAACAAAATACTTGAACTGATGAGAAGCATCCACACATGCTGAAGTTCAGTTCCGGTTAAGCCCAATATACTGATCTGCTGCACTTCATTCTTACTCTCCTTAGGTGCTACTGTCCTATTACATTCCAGACCTATCTTACTGCCTTCACACTACTCTTTTGTTATTCTTTGCACAACACAACTCAAAAAAAACACATTCATATCTAAATCCATCTGGTATATATATCCCCACCAAAGATTTCATCCACTTTCTAGTCGGCATCCGGAATACTTAATATTTTCCCAAACTCTGATCTGTTGGCTGAATCTTTGCATACCAAGTAATGCAGATCAAAGAGATGCTTATAGAAGTCATCAATCATGTCAGCAAATCATGAATGATACCTTAGAAAACTTAATCACCATCAATATCACATCTGGATTTAGGTCTGATGCCCTGTCGGTTAGGTCTTCCTCTGTCTACTCTGCCAATCAAGAACCCAACACTCAAGTGCTCATAACTGTTCATTCTTCTATCACCGGAGGCTAAGTCCTTGAAATATATCATTCAAGGTACTCCTCTTGACTTCCCCAAATCTACACTTTACTGAGATACTTCCTCTGAGAGATCCAGACCTAACTGTCAGACCTTGTTGTCTGCTTTGTTCTTGCTTACCAAACCACAACACTTCTTCAATCTAACTTCTAGTAAAGACACACCATGTCCTGCGGATGTGTGGGATGGAATTTGTTGCCCTCAATGACAACACTAATGAAGCCACACAGTGTCTCTTGCCAACACTTGTTTCTTCATGGGTGATTCATTTTGACCTATTTGCATATTTATATTCTCAATCTGTAGATTAGAATGACACACTTTTGTCTTTTGTTTCTTTCTTTAAATTTAGAATTAATACATCCATGTTATCATGAAAGTATACCTCTGGTTTCTCAGGATTAACCTTTCCTTCTTGCAGTTCCATCCCTTTTGTGCACTTTATGTATTGATATTCTATAATGTCTCTATACATTCCACAATTCTCTTCAGAATGAGGCTTACTATGGACTCTGCACATGCTTTTGTACAACTTGCACTGAACTAACCAAAACTATTTACTGCATTGTCTTCCTCATCAGAAGAATTACAATTAGACTCAATGAACAATACTGTTTCTTTACTAACAGGTTTTTCTTTAAAATTCAACATTAGGATTTCTTCAATTTGCACTACCTTATTAGTGACTTTATAAACACCTTGTTCAATAGAAGCATTTAATATATCGTTAGTCCTGTTGTATTCTATAATCATGTGTTTCATTCTAGGTTTAGCTTCTATCCTGATCTGATTTGGAACACCTCTCCAAGGTAACCACATGTGTGAAAATTAGTGGCCATATATTTGTTTAATGTTTTGGACCAGTTCCTACTTAACAACATCCCATAATTCATATGTATATCCACTACTTGAATATCAATAAACTGACTCACCCTAGGATTAGAGGCTAATTGCATTTGAATATGCATTAATTCTCCTATCATGTTGACCTTAATTTTGTCTAATTGTGTAACAACCTTGGCAGATTTGGTAGGAGTTAGCCCTAAAGGCATTACATTGGCTAATGCACTAGGATCTACCATACAATTATGTATGTTCTTTCCCAACATCCTAATGGTTAACAAGAAAGGAGGGGCTTCCCTCTTATCTACATACACGACCACGTTAGTGTTGGAAGGCTGTTCAGTTTTCTTATTTTTGTCTTTGGACTGTGGATCTTTACTAGGAACATTCATATCAGCAGAGACCTCACTTGTCACAGATGTATCCAAAGATTTTATGAAAGCATTTTTGACCCCTAGACTTTTCAACAATTCACATATAGGTATACTGACCTTGATTTTTTTATCTCTTTAGACAAGTATCTCATTAACCTCATTGTTTCCACTGTCTCTATTTTCCCTGTTTGAACTTTTGATGCTACTATCCCACCATTGAAATGATGGTTAGCCTTCAGTATAGTAGGGTTATTACTAGCATACTAAGCTGGAGGAGTGTTGAAATTGTTGGGAGGAGTGGAAGTAGTGAAAGGACCTCTAGGCCTAGTATTACTTCTCAAATTATAGGTATGATTTTTGTTGGACTACTGAAAAGCCTGTACCTCCTCTGTTTCACATAACACTTCATTTTTAGTTTCAAAGGGAAACTGAAACACATTCAATACTAAGGCTAATTCAGGGTATAAGTTCTCACAAAAGTAAGTTTCATCTTCTAACAGCTGATCCTCTTCCTCCCTAGTTGCAAAGGTGAAAGTTTCTAAAACTAAAGCAATCTCAAATCCTAAGGGCACTATTTCATTACCTTTGGGAATGAGAAACTCAGATGTGGGAGCTTGTACATCTACAATTAAAATGCTAGCCGCCAAATGAAACTAAGGGCAATGTAATTCAGCATGTGCACTGGTATTATGAATCCTACACTAGTATTTTAATGCTACATTGGCCATTTGAATTCTGGCTATTTGTTTTGTTTCCTGATTATCCAAACTCTCAAATGGAGAAGCTAGAGTGCCATTATTTGGCCTTGTGTTCCATGTCCTAGGTGGCTTTGGTTGATTATGATTTCTATTGTTATTACCCCAAGTCTTGTTATCTATAGCATGTCCTTTATTTTGCATTGTCTGTCCCTGATTATGATTTTGACTCTGATTATAATTCTGGTTTTGATTTGAACCCTGACCCTGGTTATAATTTTGGTTATGTTTCTAACTATATCCTTGATTATTTCTACCATAGAAATTTTCATTTCTTAGTTGTGTCATTTCAGTGGTCAATCTTCTCAAGTGTGCAGTAATTTCTTTGTTCTCTTCCCTATCCTCTTGTGCCTTCACCACAAATGTATCTTGAAGAGGTTGGAAGAACAACTGACCATTACTCTAATTGTTATTGGTACTATTACCAGTATTTGGGACTATAGTTTGGATTGGGGAAGGATTATACATAGGTGTGTATGTAGGAATCAGGTTCAATAATGGAGTATGATGCATAGGAACTCCATTCCAAGGTTGTGCTTCACTTTGCATAGGAACTCCATTCCAAGATTGTGCTTGACTTTGCATCCCAGGGTTTCCTCCATTAAGAAAAGGATTATAGGTTGTTTGTCTCATTTCCTAGTTTACTAAGGCTACTTCCTTATAAGATTTGGATATAGTATCTATATCAACTTTCCTTTTGACAAACATAGCAGTTAGTGGATCAAGAGAGACATAATACATGGCTAATAACGCATTTGCATTCACTGTGTAGGGAGCAACTAACCGGGAATAAGCCTTTTGAAACCTATCATTAAATTTATCACTTAGTTCTCCCTCAGCTCTCTTAATTGCAGCCAATTTATGATATAAGGTGGAAGGATCAATTGGTCCCCTAAACCTAGACAAAAATGTCTCTTCCATAAGGGCCCAAGAAGAAATATAACCATTAGGCAAGTTAACATACTAGTTAGAGGCCTGCGCATTAAAGGTGTAAGGAAACAATCTACACACAACATCCTCATATTCTAACCTGGTTCTAAAGCATGCCTCCTTGAATATCCTAATGTGATCCTCTGGATCCTGATGCAATTGATATTTAGGACATATCTTTTCAGGATTTTTTGGCATCTCATGATAATCATTGAATGTTATAGGAGAATTAACATTGAAATAAGCCATTGCAGGGCCACGTGGTGGCCTAGACCTCTGGGAGTACCTGGATCTCTAGGTGGACTAGGACTAAGATTCAAAGATCTAAATGAAGAACTATCAGGACTCACTATGTTATGGATGTTAAAAGGTGATCTAGGAGGCATTCCAGATGAGCCTCCTACATGTGATATTCTAGGATTCCAAATCAAAGGACCTTTACTCTACCTTCTATTAGGTAATTGTACAAAGATATCTTCTGAATTAGATCTAGACCTAGTCACCCTACCACTATTATGATCCATTTTTTCTTAAATCCTACCTTAACTCAAATCAGGCCCTCCTTCTAGTGCCAAAAACTATTGATGATTATTTTTACACATTCATAACAAAAGTTAAAATTCACAAAAATGAACCTAAACTATCTTGAAAGATATGAAGAAATCACCTAAGAGTTCTTAATCCCAAGTTTCTGTATGGTCAGGTCTTGACCTTGTGGAGAATTTAGTAGGTTGATGTGAAACTGTAATATTCAAGGGGCCTTACTTGATTTAAGATAATCTGTGACTTATTGAACTCAAATTATGCAAATTGTTACAAACATAGACAAATTATTCATTCCTTTGCATAAACTTACTACTGTATCATAAAGCCTTGTATGATTTATAGTGAAAAAATCTTTGCCTTTCAAATTGATATGAAAATTGTCAGATATTAACACAATTCTTTATGCTTCTTTCAAATGTAAGACAATTTCCTTAAGATTTCTACGTTTAAACTAATTATTTCAAATGTTTGGGGAAAAGTTAGAGAAAATCAGGTTGAAAATCATTTCCTATAGGATCTAAATGTTCTGCTACTCATGTCTTTAAGAGATATAGAAAATTAATCAAATCCACATACTAAAACTTCAAATGCATAGTCCTGAGTATTTTCAAGAACATACATCAAAGATTGCAAGATTTCAAAGGATAATACTTCAAATACCAGTAAGAGTCAGAAAACACTCTGTAATATATGCATAATTCCAAGTTTAGTTGTATTTAAAGCACACAGTCACATAGAATTTATAATGTATGAATGACCTTTTGTTTCATTAATCAAATTGCCAAAGAACTTACAGAGGTTTTTATAGATACAGTAAGGAAACCAAACATTATGTGCATTCCTTAGTGTAGACACAGGCGACCTCCTCTTCTTAAACTAAAGAAATACTTCTCTATTCAAATGTTCAAACAAATTACAAGTAAAATCTACAACTCAAAATCCTTGTGTAAATAATATACAAGTAGCAGAGCTTCTTATATAGAATTTGAAGCTTCATACTACTATGGCTACAAAACCCAATCTACAGTTAGTATTCATACTTTCTTGATCAAGGGTGTACATTCATTCCTAACCATTTCTCAAAATATCTTTGTCATATCTTTTCTGCCTCAAGGGATGCCATTGGAATCTTTTCAAAACAAGATTCCCCCCTTTGACCTCTTCTTTCTTGTTGACCTTGCCCGCAGATACCCTTCAATTGACTCTTTCATTAGTATTACTTGCCCCCTTTTTATACTTTCCTACTCCTTCAGATATATCTTGAAATTATTTTTTACACCTTCTATGAAGGTGCGATTTCCCCCTGGACTCCTTGTCCATATATATTCTTGCATTATGACCCCTTCTTTCAATTTCTTCTCTTCTTTACCTGAACTTTCAAACTTCTTCTTATATTTCTTTATCGTGGCACTTCCTCCATTATTGAATCAATCATTTGTTTACTTAAATATGCCTCTGGATTCTAAATGACATGGTGCAAAGATGGGCTTGAATTCTTTTAATGCCCTTTGGAGTTCGTATGTTGATACCTCCATACATTCATGATCTATGAGCTTTTCAACTATCCTCTTATGCAACCTGATCATGTTGTCTACTTTCTCCTCTAAACCCTGAGTGGCTATGATGCATCTTTTGAGACTATCATCTTCAAATCTTAACTTCAACCTGGCCTATGGCACTTGATTTACCATTGGACTAGTAATGACTCCTTCATTTATTAATTCATCTGCTCTTTCTTCAATTTATTCCAGTTGCCCCAATTCAAACTTGCATTCTTCTTTTCTAAACAGACAAATATATACAAGCACACTGCATTTGTTCTTTTTTGTTGCAGCCAATTCCCATCCTCTCACTGCTTGTTTAATCACCTCTTCTCCTTCTTGCATGAATGAACTAAACCATTCCTCAAAAATATTGGCCTCAAACCTCTTATTTTCCATATCCTTCACTTCATCTTTTGACAATACTGCTATTTCACTGGTTAGCTCTGGTATTGTAGTATTGGGATCAAATATCCCCCTAATGAACTGTTGTAACTGGACAATGTGTCCTTTCAAATATTCATGTTTATCCTTGTCTTTCTTTACCATCTCTTTTGTAACCTGGTGCATATCTTCCCATTCACTTATATGTTGCTCCCTTATTGTGTGTCCTAGGTCAAAATTAAGTATTTTGTAATCATCTATTTTTATTTCTCCTTTGGCTTTCTCCTTCTATGGTATGGCCAAATTTAATGTTCTTGATCTGTCTAGACCCCTTTGGATTGTCGACATGGTTCTAGCCTTCCTCTTTTCTTTTCTTGGCATTGCATTGCCTAATAAACTTTTGATGTCTATGGATACTAACTGTACCTCCACCTTTTCTCTTCTTACTTCTACACCTAACCAGGCTAGAGCCTCTTTTGTGCTTTTGATAGCTTTCTCTTCATTTATTACCTCTTCTTGAGGCATTTCTACTTCTCTTGGTTTTTGTTTTTGTTGTTGTTGTTGTTCTTGTTGCTATGGAGGAGGTTGTTGTTGAGGGGCTAGTTCCTATACTATTGGATCATTTTCCTATTTAGATTAATCCTCATTATCCTCTTCTTCAATTTCCATATCTCCTCCACCCTCATCTTCTTCTTATGGACCTTCTTTTCCCAATGAATCCTTTTCATGATCTTTCTCTTTATTTTCTTGTTCCATATTTGTCATGCCCTTATCCTTTGTTTGGTTTTCAAATTTAAATTTATCTTCATCAGTATTCTCTGTGTTCTTTTTACTTTCAGGTTTATTTGTTGTTTCCTCTGATGTTTCACCTTTCTCTTGTACCTTTTCAAGCATGTCAACTTGCTCTGCATGTGAAGGTGAACATACTATCTTATCAGATTCTTTTGTCTCTTTTTCCTATTCATCTTTGCTTTCTACATTCTTTTCTTCACTATGTTCCCCATACATGTTCAGAATATTCAACACATCCACAACAGAAGTACCATCTCCTGTTTCCTCTTTAGTTTGAGCAGATGTTTCTTTTACTGCTTCCTCAAGTGTATCCTCTTTTTCAGATTCTTCTATTTTATGTGCTACATCTTGTACATCTCTTATTATTTATGGAGGTACCAATGCACCAAATGAATCTACTGCCCCTAATTCTTCTTGTACATTTTCTTACTCAGACACTTCCATATAAGCTTGAGTGTCTTGTTCCTCTTCTTCACTTGAATATTCATTGGATTCTTCTTCTTCCATGCCAATTTCTCTTCCCATCCATGAATCCACTTCCTTGACTTCACTTCCACTGCTGTCATCTTCAACATTGATAGTCTTAGTAGCTTTTTTGGCTTCATACATTTTTTACCCATGAAACATTTCTTCAACCAATTCTATTTTAACCTTAGCATATGCTTGTCTTTTCTCTGTTGAGGTAGATGCATCAGGTATGTTTCTTAATTTAGCACCTACTTGCTATGCTCCTATAACTTCACTCTATCTTGAAGTTTCTCCTCGGGATATCCCTATTGGTATTGCCTTCATAACCTTCTACCCTATTAACTCTTTAGTAGCCTATGCTTGCTCTATACTAGTATCATGACCAAATGACTTTGCTTCTACAAATGTGCCTAATGATAATGCTATTATCACCCCTATTGCATAAGGATCCATCAATGTAGCATTTTTGTCTTTCTCAACAATCTTCCTTTTCTTTTCATAGAAGCACTGGAGATCATCTTGATGCTCCCTCACTCTCTTTTTGCCTTTCTTTGGATATGTATGCTCAATTTCTTTAGCCTTAAGCTCCTCAATTATGTCCTTCAACCATGTCTTAGAGAACAAAATGATAGGTTTGGACAATATGTCCAAAGATGTATTCCATGGTTGCGACCAATTAGGTTCTCCAATAGGAGCAATCCTGGCACTTTCATAACTATGGTACAATAATTTTCCATCATCCTTAACTTCTGGGGTTACATAAATGTCTCCCATGGATCTCATTTGCTCTATTGTCAGTCTTTTGTGAGCTCTCTTTCTCACCTCTCTATCATTCTCATAATCTGACCAGAAATCCTCAATGTGTACTTGATGTTTAAATTTAGATTCAATAGCATTTTGGATCATGTGAAAAGGATCAAACCTCCTTGCTAAATCAAATTCCTTAAACCCATAATACCTTAACTCCCTCTCTGAGTAACCAGCAACTTCTTCACTGGAATAGGAATATCTACCAATTGCCCAATGGAGCTTAAGATTCCCCCTGCTATACTTCTTTTTATACATTCTGAAGGCATTTAAGTTCTTCCTTGAGAACTCTAAAACAATCAACTTGTTAGAATGATACCTAGGCAGCATGAAAGGTTTTCCTTCAAAGCCCTCAATTTTGATATAAGTGAAGTTCTGGAATTAAATGTACCATGAACTATGCAAACCAATTGTATCCTCTGCATCTACAGACAATCTCTTATCCTATTCTTCTCTTAAAACTCTAACCATGTATGTATAGAATACATCATTCACTAAAGCATACTTTCTTAATGCATTATCCTCCTGTAAATTAGGATAATGGTCATATATAATCTTTTGATCTGGGCCATTCCCTAGGGTTCCAACTCTTTCAATCCCATGTATATATGGTTCAACCATTACTGCACATGAATATAATACATATGAGGACAAATAGAAAGGCATCATCTTTTGTTTTCTTAAGATTGCCTGTTTCCATATGGTTGTGCTAATAGCCTTAGCCCAATGAATTTGTCCTTGTTCCTTCTTTGCTTCACTCATGAATTGTATAACGGTGAACAAGGCTCACACTTAGTGGCATCCCTCAATCCCACTAGTCTGCTTAACACTGTAATCATCAATATATCTTTTCCTTGAAGTCTATTGTTTGCAGAATCTTATGTACTCTTGCCATGGCCTTGGGTTTGTTTTCCACATTATACCAACTATAGAAGATCTTGCTTCTACAATCCCTCTCATTATCATTGAAATCCTCATTGTACTTGTCAATATCAATATCCACCATTTCTCATGTATCTCTAGACCAAATGTTCTTGCAATTCCCTCTATAGATAAGTCTACAATGACCCTATCCTAGTGTATTACTTTTCTGGTAACTGGGTCATATAAGTGTATGCAATCTAGACATAGGTCCTTAGCTTCCATAGCTAACAAGAAACCTGCAGCACTGTATAATCCACTTTCCCATATACATCTCATGTTAGGTGTAGCATCAGCTACTGTGATCTTCTGCAAAACATCATCCGCATCATAATTCCCTATGCTAGTGTCTGTCCCTACTCCACTTGTGCCGAGCAATGAAGGGTACCCTCTGTATATTGGCAACTCTTCCTTCTCAGCTTCTTTACGAGGCTTTCTTTCATTTCTAATCTTTTCCTCACCCCCTATATCCACCTTTTTCTGCTTTGGGGCCATCCTGCAAAAAATGCATTTTTTAACTTGTCGTTTTACTTTCTTACCTAGGGTTTTACTATGAATTTTCTATTTTTTTACATTTACCCTAAACCCCCTTTTGTCTTTTCCATTTTTGACTTTTGTATTGTTTAACCCAAACTAGCTAGTTAACAATTAAACACAGTAATTTAACACTTTCTTACATTTTAAAATGAAATTACTAAAAATCACTTTGTATTTTTAATTAACTAAACTATAACGACGTTCAAGATAAATACCTATATTTTTTGATAGCTCAACCTTACAAATGTTGACTCACTTTACCATTTTCTGATCTTTTCCATTTCTGAAGTTCTGTTTCATGATGAATTTTTGATCAATTTCTGCAACAATTCCTCTTTCTACAATTTTAATTTTAACAATACAAATATGAAACAAAAACAACCTTTAATTTATCCTAACCCATTAAATTTTACAATTTTCAGTGTTAGTTCAGCATTAATTGCAACAATTAATGCACCTACGGCTTTGGCCTCTACTTCAACGTTTTATTTTTAAACCTTCTATCTGTTAGTTTACTTTTTGCATACATCACATTTTCTTGTATCTCTCCTTGTATATTATTTCTTGTATTTCCATTTGCATCTTTTCAATATACAAGCCTATATCCAACGGGTTATAAACAATGTTACCCACTTTTTCTTTATATCCACCCTTGTATCTTTTGTTTTTATATCATAATGTATGTAAAATAGATACAAGCGTTTATACAATTGTGACCCATACAAATCTTCTTTACTTGTTAGCTCTCCGACGATGTCTTTCATTTCTTTGTATATCAGGATTGTATAATGTTAACATACAATCAGCCAAACATACAAAGCCTTACCTTTATTTAACTTCCTCTTGAAATCTATGTTGTATTGCGGTTCCTTGCATCTTTGCTTGTATGTCAGCTTGTATATCTGTCTAGTTGTGCAATATATAACTTCGAGATACAACCCATGGGACCCGCTTTACCTTCCCACTTGTATCTCGACGAAACAACAGCACTTGTATCTACTCTTAGATACAAGCCTCCATACATGCAAACTCTTTTGTACAATCATCTCAAACTCCTCATCTTTTCTTAACCATATTGCATAACCTCTTTAGATCCACACATGTATATAAAGTGAATGCATCTTTTCAATATACATTAAGATACAATGTATCACTTACATCCGATTTAATTACCTTTTGAAATTCACGTTGTATGTAGGCTAAAAGGTGTAAACCTAAAATATGCAGTCATACAAACAATGAAACATACCTTAATAAAACCAAATTTTATATTCTCTTTGGGTCCGCGACATGTATATCACGTTGTATATTGCCTTGTATATTTCCCTTTTCAACAAATATACAACTCAAGATACAATGCGATCTTAGCATATTATCCACTCCATTAGACTAATATGACTCCACATACAAATGACCTTGTACATGCAACATACAAAACCCCTTCTATAATGCATTTTTCCAAAAACACGCATATCTTGCAGAATATTGGGAATTTCAAAATGGTTCAAAAAGCAACCCTTATTCATTTTTGACAAAGAATTCATCTCTATTCCACTCTGGCACCTAATGCTAATTTTTTCAGTTTTCAACACAGTTTGTAACCTTTACCTCTTTTCCCTTTACCACCAAGCAAACCCACACACAAGAAAAAAAACCATAGCCACATTAGGGGTCCTCATTTTGCTAAGAGGTAAAATGGGGCGTGTTATGAGCATCACAACAAGACCAACTATTCACAATATGTAATTAATGTATTTAGAACCAATGACATATGTCTCCATATGCCTCGGCTTGTCTCATGCTTGGGAAGGAGAGCATCATCCTAGTGCTTTTACTCCAACCACGGACCTATGGTCCCCCACTCATCTTCCTAACTAGAAGAGGCCCTACCCTTCATGGAAAGGTTAGACATTAGAACTTAATAGGTTATCTATCTAAGTATTTGGTGTTGTGTCCTTCCTAATGTCTCACGGTCACACACTATAAATGCCTGATCTAACTTGTATGACACTACTAGAGACACTAGGCCATCTGGAACACTATGGACAATGATGTATGTAGAGATGGATGCATTACTTTGGCCAAGGTTTTCATACAATACGTTACACCATGAACATTGTCATATGTCCACCACCCTAACTTGACTTATGAGTTGTCATGTCCTACATTTGTTCTTAACGACCCAATTCCTTAGGTATTGTATAAGTGGGATCAGTTTGAATCATTATCCATGCTCAGATATTCAACTCCCTCCATAGTTCCGTTACAAGATTCTAGTGACTCCTCATCACATAGTTTGTTTCATTTCACATAAGTTTGACCATTTGACCCCTAGGCCACATATGGTTCACATTTTTAGAAAAAAGTCATCACATATGATGAAATTGTATACATGTACTCAAGGCATACCTTGCCCTCAATAGAGTAAAAGAATAATATTCGTAACTTATATCATTAACAAAAAGTCTTACATGCAGACCCATAATGATTGTATAAATGTTCTTATATAAATTCATTTCAATGATTTCGTAACAAGACCATATTCACAATGGTTCTTCATCCTTTATACTCGAGGGTATAAGTATATAATTTTGATAGTTAAGATAATTCATAAAGTGTTTCACAATCAGCTTCTCATTTAAGCTTGATTGGTGTCAATTGTGGTGTTATAAACACACTATTATTCAAAACATTATCCCGACTATCATAACAATTGAATGTCCATATCATGAATCGATAATGCCTTTGCGGTTGAACCCACAGTCATAAGACTATATCATTATCTTATGTTAATAATTGATTTGGAGCTATTGCCTACTCCACTCGAGAGTTTAATACTCTATCCAAGTTAGTAAATGATGTGAGATATCATTTCTTCACCAACCCAGCTGATACGGCTCAAGCTCTAGTTATTATTTACATAGTATATGATGTAAAAGCATCACAGTTAGGTTGTGCGACCTTAACACTGAAACAGAAAGAATTTCTTATTAAAAGTTCAACCATATGGCCTTCAGCAAGAACGCAGTCATCTGAAATGACTCAGCCTTATGGCCTTGAGTGTGAAACACAGTCTTTATAAATAACTCAGCCTCACGGCCTAGAGTATAAAACACAATCTTTGTAAATAACTCGGCCACACAGCCTAGAGTATAAAACACAATCTTTATAAATAACTCTACCACACGGCCTAGAGTATAAAACACAGTCTTTATAAATAACTCAGCCACATAGCCTAGAGTATAAAACACAATCTTTATAAATAACTTAGCCACCTAGCCTTGAGTATGAAACACAGTCTTTTTAAAGAAAGCTATTGTAGCTCAGCTTCCAGCCTCAAGCCTTACCATTGATAGCAATATGACATGTTAATGTTTTAGCCTTATGGCCTTGAATGCAGTCTTAACAAGAGTTCAATGGTAAATAATTGGCCTTACGGCCTGCAAAATATATAATGATTTCTAAAGGTATAAAACTTGGCTCCACAACCGACATTAATCTGGTAATGATAGCTTAGCCATTGAGGGTATGAGCTCATTTATGTGATAAGAATAGATTTAGTATGCTCGGCCTTATAGCCTAGAGCCATTGAATGATAACACATGGAAATCTAAAGGCTCAGTTGTAACAACCTCAAGCTTAATCCATATAATGATTTTAAATAGTATTAAACACATTTCTTAGTTTAATTGTTTAAATCGATAAAGAGGAGTAGGATTACATCCTTGTAATACCTAAGTAATGATAGTAAATGAGACATCGTACTAGTTCGACACTCCTGCAAGTGCATTCAGCTCTAAAACTAGCTCCCACTCTCTGCAATTTCTTCCCCACCAAAAAAGCCAAAACCCCAAAACAAAACTAACTACCACTTCTATGAAAGCACTCCCTTTTTCTCCCCAACCCCCTTTGACTCTACACATGTCAAAAAGAAAGGTAACCACCTTTCCCCACCTGATCGGTTCCTCATAAGGTGGCTACAATCGAGCATCATGCTCGAAGGTGGATGAGCTTAAAGCTCTCCCTCCTTCACTAAAATGACCAACATCAAATTAAAAGCATTCAACTATGATCCAATAAAATGACATAAGAGATAATAATATTATTATTATCATGGAAATATAACCTACAGTAGGGTTTGCAATCCTTACTAATAGGATTAAAAAATTGAAAACTAGGAAGCACAAAAGAACACATCAAAATCTTTGAATGTCAGTTGAGAGATTCTCCTCTGAATTTGACTATCATCCTTAGTCAAGAGACTAAGGAATATTATCCTTGAGAACAAAAGATTACGAGATACTTCCATCTCTCTCAACATGATCGTCCCCTCAACAAAAGATTATGCCTCAAGAACATCGACTAGTCTTCACAGCTAGTCTAGATGGCATCAAAGACATAACAACTTTCATAGGACATGAACACTAAGAAAAGAGGCTTGACATGTGTCAACTTATGCATAGTGAAGCTGAAGGACATAAAAGTTGATACTCAGATGGCTATTCAACTCTTTGCTTTCACGATGTCTAACCTTTCCTCCAAGATGATAGTCTCCTTCCTTCTTCAAAGGATGTTCATTTTCTTGTTCACACGTAGGACCACAAGATCATGATTAATTTATCATCATCATCATGTTTCATAACTCAATTTAATCAATTTATAAAACAAATCATCATCAATAACTATTTCATAATCAAGATTTGAATTAAATATTTTCTACAATATTGAATCAATTAACTATGTCTAATCCTCCTAATTATCAAACTAAGTTAATTATTAAGTCTAGTTGTAAGTTGGGGATGTAAAATATAGGACTCCATGGTGGCAAGTAACCACCCACAATGATAGCATGAGGTATTGATGCAAGTCAACACCTCTATAAAATGACTAACTTTGACAAAATCAAAATACATGTGGATAATTTGCCTAACTATGATTGAGTTAGTGTAAACACCTATGATTAGAGGTTTATACACCAACACCACCCTTAAGCATAGCTTAGGTGAGTTTTATGAAAAAATGGGTCTTGGCTATTTAGCCTATTGAGGTACCCATGTACAATGCAAATCTATCAAAAATGGAGAAAGATAGAAAACCCAATGGGAAAAAATATCCTCCAAAAGAGAGAAAAAGAAGGAAAGGCTTAGATAGCCCCCCCAAAAGATGATGTTGCTGATGTAGATTGCACACTAAGAAGAGCTCGTAGATGAATGAACTTATTCTTAGTAAAGGGTTTGGTGAAAATGTCAGCAACCTGCTCTGAAGACTGGAAAAAGACTAAGTCAATGATCTGACCATGAATAAGCTCTCGAATATAATACATATGAATATCTATGTGTTTGGTTCATTGATGTTGAACCAAATTCCTACATATCTGTATAGTACTATGTTCATCACAAAACATAACTGTAGGCTTCCTGAAAGGAATACCAAACTTAGAAAGAATGCCTTAAAGCCATATGGCCTTAGTAGCTAATAGCTCCCCTAAACTCTGCCTCTATAGAAGATATAGCAATAGCATTCTACTTCTTGCTAGACCAGTTGATAGGACTTAAACCAAGTGAAAAATTGTAACTGAAAGTGGACTTGTGATTCTCAGTATCACCAGCCCAATCTGAATCTATATAACCAACCAAGTCAACTATTGAACCAACTCTGTAGTGAATCCCAAATGCAATTGTACCGTGAAGGTATTGAAGGATCCTCTTAGTTGCTTTCTAATGCAACTCATAAGGTTCCTGCATAAATCTAGAAACCATTCCTACTGCATATGATATGTTAGGCCTAGTATGTGTTAAGTATATAAGACTACCTATAAGTTGCTAATACAATGTAGCATCAACTAAAGATGTAGGGCAAGAAGTCTCAAGATTTATTCTAGATAGGAAGGGAGTCATAGATGATTTACAAGTAGTCATGTGAAGACATGCAAGTAAATCAAGAGTATACTTAGGATGAGTAAGAGCAATCCCTAAATCTGACTGTGATATCTCAATACCATGGAAGTAATGCAATAAACCCAAGTCTGTCATGTCAAATCTATCCTGAAGTGTTGATTCCACTGCTGCAATGGCAGATGATGTACTCCCAATAATCAAAAGATCATCAACATATAGAACCAGTATAAAAAATGAATCATTCTCCTGCAAAAGATACACATTAGGATCTAAATGGCATCTAGCAAATCCTAAAGATAGTAGGTAAGAATCCATCTTGGCATACCAAGCCCTGGGGTCTTGTTTAAGACCATAGATAGCTTTCCTTAGTCTACACACTAAGGATGACTCCTGAACAAACCTTGGTGGTTATTGCATGTAGTTCTCCTCCTCAAGGTCTCCGTGAAGAAATGTACTCTTCACATCCATCTGATGTATAGTGCATCCATGTGCTATAGCTATAGCTAGTGTGAGTCGAATTAAAGTCATCTTGGCAACAAGTGCAAATGTTTTTGTATAGTCAATGCCTGCAACTTGTGAAAAACCTTTGGTGACCAAACATGCTTTGTACTTATCAATTGACCCATTTGCTACATATTTAGTTTGATATATCCATCTACATCAATCTGTCTTTCTTCCCTTAGGAAGAGACACCAAATCCCAAGTGTGATTTTTGATCAAGGAATCATATTCCTCATTCATAGCAATATCCCACTTAGTTATGCCTGATGCTTCTTTAATTATCTACATATCAGAAACTGAAGCATAAAAGACATGTGATCTCCCTTGAAATTCTGTCTAAATCTATCTGTCATCTGTTGCAATCTATACCCATGAATCTCCTATGTGAAGTGAGCGTAGATTTCTAGATGTGGGTGAGTTAGGTGCAAAAATATCAACTTCTAATGAAATTATAGAACTTGATGAAGGTGAATTCTCATTATTATCATCACTTTATGAACTAGAAGAAGAAGATGAAGTATTTACTACACTAGGAATCAGTTGTGGGTGCTTTGAATCATCAGAGGTATTATCATGATCTAGAGAAACAATAGTATGCCAAGGAATGTCAAGAATAGTTTCAAGGGGTGTTTCTTGAAACTTAACTCTTCTCTCAATGAACAATTCATGTGTGGTTGGATGAAGAAGGTGATAGCCTTTTACACCATTTGGATATCCAACAAAGATGCAAGGTTTGGATTGTGGATCCATAGCCTTACGATGCTCTTTAGGAATGTGTGCCATACCTAGAGAACCAAAGACTTTGAAATGATCAACTATTGGTTTCCACCGTTTCAGAGATTCAAAGGGAATGATTCCCTTCAAGGCTTTATGAGGAATTCTATTCTAAAAGTAACATGCATAGTTGATTTCTTTAGCCTAGTAAGATGGAATTAAGCCTTTAGAATGAAACATACAATTAGCCATCACTTTTAAAGATCTATTTTTGCATTCAACAACACCATTTTGTTAAGGAGTATAGGGAATTGTATGTTGCAAATCTATCCCCTCTGTTATGCAATATTGCTCAAAATGATTATTGACATTCTCTCTACCATTATCTGTTTGAAGAATTTAAATGACTTTCCATGACTATTTTTGAGCTAGAGCTTTGAAATCTTGAAAAGATTCAAACACTTCAGATTTTTGCCTAAGGAAGTAGACCCATGTAAAATGTGAGAAATCATCAATAAATGTGAGAACATATCTAGCCTTTGTAAAATATGGATGGGGAAAAGCCTCTAAAACATCATTGTGAACAAGTTCTAAGACTTGTTTTTCCCTCCATGTTTGCTTCTTGTCAAACTTTGCTTCAAGATGTTTACCAAGTGCACAAGCTTCAAAAGTCCCTTAGAAAACTTAATTTTTGGTAATCCATTAACCATTTTTTGTTGATGTAGTTGTTCAAGATAGAAGTAGTTAAGGTGGCTGAATTGCTCATGCCATAGTTTACTAACTTCATCTAAATGAGTTAGTAGTGCCTTTGGAGAAATATCTGTAGCAAAATTTGAGAAGGTATATAATATAGATTGGTGATTTGCCTCCCCTACAACAACCAAATTATTACTTTGTAATTCCCTTATCTCAATTGAATTTGGAGAGAAATGTACTCTCATGCCCTTCCCTAAGTGTGTTATTTGATACACTGAAAGGAGATTAGTTGATAGTGAAGGTACACTTAGAACATTTGAAAATGTTCCTCCTTCAACTTCAATAGACCCTCTCCCTTTTACCAATGCTAGATTATCATCACCTAAGGTGATTGTAGACATTTTGGATGGCTCTAAGGATGAAAAACTAACTTGAGAAGACCCCATATGATGGGTTGCACCAGAATTAATAATCCATGATGAAGATGTGAAATTAGTACCAAGGCCTTGCCTTTTAATTTCTCTTTATTTTTTGTATTATCCTAAGTTTATGAAGGTGCTTTGATAGAATCAGGTAGCCCAATATTATTATTTTTAAGAATCTGAGAGAGATTTTCAATTTGTTTCTTCATGCATTGATGTTCAGTATGCCCTAGTTTCTTACAAAAGGTACATGTAACTTTCTCAATAACTGTCTTACTTTGTTGAGAAGAGTTATCATTTTTGAATTGTCAATTTTATCAGCTTTCTTACTATCCTTGTCCTTTTTAGTGTTCTTTTTCTTTCCTTTTGATGTTTGAGGCTTTTCATTCCCTACAATTTAAGCTTACAACTTAGTAGACTTCAAAGATCTCATCTAAATTAATTTTTCTTGCTCCCTTGTGAGATCTGAAATAAAGCTATCTAGAGTCAGCATTTTCTACGTTGCTCCAAGAGCACTTTTAGTAGAATAGAAAGTAGAGACAAACACAAAAAATTATGGACCTAGTTTGGAAAGAATAGAAAGGATTAATTGATCCTCTTTGTTATCAATTCCATAATCTTTTAATTGCAACTTTGAAGATTTAAATTTTGTAAAGAAATCTTCTAAAGTTGAGAAACTTCTAGGACTAAGGCCTAAGAGTTGATTTTCCAATTCATGACTTCTAAGTTCATCAATTTTCCCAAATAATTTGTTTAAAACATCCCAAACTTCATTGGGTGTAGTCAAATTCTCAACATGAAACAACAATTCAAGAGATAGATTTAAACAAAGAAAACCAAATGCTTGGTCACACTTGTTAAAAAACTTTTCTCTCTTTGGCCACATTAGGTTATTTTTCTGTTCCCATAAGTATCCTATATAAATTTTTTTTTTTAGCAGAAGACTTACTTTAATCTTCCAATTATGATAATTGAAAGGAGTTAGGGGTGGTATAGGGATAGTAGACTCCATGATGCTTAGTCTTTAGATAACAGTTGTAGAAATATGTAAAGAAAGAACTAAATAAATGCAAGTGAAGAAGTGAAAAGGAAACACGACCCACATAAAGGAACTTCTCTAGGATGTGTGAAAGATGAACACAAGATCCCCCCTTAATTATGTGTTTTTCCCCCTACTTTGGCACTTTATAGAAGGAGTACGATAAGCACACCCTAAATTAGCTTAAACGGGCACTTTATAATTGTAGTACAATTTTAAGCTAGTTAGATTGGCGATGAAAAACCATGCACTTTAGCAAAAGGAATCACACGATTTTGAGTTGATTTGCAAAAGTTATAGGCCTTTCAATTTTTTGCATTTACTAAAAAAATTCCTTCTACAGCAAAAAAAATTTCCAATGTTTGAAAAAAAAATTGCATGCAAATTGTTTGGGAAGAAAAAATTGAAATGAGGGAGAAAATAAGCCCCCTTGGGTTGTGCACATCCAAGGGCTAAAACCCCCATGTGACAAAGGGCTTAAGTTGAAAAAATTTCACCCCCCTCCACTTTGCTTACATGAAAAGTGCCACCTTTGATGGTAAAAAGATTGACAACTGTCACAGTTGAAGGCTGGTTCAAAAACATACCAAAAATCTCCTATATTCCACACCTATTTAGTAGGGAAAAAAGGGCATTTGAGGGTGAGATGAGGGCAGAATCGTTGAGGCTGAGTGCACCTTCTATGAGGTGTAAGGCACAGAGCAAAGACATCCAATCTAGGATGCAAACCACCTCTGAAAAGCTACTTCCACAGTGCCTTCTACACTACCTTTCGAGCTCACATCATGGGTGAGATGATGACTCCCAAAACACACATGTATGAGGCATCTATGCTGTGTCTCAAATTCCTTAATGTAGGCTTGATAATGGGTGATGTGAGTCGTCAAAATAGGGGCATTTGGAGCCATCAATGCAGGTTGATCTTGGCCTCTCTGTGGCATCGGAAAGTAATGCCCTCTGTGGGTATTTTGACCTCCACAAAAGCATAGCAAGAAAAAAATTAAAAAATAACAAAACCAAACACAAATGAAACCTCACAATGAGAAGAAATGACACACGAAGGGGCGAATCACATAGCAGAGCACAAATGACTTGAAGCAAACCACAAAAGCTCTAATACCATGCAGAAACTGCCAAGATCATGGAATAACGAACAAGCACACGATTGCAAGTGAAATCAACCAAATGTATTCACAAATGAAGAAGTATAAATAGGTGAGTGTGGGTACCTGATTATCCACCAAATGAGGATAGGACTCCATGGTGGTGAGTAACCACCCACAATGATAGCGTGAGGTATCGATACAAGTCGACACCTCTATAAAATGACTAACAACTTTGACAAAATCAAAATACATGTGGATAATTCTCTTAAGTATGATTAAGTTAGTGTAAACACCTATGATTAGAGGTTTATACACCAACACAAAGTTATCCTTAGATAAAATATGTATACTATACTTATGGTATCCTAAATACTTACCCATATATCTAGATAAAAAGTCATTGCATTTTCTAAGCAAAATAGTCTAAAGAACATTATAATAACATCAAAGAGTATGTGGCAGCATCAATAGGTCTACTTGTAGAAGAGTCCCCTAGGAGGTACTATTGTAAATATGTACCTAATTGGTGTTGTCATTGATGTCAACATATTCTTGTTGTCATTGGTGTCAACTGTATTCTATCTTGTTGCCTAACTAGAAGACTGGAATATTGAGGATATTGAGAAAATTAATAAAGATCAATGGATGTAGATCATACGACAATATAGAGGATTGTGTGAAGTAGCTCCAGTCAAGATTTCAGAGGTCCGCATGAAGATTTGAAGAAACTATGGCCATCTGAGTAGAACCAATTTTGCAGTATTCAAAAGAGATAGAGTGATAGAGAAGTGGTCCGGATCCTTTCGGATATGTCAAATAATGATCTGCAGATCTAGAGGCATGTTTGGGAAGTCAGTGTGTATCATCCATTCAAGTGGTTCATGGTTTGGAGGTCCTAAAGTAATCTTTCTAATATGACAGTCATGGTAGATGGTATTCTTGAGGTTCTAGATGAAGATGCAAGTAATCGTGATGAATTGGAGGAGTGCAGATGTTTTTTTTGAATTCATTATGTTTGTGGAGGTCTTTGGATCATGTGACTACTATGTTGGAGGTTTGTATTGAAGTTTGAGCTTGTTGGTGAAGATTTCCTTCTTGGTGTTGTTGTTCTTCCTAGTCCTGGTTGATCGGATGATTCAAGCATATTGTGGATGTTCCAGAAAAAATTGTTTGAAGCATGGTGTGTTGCTAAAAGAAGATTCAAGTCTTAGCAATGTTTGGCTGATAGCTTAGTGATGCGCATTAAGTAAGATGTTTGGTGTGCCGACCTTGATATTTATTCCAAGGTTGATGAAGCATATAAAGGAGTGTAGATGAGTCGTGGGAAATCATCCTTGAGTGGAAATAATAAATCTAAAGAAAGGATCAGGAGTAGAGAAAAGAAGAGGAGGAGCAGAAGAGAAAAAGTAGAATAGAGTGAAAAGTTAGTGAAGAAGAGTTTGGAAGCAGAATAGAAGTTTTATGAGCATTCAATGAAACTGAACCAGGCATGAAGTAGATGATATTTCTTATTTAATTCTTTTTGTGTTAAACTAAAATTTCTTGTAGGCAGTGGCCTCTCTTTTGAATAGTGAGCTCTAGGTAGTGAGCCCAAAGGCAAGTGCCTTCCCATTCATTTTAAGTACTTTTAACATGGTACGAATCTTGTGGGATAACACCCATCGTGGTTTTTCCCTTAACCAGGTTTCCACATCAAAAATCTTGGTGTTAAATGTGTTGATTATGTTTCTTCTTATGTGATGTTGTTTCATGCTTTAATGTTTACATCATTAATCAATTTGCAAATTGTGAAAGAAGATTAAAAGGAAGAAATGGTTAATTTTTGGGACAACTGATTCACCCCACCTCTCAGTTGTCCGGTCTAATTCCAACAATTGGTATTAGAGCTAGATCCTATAAAACAAGCTTGACCACTTGAGGAGATCCAAGATGTCAACTTATAAGAAGGAAAGTCTGAGATTTGATGGAACAAATTACTACCTTTGGAAGGTACGCATGCAGTGTCTTTTGGAATATATTGGTAATGACTTTTGGATGATGACAAAAAATGAGTATAAGATTTCAAAGAATGGCCCTACTACTCTAGATGAACTCAAGGAAACTAAATGCAATATTCAAGCCAAAGAAGCTTTATTGAGTGCCCTGTCTGAAATAAAATTGGCAAATGTCCTAGATTTGAAAACTACCCATGAAATCTGGGAAAAGCTAGAAAATCTGTATGAAGGTGACAAATATATTAAATGTGCCAAGCTATAAAGCCTGAAGGGTAAACATGAAAAATTGGTAATGAGGGAAGATGAAAACATTACTTCCTACATGCAAAAAGTAAATAAACTTGTGACCGGTATCAAAAATGTAGGTGGAGTATTGGAAGATAAAGAAATTGTTACCAAAGTGCTCAGATCCTTATCTATAGCATACAAGCATAAAGCTGCAGCCATTGAAGAAATCAGGACAGTAACAACTATCACAAGAGATCAGTTAGTTGGTAAGCTTTCAGCATTTGAAATGAGTGAGTTTGGTGATTCTCTCCCTAAGTATGAATTTGCATTTAAGGCCAATGTGTATGGAAAGCAAAAATATGATCTGAGTGAAAGTTCTTCAAGAAGATCAAACTGATTTGTGAAGACAAGGAAGGATCTTGAAAATGATGAAATTGAGATTACAGATCTTGAAGCTCTTATTGCCAAAAGAATACCAAGAGGGTCTAGTAAATATGAAGGAAAGTTGCCACTCAAATGTTTTGCTTGTAATAAGATTGGTCACTTTGCCTCAAGATGTCTAGAGAGGTTCTCAAAACCAAACCCTAACAGATATAAAGGTCAGAAAAAATGTTAGTACATCTAAGAAGATGGAGAAGGAGTCACAGATGATAAATCTGATCATGGAGGTTCCACTGAAGATGATTGGGTGTTTATTACTATCAAGGAAGAAGATCTGGTGTCTATTGAATCTACTAGTTGTACAAATGTGGAAAGTGCCTTGGCTATTCAGGTTGTTGAAAAGGATGAATGGGTGATTGATAGTGGATGCTCTTATCATATGACTGGTGATAAAAGTAAGTTTGTAAGCTTTGAAAAATATGAAGGTGGAATTGTGAAATTTGGAGACAACTCAGCTGGTAGAATTAGTGGCAAAGGTTCCATCTCTTTTGATGGTAAGAATAACGCTAACAATGTTTTGTATGTGGAAGGATTGAAGCATATTCTTCTCAGTATTGGATAGTTGGTTGATAAGGGTTATGATCTCCAATTCAACGATAAAAAATGTAGGATCTTGGAAAGCTACGGAACTGAAATTGCATCTGGTACTCAAACTAGAGGTAACATCTTTCATTTAAATAGCTCTGGCAAAAGTTGGTTATGGCATAGGAGGATGTGACATGTAAATTTTGATAACATTGTCAAGATAAGTTCTACTTAGGCTATAAGAGATCTTCTAAAACTTATGAAAACTGATAACATATGTAGAGAATGTGAATTGGGCAAACAAAAAAAAAAATCATTCAAAAGTAAAGAACAATTTTCAAGTGAATGGTTAGAATTTGTGCATACTAATCTATGTGGTCTTGCTAGATTTAGGAGTGTGCAAGGAGACAGATATTCTATGTTGGCGATTGATGATTACTCTCGGATGATGTGGGTAACCTTCTTAAAAGAAAAATTAGAAGCTCTTGACAAATTCAAGGTATTTAAAGTTATGGTGGAAAATGAGATTGGTGTGAAGATAAAGTGTCTGAGATCTGACAGAGGTGGAGAATTTACCTCCAATGAGTTTGATTCATTTTGAGAAACAACATGGAATTAAAAGACAATTATCTGCTTCTAGGACTCCTCAGTAAAATGGAGTTGTGGAAAGAAAGAACTAGACCATTCAAGAAGCTGATAGCACCATGATGATGGAAACAAATGTTCCTCAAGTTTATTGGAGAGAAGTTATGAGTACTGTTGTCTACACTTTTAACTGGGTGCAGATCAAAGGAAATTCTGGTAAGACACCTTATGAACTATGGTTTGGTCATCCTCCTATTATAAGATACTTCAGAGTTTTTGGTAGTAAGTGCTATATCAAAAGAGATGAGGATCTAAGCAAGTTTGAAGCAAGAAGTGATGAAGGAATTTTTCTGGGTTACTCTACTCAAAGAAAAGCATACCAGTGCTATAACAAGAGGTTGATAAAGATTGTTGAAAGTGCTAATGTTAGAGTTGATGAGAGAAAAGAAGGACATCTTAGATCTTGCGGATATGATTCAGATGATCAAGATGAAAATCCAAGTCAAGAAAGGCAAGTGCAAACTCAGATCTAGATCCAGATTGATCCGAAAAACCCAGAAATTCAATAGGATAATGCAGAAGTTGAGGAACAAGCTCAAGAAGCATAAGCTCAAACAATTCCCAAAACTCCTAGGTATGTAAGGATGAATCATCATGAAGATCAAATTATAGGAGACATAAATAAAGGTGTATGAACTAGAAGAAGAATTGTTGAAGATCAAGAAGAGATTTGTCTGATCTCAAAGATTGAACCAAAAATAGTAAGTGAAGCCTACAAAGATGAAAACTAGGTAAAGGCAATGAAAGAAGAATTAATGCAAATTGAAAAGAATCACACTCGAGATCTTGTTTCTAGACTTGAGGATAAAAATGTGATTGGAACTAAATGGGTCTTCCGGAACAAGCTATACCTCAAATGTCAATTTAATTAGGTTAAATTTGAAAGGAAATTAGTTGCAAAGATTACAGTTAAGGAAAATGATGCAAATTAATTTGTATACTATAATTAGTTGTAATAAATGGATTTAAACATTGTTTAATTCTATGGAAATTCTAAAATAGATAAAAGACAAAACGCTTGGGTGAAGGTAAAAGAGTAAAAGTCTATGGTAAAACCCTAGGATTGGACACAAATGAGATGGTAAAATGCATAAGTTTTCTTGGCAGATGATACCGAAATAGAAGAAGGTAGATACAAAGGTGGGTGATACAAAAGAAAAGGTTGAAAAGAAAAAGGGACCAAGGAAAGAGGTTGTTAAATTGGAGTTTCCTTTCCATAGAGGGTATCCATCCTAATTATATAGCATGGGAGGAATGGTAACGGACACAGCTATCAGTGAATTTGATTCTAAAGAGGTATTGCAGAAAATCAAGGCACCAGAGGCCATTCTGACCATGAAGAACATTTTGAAAATGGGACTATACAAAGCAACAGGTTTTCCTTTGGTAATGGAAGCCAAAGACTTGGTGACAAAATGCATAGACAAGTATGATGTGAATATGAGGAGAGTAATGCACAATGGTGTGGTCATTGCAGACTTATCCATAGAGGGCATAGCCAAAACATTTGGTTTGGAGATTCAGGACCAGATGATAAATGTACATCAAGTTCAATATGCCATAGATTAGAAAAATAATGAAATGGATTGTAAGATGACAATCTTTTATAGCTAGTATTCACCAGAGAATAAGCCAAAGGCTTCCGTGAGGGTACCTAAGAACTTATTTAGAATGGATTTCACTGAAGAAGTATGTATAATAATAACATTGCTAAGCAGACTTGCTAGATTGAAAGATGCATGGAAATTTGAGCCATGGATGTTTACTATCATCCAATTCATAAGAGAAAACATGAGACCGATCCATTGGGCAAAGGCTATTAGTAATGTTATTCTCAAGGAAGTAATGGGATTCAAGAAGCATAGGCATTTTTATGCTTTAATATGTGGTTTACTCATGTGTAGTGAACATACCACCAATGGCAGGAATTGATAGAGTGGGCATTTTAGGAAATAATCTAGGCTAGAAATTAGTATATGATCATTACCCTGATCTTCAGGAGAAAAATGCAAAGCAAAAGTATGCAAGAGTCAATGATGTGTTTTATACTTATTTGGTGAGAATCTTGATAGGAGATACAGATAAAAGGTTGTCACCAGAGGGAATCAGTGCTATAAATTGGAATAGCACTTGGTACATCCAATTTCCTACTTTCACATATATTAGAACCAAGGGTTTTGAAGGGAAACCATTGAAATTACCAAGATATCCTCTAGATAAACTGGTTTTTCTTGAATTCACTAGACAAATTGTTAATGTTTT
This sequence comes from Cunninghamia lanceolata, assembly GCA_027924645.1. Lineage (NCBI taxonomy): Eukaryota > Viridiplantae > Streptophyta > Pinopsida > Cupressales > Cupressaceae > Cunninghamia > Cunninghamia lanceolata. Next base: position 7,059,114 of record BSBN01000448.1, read on the forward strand.
TGGAATGTACAAGGGGAAGTACGGTAGAGGAAATATAAGATTCCAATGGGGAATTGGTAGATATTCATGCTTCAATGAAGATATAGCCTGGGATTTAGAGAAAGAGCTAAGGTTTTATGGATTTAAAGAGTTTGAATTGGAAAGACATTTTGATCCTTTTCATGGGATCCATAACTTTATTGATAACAAAATTCAGACACCAGGTTCACATTGAAGAGTTTTAGTCTGATTGTGAAGATGAAAGAGAGGCATGGAGGAGATCTTACCAAAGATTGACTTTGGAATAGATGAGGAAAATGGGGGGAATGAATGTACCCCAGGAAATCAAAGAGGATGATGGGAAGTTATTACATTAGAGTTATGAAAGCAGAGGAGTGCAACAATTTCCCATCAATGAGTCAAACTGCGAAAACCTAGAAGAAACATCCTTGGATAGTATATCCAAACCAGTGATATTGTTTTCTCAAACATGGTTAAATGATAAGATAGAAGAGCTTAAGGCTCGGGGTACCATGGCAACATATCAAAAGAAAGGAAAAAAAGGGCCAAACAAACTGAAGATGATTTATTGTGTTTCTATGAAAAGAAGAGGAAGATTGTAGAAACCACAATAGCTAACACAAATAAGAATGCAACACTCATGGATCCATATGCACTAGGTATCACAGTTGCAATTGCTTTTGGCACATTCATAGAAAAAGGGGCATCAAGTCAAGGGGCCACTACAGTGCAAATACAAAGACCAATAGCTATGGCAGAACATGGCCCAGTGTCCACTATGATCATAGATACTCTAAAAGGGAAGGTACAAATACCTACTGTGATTGTGGATACTCCACAAGTAGGAATAAGACAGGCACTTGTGTCTACTACTTCGACACATAAAGAAAGAATCTAGGGATACATAAAGTTTAAATAAGATTTGACCAAAGAGAAGTCGCAAGAGTTAGAAGTCCAGGGGTCCAAATAGGTTGAAAAGATGAGTGAAGTCATAAATATTAAGGATGATAGCAGTGATGAAGAAAGTAATGAAGAGGAACACCCTGGAGATGACATGAAGATAGTAGATCCTTTTAACAATTTAATGCCACAAAGTATTATGGAAGAGGTGCAAACGACTGCACAACAGATACTGGAGAAGGAAGTGGAAAAAATGAGAACTAAAGAAGTAGTGGAAACACATGCTACTGAGTCAAGCACACCACTGGGTTCACCTTCCAATCAAGCTGAAGAGTCAAGATAGGCAAATGTGACTATACTACAAAAGAGTATACCTATTCAGGTTGAGGCACTAGCAGAAGCACCAATCTCATCAAATATCAAATAAGGTAATCAAAGAGAAGAGAAAAGAGAAGCTACTAAAGCTTCAAGTTCTACAGTATGAGATATAGAAGGATAGAGCAAACAACAACCTCCTTAGAAACAAGATTCTCAAGGATAGCAGCCAGAGGAGGATGAAGGTGGAAGACCTGAAAATGTAGGAGGTAATACAAGTGAGAGTTCAGAACATGAAGATTCAGAAGAAGAAGTAGGAGGGGACATTGAAATAGAGGAAGAAGAAAAGGAAAATAAAGAAGAAAATCACCAATGAAGTGATGAACAACCACCAAACCCTCCACCTCAAGATAAGCATCAAGGACATCCACCTCCTCAGTAACATCAGACTCAACAACATCATCAAAGACAAATAGAAATGGAGAAACCTCAAGAAGAGGTAATAAATGAGAAAGTGGTAGAGACTAGCGAAGGAGCACCAACATGGATGGGAAAGGAAGTATGAAGAGAAAAGGCAAAGGTAAAGTTGGTTCCCACAGATATAAAAATCTTGCTGGGTGGTGCCACACCAAAGAAGGAAAACAGAAAGGAAAGAACAATGTTTGCAATAAGGAGAGATCCATCTAGAGAAAGAACCTTGGAGCTGGCCATACCAATGACAACTAAAGCAAAAGGAGAAATGAACTTGGAAGATTATAAGATACTTCAAATGGATATGGGGTATGTAACCAGGCAACAACATATTATAGAAATGGAAGATATGCATAAAGTGACCATAGAACTAATGAGGAAGGATAAAGACAAATTTAAGTAGTTAAAAGGACACATTGTCTAGCTATAACAATTCATTCAGGGGATGTTTGACCCTAGTGTTAATATGTCAGATTTACCTTTAGAGTTAGCTATTCTATCAAAAGATTAGATAAGTGAAATGGAGAATAAGAAAATTGAGGCTAACATATTTAAAGATTGGATCAGGGAATTCATAAAATGAGGGGAGGAATAATAAGGCAGGGAGTTGCTAATTGGGCCATTACCCTAGCAGGGAAAAATGGTTGCAGCCTTAGCCTCCATCATTGTCAAGCAAGAATGAGGTAAGACATGTATGAATTAGAGTAGATCAAGGCCATGGAAGAAAGGATCGAGGAATTGGTGAATGAGGGAGTATTGACACCTCAAATGGCAAACCAAGTACCAAGGCATAAACTAGAATTAAAGTTTGAAGGAGGGATTCTAAGAAATTGTAGTGTAAATACCTAGGAGTTAGAAAGAACTACTAGTAACATGATAAGGAAACATGTAAAAATAATACAAAGACTCATTGAACATGACTACTTAGAGATGCATGTATATGATGTAGCCATGGCACTAAGGGAGTTCAAATATATTTATTTACCTTGTCTGGAGAACCCCATGGCCAATTTAGATAAAGAGATAATTGATTCTATCATGGAGTTGAGTGCAAAGATAAAGAAATATCAAAGGAATAGAGGAGATGCAGAGGAGAAACCAAAGATATTAAAATAAAGTGTTGAACTACAATAGTACACATGGATAGAAAGTCAAAGGAGTACTCATGTGGCCATTACAACATTACTGGCCAAGTACACAGAACATCTGGAAAAAAAAGAAGATTCAAAGGTAGGTACCAGTGGCAGCGAGTAGTTTCTTTTCTTGTTATTTGAACATGCTTCTCTTTTTTCTATTTTGTTCTTAACGGAAAGTCAACAGTGAAGAAAGTCAAAAGGGAATATTTCATATTCAAAAGATTCCAATGGCATCCTTTGGACCAAAGAGGGAATATTTTGAAAGATATTTTGAAGGAACGGTTGAGGAAAGCTCTCCACCATTGATATCATAAGTTTGAATATGAACCATTGATTGGTTTTCTTGTAACCATAGCAGAGTGGGATTCAAATCTATATAATGAACTCTACTACTTGTATTTTAATTACACAAGGATTTGTAGCAATTAGCATAGGACTTTACTTAGCAATTTTTTACTTTCCAATGCAAAAGAAAGTAACTCTCGGTGAATACTTTGAATATCGGTAGTTTAGAAAGGAGGTCACCTATGTCTACATAAAGGAGTGTGTGGAATGTCCTACCTCTTTCATGCATCTGTAAAAACATTCATGAGTTTTGGTAATTTTGATTGATTCAATAGAGGTCATTGTTACATTGTAAATTCAAAATGACTTTATATATGAAATGAATGCAAACATCAGATTTCTGCGTCTATTCCAGAGTGTCATCTTATTTAGGCAATTTTTTGATATATTTATCTCTAAAAGATTGTAATTCTATATGTATGTTTATGAAATAGCTCAGCATTTGCATATGAGAATTTAAATGTTGTTAAATTGTTTAGGATCGTCAAGCTTGTCATACGTGCATAGAAGAACATCCATCATGTTTAAATAATGTTTCTAACCCTTATCTTTTCTATCTTTTCTCCAAAAGAGTAAATAATTAGCTTGCACATAGCTATCATAAGTGAATTGCTATTGATTTGGATAAATAATTGTGAATTTCAAAGATCTTTAGCAGTTTTCATATAAATTTAGAATTACAGAGCAAGTTTATTGAAATTCATGCAAAGCTTTGTCAGATAGTGGTAAATGTATGCAAAGGATCACTTATTTTAGTGTAATTTGTTGTCATTTACATAAATTGAGGAAGTCCAGTAGTCACATAACACTTTAGTCATGTAAGGCCCCTTGAATAAACATTTTCACAACGACCTGCTGACCTATCCAACGCGGTCAAGACCTGACCATACAGAAACTTGAGATTGAGAATTCTCAGTGAATTCTTCATATCTTCCAAGATAGCTAAGATTCCTTTGTTAATTTTAACTCTGTTATGCATGTGTAAAAACACTCATCAACAATTATTTGGTGCTAGAAGGAGGGCTTGATAGGAGTTAAAGTGTGTTTTTTACAAATTGGCTAACCATACTGGTCAGGTAACCAGGTCTAGGTCCAATCCAAGGGATATCTTTGTACAATTATCTGACAAGTGACAAAAAGGTACAAATAATCCTTTAATATCAAGTCCTAGAATATTCCAGGTAGGAGGTTCATTAAGTACTCCTCCAAGATCACCTTTGATTATACCTAATATAGTCAGTACTGACGGTTCTGCATTCAAACCATTGAATTTTGGTTAGAATCCTCTGAATTAGCCAAATTTAGGTGTAATCTCACCCAGAGGTCCTACTATGGTGTACTTTAATGTTGATTCTCACATACACTTTGTTGCATATAATGATATGCCAAAGAATCCAGATACAATTTGTCCTAAGTATTAGTTGCATCAAGACCCTAAAGATCACATCAAGATTTTCAAAGAAACCTCCTTTAGACCAAGGTTAGCCTATGATGATGTGGTTTGTAGGTTATTCCCTTTTAATTTCAATGAACATGCTTATAACTGGTATGTCAATTTACCTAACAATCACATTGCAAGCTAGACACTTATGGAGGAGGCATTTTTATCCAGGTTTAGAGGTCTAGTAGAGCCATCATCTTTGTATCACAAACTAGTAGAAATCAAGAGAGGTGAGGGAGAACTCATTAAAATTTTTAATGATCATTTCCAGAAGGCATATTCAAGGTTAGTTGATCGTTATACTATGACTGTTGAAGCAATACTAGAAATGTATTATGCTACTTTAGATCCTTTAACCGCAATGTTTGTCAAGAGACAATTACCCGCCGTAGATACTATACAAAGAGGCAGTGAAAATCAATAAAGAGATGAGATAGACAACTTAAAGTCTTTCAGTGAGTCTAGGTAATGATTCAATTCCAAATCAAATGCAACAAGTGAATGGAACTATGATGCACCATACTCCAATGTTCAATCCAATACCTACTCAGGTGCTAGTATATAATCTAGTTCCCACTCATGCTATAGTTTCATATATAGGAAGCATTGCCAATAATAACCAGTCCAATGTTCGATCATTTTTCTAGCCTCCTCAAGACACATTTGTAGCTAAAACTCAAGAAGATAAAAGTGAGTTAAAGGAAATTACTAATCACTTGAGAAGGATGACTACTGAAATGACTTTGTTGAGAAATGATAGTTTTTATGGCAGAAATCATTAGAATCATAATCCTAACATGAACCAAAATCAAAACCAAGGACAAGGATCACAAAATAGAGGCCCTAATGGAGACAATAGAACCTATGGGAATGACAATAGGAATTCAAATCAGCCTAGACCCCCTAGAATATGGAACACTAGACCAAATAATGGTACTCTGGCTTCTCCATTTAAGAGTCTAGAAAACCAAGAGTCTAAACATCCTAGTAGGGTATAGGTAGTAGATGTAGCCCTTAAGAATTGGTGCAGAATCAATAATACTAATGCTCATGCCGAACTCGATTACCCACAATTTTATTTGGCAGCTAGTATCTTCAACATAGAAATACAACCCCCTACATCTAAGGTCTTGATTCCTAAGGGAAACGACATAGTGCCTTCAGAATATGAGTTAGCCATGCTCCTAGAGAGTTTTACATTCTCAACAAATGGGGAAGAGGATCAGATAGGAGAGGATGAACCATATTGTTATGAAAGTTTGTATCCTAAGTCAACCCTAGTGTTAGAAACCTTTGAGTTTCCTTTTGAAACTGAGAATGAAGCATTATGTGAACCAGATGAGGTTTAGGTATTTCAACAGTCCCAGAGGGGCCATACATGCAACCTAGGAAACAATAATAAATCTAGAGGTCCTTTCACTACATCCACACCTTGAAATAACCTCAATACACCACTGGATCAACATGCAAGTAATAATCTTGTGCCTCCTAAGGCAAATTATTAGGGCATTGGTACTTCTGTAGCACCAAAGGTTCAGGTAGGTAAATCAAAACTTAATGAAGCCTCTAAACTGATGAGTTATTTGTCTGAAGAAATTAAAAATATAAAAGTCAATATGCCTTTGTATGAGTTACTGAAGAGTCCCGGAGTGAGGAGTGCATTCATGAAATCCTTAGATGAGTCTGGTCCTAGAGAGAATTCAATAGGCCTAGATAATCATAGCAAAGACATACAACCAAAAGATAAGAGCAAAGGTGTTGAACAACCTACAAGCACGAATGTAGTGATGTATATAGAAAAGAAGGAGTCACCTCCATTTCTATTAACCTTGAGAATTTTTGGGAAGAATCTACATAATTGCATGGTAGATTGAGGAGCTTCAGCTAATGTCATGCCATTAGGAATTTGTAAGACTTTAGGACTCACACCTACAAAGTCAACAAAGGTTGTGACTCAATTAGATAAATCCAAGGTAAATGTGGTAGGAGAATTGATGCACATTCAAATGCAGTTAGCCTCAGATCCTAGGGTGAACTAGTATATTGACATTCATGTCATAGATATTCCTATAAATTATTGTATGTTGTTGAGTAGGGATTGGTCAAAAACCTTAAACGGATGCATGGCTACTAATTTCTCACACACGTGGTTGCCTTGGAGAGGCATTCCCAACCAAATTAGGATTGAAGCCAAACTAAAAATGAAGCATATGATAATTGAGTACAATAGAACAAATGAAATATTGTATGTTGTAGTAGAACCATGAGTTTATAGGGTATCCAATAGAGGAGTCCAGATAGAAGAAATCTTAGCATTCAATTTTGGAGAGAGGTCTGTTGACAAAGCAACTAATGTCCTCATTGAGTTTGATCACGATTCTTCTGATGAAGAAGAAAACACTGTGAGTATGTTTAATCAAATCATGGATGAGAAAATTCAAAAATGTATTCAACAGGGAACTTGTATTTGGAATGTATTATGTAAGGGATGGTGTAGAGTTCACAAAAATCCACATTTTGAGGAGAGCTGTGGAATATGCAGAGACATAATTGAGTGTCAATATAGGAAGTACATAACACCAAGTGAGAATCAAGAGAAAGGACATATTATTGACAGTCCTAAGTCATTATTACATATGACTATTGGCACCATACTAGGAAATTCAAATGATAGTATAAGGTCAATAATTGGTAAACATGTGATGACACAAAAACCTGCAGAAAGCGATGCAATACCTATAGGGAAAACCAAAACATGTTTGAATATTTAGGTTCCTGCAAAGCCTGAAGTAAGAGAGGTATTTCCTGTAAGAACCAAAAATCTAGTAAAAAATAAGAATAACATATGGATTTTAAAATGTGATGGATCTAAGTCCAAATAGGGAGTAGGAGTAGGTATAGAGATTATAAATCCTGAGGGTAAATCATTTTTGGTAGTGTACAAACTTCAGTTTCTATGCACAAATAACGTCATAGAATATGAATCTCTGATTTATGGATTACTAATGGCTATAAAGAAAAAGGTGAAAGTCCTTAAGGTATTTTCTGACTTCGAACTAGTAGTTAGACAAGTTAGGAAACTATATGCATGTAATTTTAGAAAAATGGTTAGTCACATGCATAGGGTATGGAATCTGATTGAATATTTTGATGCTTTCAATATTGAACATGTTCTCAGAAAATTGAATCAACATCCAAATGCTTTAACTATTGTTGCTAGCTCATTAGAACCACTAACTTTGTCAGGTTTAAAGCAATTTACTGTAGAGTTTGTAAATGAGCATAGTATACCAAACAATATAACTGATTTTCAAGTGTTTGGAGGCGACCAATAGATTTTAGATTTTGTGACTAACCAAGGTGTTTTTGAGGCCCATATTATTGATGAGCAAGAACGACCAAAGATATCTTGGGATGAACAGGATATAGTTGACTTAAAAAGTAACTTCTTACCCAAGGGAGTGATAGAGCTAGAAAGAATTTTTTATTTTGATGGGATGGTTAAGAAAAAAGATCTTCCTAAAACTGAGGGGGTAAATGTGATCCTTTTAATTTAGGAACAGAACAAAATCCTCAAAATGTATTAATTGGAAAATCTTGCTCTAAGGGGTTAAAAAAAGAGATCACAAAAGTATTGAAAGAATACAAACATGTCATAACACATGTGATTCTTCTAAAACTAGGTGTAAAACCATTTAGGTAAAAGTCAAGGCTAGTTAATGTAATATTAGAACCATTGATCTTCAAAGAAGTCAAGAAATTATTGTCTTCTAGGATAAATTTTCCTGTGAGACATTCTACCCGAGTAGCCAATTTAGTACCTGTGAGAAAGAAAAATGGAGATATTCAGTTGTCTGTAGACTTTAGGGAGCTTATTAAGGCATCTGAGAAAGACAATTATCTTTTACGCCCTTTAGATGAAGTTTTGTAGGCAGTGAATGGTGCCAAAATGATGTCTTTCCTTGATGATTTTTTGGTTATAACCAAGTTTTGGTAGATAACGAAGATATGTTAAAAACCACGTTCACATGTAAATGGGGTAATTATGCATATAGAAGGATGCCATTTGGCTTAATTAATGCAGGTGCCACATTTCAAAGAGCCATGGATATTGCTTTTCATGGGTTAACAGGTAAATGAATTGTGATTTATATGGATGATTTAACTGTGTTTTCTAGGGATATGTCTACTCATGCAAATGACTTGTAAAGAGTACTGAAAAGGTGATAAAGATATGGGCTTTCCTTGAACCTAAAGAAGTATGTATTTGGGGTAACTAAAGTTAAGTTACTAGGACATATCATTTCTAAAAATGGAATATCCATTGATCTAGATAGAGTGGAAGGAATCAATAAGTTACACCTGCCAAGTAGTAAGAAAGAGTTAATGTCATTCTTTGGCAAAATTAATTTTGTCAAAAAATTCATTACTAGATTTTTTGAAATTGTACAACCATTGAATGCAATGTTACAAAAGGATGCCAAGATAGAATGGACACCGATAGCTAGGGAAGCATTTGAAGATATTAAGGAAGCAATCTCTAATGCTCTAGTATTGGCCAATCCAGATTACACCAAACCTTTTTACATCTATTCTTTTGCATCAGAACATTCATGTGTAGTAGCTCTAACACAGAAAGGGGAAGAAAATAAAGAAAAGCCTATTGCTTTCATGAGTGCTCCATTGAAGGATGCATAGTTAAAATACCTGTATACTAAGAGACAGGCCTTCGCATTGGTTAAAGTGGTAAAAAAGTTTAGACACTCTATTATAAGAAGTCAAATAAAAGCTATAATGCCTGATGCAACAGTAAATATGTTGCTGATGTAGAATGAGCCATGGGAGAAAAGGGTGAAATGGATAATAGTGCTGCAAGAATTTGACATGGAAATCATTCCCATGAAGTTAGTCAGAGGTCAGTCCTTGGTGCAAACCATAGCCAATATGGACCCTAACTTAGTGAAAAAATAGTATGTAGTGAACAATAGCAGTACACCAGTGTGGTATGATGATCTTACCATGTTTCTCATAATAGGAAAGTATCATAAATAGATGAAGTCTTCTCAAAGGAGAGCTTTGAAAATTAAAGCTCAAAGGTACATGATGCAAGGAGGTCTTTTGTTTAAGAAAGATAGAGATGAAGAAGACAAGGTGTTGTTAGAGTTACATGACAAGTATGGGATAGTACATGGTTCCCATCTAGCAACTACACATAAAATCCTGAGGGCGGGTTATTATTGCCTACCATAATCAAGGATACTAAGGAACATATCAGGAGCTATCAAACATGCTAGACTACAACAGATAGAGGAAGAAATCAGACACATCCATTACAACCTATTATAGAATCCAGGTCATTTGCACTATGGGGCCTTGACTTCATTGGAGTTATTAATCCCCCATCATTGGCTGGACATAAATTCATATTGATGGTAACTAATTACTATACAAGATGGATAAAGGCAATGTGTTGCAGATTTTCTACTACTGAAGTTTTCATCAAGTTCCTGGAGGACAACATTATCACAAAGTTTAAAGTGCCATATCCTCTGGTATGTGACAATGGTCATGCTTTTATTCTTTAAAGTTTTCCAATTGGGCATTTGAGTATGATATTGTTCTTAAATTTTCATCTAATTATTATCCACAGGGTAATGGATTAGCAGAATCAACCAATAAAATCTTGCTAGATATTATCAAAAAGTTGATTGTTAAAAACCCCAGAGAATGGAACACATTGTTAAAATATGTGTTATGGTAGATAGGACAAAGATCAAGGTAGCATTACATAATGCTCCTTATCACTTAGTATATGGGACTAACCCCATACTCCTAGTCAACCTGAGAATCCCTACATGGAAGTTTGCAAATGAGTATCTAGGTTTTGATAACAAGGGGGAGACTAGGTTGATTCAATTGTTACAGTTAGATGAAAAGAGAGATTAGTCTATTGATAAATTTGCAAAACATCAGGCTATGGTTAAGAGATGGTTTGATAAGAGAGCCAAGGTTAAAATGTTTAAAATATCAGACTTAGTTTTATGCTGGGACAAAGCCCATGAAAAGAAGGGAAATCATGAGAAGTTTGATAAATTGTGGTTAGGACCACTACAAATTTTAGAAATCATAGGGAACAATACATTTAGGCTGAAAACCCTAACTGGTGAGGACTTACCATTACTTGTTAATGGTCAGCACCTTAAACATTTTTTTTAGGTGTAGAATGTGAATCTAAACATCATTCTGTATCATATTGTAAATGTTGTATATCCTTTTGTTTTGTTTTGTTTGTTTGGTTTGCTTTTGTTTCTGCTTACTGGGGCTCTTTATTTTGATTCAAGGTATATAGGAGCAGACACATAACCACTGAAAATAGTAAAATTGGGAAAATTTAGGTAATCATTTGAAATTTATGCATAAGTTGTGACTTTCATGGATGTGATTTGTTTGTTCATCTATGAAGGGTTTTATTCAGTGGCTATAGTATGAAGCATTCAAAGAATCATATAAATACAAACCTTAAAATCTTTTGAATTAGTCTGGGGGGTGGTAGATGTTTGCATTAAGTGAAAAATCTAAAGGTTGGCCTTTTCTACCACTATAATTCCCAGCCATATGTAGTAGATCCTATTACTGTGCAAATGATGAGCTGAAATGGTATACTTTATATACAAGAAGAATATTGAAAAATCAATAGAACAGAGAATTTATTCTCTTAAGTTCATCTAGATAACTCTACCGAGGATATGGATGCCTACTAGAAATAGGGCTCTATCTAGCAGAATTATAGGTGATAACCTTGCTGGAGCTATAGACGCTTGACTAGGAGCAAGGCTCTATCGAAGATTAGCCTAAAAGGTTAAATCAAGCTATGTAGGTTAATGCAAATATTTATTGCTTTCTTACTTTGCCAAAGGAGGGAATAAATCAATTGCACACACCTAAATTCTTTTGGAAAGTTCATGTACATTGTTGAATATGTTCATTCTATGATATATAACATTCTTGCATTTAAGAAAGTTGGAAATTATGATTTATTTTGTTTCATTTCCTTAATTATTTGAATTTTATTGTTTTATTTTGGTGCTAGTTGTTGTGATGTTCACAACATGCCCCATTTTACCCTCTAGCAAAATGAGGACCCTTGCTGTGGCTTTTACTTTTTGCTTGTGGTTTTGTCTTGCTTGTTGGTAAAGGGAAAATGTTCTTGGTGTTTGAAATGCTTGGAAATTCAAAAAACATAGTACCAAAGAAAAATTAAGGTTACCAGTGAAATCTACATGAAATTTGGTCTATGGTTGTTTTTTGAACCAACTTGAAATTACTTGTCTTTTGTGAGATATGCAACTATATGTGAAAATGCAATGTTAAGTAAAATTGTATCTCACATACAAATTTCTTTGCATATGAGGGTGTTTTGTGTTATTTCATTGTGGCCTAGAGGGTCTTTTCACTTTTGTATATGTATTTTAAGTGCTTAAACTAAAGCATACAAACCCGGACCCAACAGTGTTTCAGAGGCAAAGTAAATAAATGTTCGGTTCCACGATTGTATATGTATATGGCATTGTATGTATAAACTCATGCATGTGACATGAAAATAATGAAATATACATGGCCAGACCTGAAAAGAAAATGTGATTGAGTCCATAAGTGAGAAGAAATGCATATTATTTATATGAGTTGTTGTATGTATGATTGCATGTATTAAAAATGCAAAAATGAAAGGTGCATACATAGATTTGAACATGGTAGAACACTGAGCATGTAATTATATTCATTGTATGCTAAAAATTTATAGTTAGGGGAACTTTGCCCCTGTCAGTTAAATTGCAAAATATTCACAAAATAGAGGCATTTTGCCTTCTATTTTTCTGATTACATCTTACCAGAGCTAAGGAAGTCTATAAAAATCCCCAGCCCTAACTAAGTTTGCAAATTGTGCCACCCAATCACCATTCTGCACCAGGTCTAATCCACGAGAGATATGAAGGAAATTACACCCAATAGTCACCCAATGATGGTGACCTCCTAGAGCCAAATTGGAAAAATTTAGAAAGGGTAGTCTTTGAACCATAGCACTAGGAATAGAAGCCAGTGCTAGCTTCGAGGCATGTGGAATGCTGCCTCCTAACTCAGGCCCAATTACCACATCTAGGTCTGTAATACAATACTCTTCTCTGAAAATGTCTCTAAATGGTAGAAGTATCTCTACTTTATTACCACCAAGGTACAAAAGGGATGTAAGAAACTGTGAGGCTATGTTTGAATTTACCTGATACTTGTCTTCATTGTTAAGAAACTGTTTGTCCAGAACCATTTTTATTGCCACTAATTCTAGTAGGTGAAGCCTAGGATCATCATGTTGTGTGATGAGTTTCCTCAGGAATGAATCTATAATATAACCAAGGAAAGTAATTTGCCTTCTAGCACCACGAAGACATATGGGAGTCTCCATGATTGCTGATGGTAGAATTTTGAGAATGAAATGGATTTTTTCATTATCAAGGTTATTAAATAGAGCCATATCTGATTAGGGAAATGATTCACCATTAATGAAACTCATTCAAGCTCATCACCCCAATTGATGCAGGAGCATCCCTAGTTCAAGAGCAATCTTGCATCAACCAAAAAAGTATTTTTATTTTAGTTTGTTTGCAATTTAGTTTGTTTCCTTTCATTTTCCAATTTGGTTCAGGCAGTTCAATCAGTAGCAGTTTCTATATTTTGGTCTGCATTCTACCACATTTGCATTTCACATCTTATAGAGATGGACTTAGCATCTAGATTCACTCATCTACATCATATCTGGAATTCAGAGCATTTGGATTAAGTACCAAAAAGTCATCACTATCAGAAGACCAGCTATTTTCTTAGGATAGACCACCCCTAATGATCAGCTAAAGGAGAAGACTTGTGGAGCATTCCTTGAATTGTGGAGCCTAATGACACATCATTCAATGATCTTTGGTTTGTGGCCGACCTTCCCTAAGATCTACACATCATTCCATTCATTTGTGGAGGTGTTCTACATGATTAGGTCTAACCTATTCGTGTACACATGTTACAACTCTTCATTGGAGTTTGTGATCTTCCTTGGCTGACACAGAGGAATCTATTGTTCCAAAGATGATATATATTGATGTAATAGATCCTTAGGAAAGCAAGTGATGATCATTAGCAATAGTTGATAGTTTGGATTTTATGTGAAGGGACTTCAAAGCTATATCTTGTGCCTAGTCTAATATTTTGTAATCAGGCCTATGAACCGAATCGTAAGCCCACATGATGCCATCTAGATTGTATTTGAATTCTATTATATACTGAATGACTAAATCTATGTTTGTTTCATATCATTGAGTTGTTTCCATTGTATTTACTCTTGTTGTATGGTCCAAATAGTTCATTCTATGAACCCTCCTACCGTGACTCCACCAAGTGGTATCCTAGCAAAAGTTTGAATCTTTGGGAGTGAATTGAGAAAATTTGGTGAAGGTATTATGTAAGATCTTCCTATGGACAGATTGCCAAACTGGGGCAGGTTACTCATGTCATAACCGATCACTGGTTGTAAGGCAGTTGTCACCTTGTAGCCCAGTCACCACATTTGAGGCAGTTTGCACTTGATCCTAGGAAGAATGCCACCGAGGAGAGTTGTTGATGTTAGAACAATGGTTGGTAGAATGGATGAGATGATGGAAATGATGAAAACAATGCAAATTTAGTTAGATGTTGTTGAAGAAGATAAGTGAAGAGGATTGACATCGAGACCTAATGTTGAAAGTGATGATGAAGAAGAATTCTGATCTATTGAACAAATTGGCAAAATCCTAGGAGGTGATGAAGAAGAAGAATTAGATCAAGTAAAGATGTTGTGAGCTATTTCAAAGATTGGAAAGAGACCTAGAGTTGATGTGCCAAACTATACTGGTAATTTGAACCCTGAAGAATTGATTGACTGGATAAATGACATGGAAGAATACTTTGAATATGAGGAAGTTGAAGATCTAGAGAAGGTGAAATTTGCAAAGACAAAATTGAAAGGATATGCTACTATATGGTGGAAAGAAGTCCAGTTGGAAAGAAATAGAAGAGAGAAAGAAAAGATTACAAAGTGGGATAGGATGGTGACAAAATTGAAGAATCAACTCATACCTGTTGACTATAAGTTGGAGTTGTTGAAAAGATTGCAGAACCTAAGACAAAAGGAGAAATCTATGGAATATACTTAAGAATTTCATAAGATGATCATAAGAACAAGACATAGTGAAGCAAGCAAGGAGAAAGTGGCTACATACATCAATGGACTAAGATTGAACACTCAAGAAGAACTAAGTTTGGTGAGGATGACATCTTTGGAAGAAGCATACCAGTTTGTCTTGAAAGTAGAATAGAAGTTGAATAAAAGGCATGATCTGAGATAGAGAGGAAAAGGAGGTAAATTTTAGAGAAGTAGAACATTTTCTGGAGGAGATAGATCATTCGCGGAGTAGAACAAGCCTGACAACCCATTCAAGAAGGATGACAGAGATAATAGTATATATTGGGGAGATGACAGAAACTTTTACCACAGAGGAAACCTTCGTGCATATCGGAATGAAGGATACAAAAGAGAGGGAAGAGGATTTGATAAGAGAACATTCAAAGATACTTATTTCAAGTGTGGAGGTGAAGGACATAGAGCATTTGAATGTAATCAAGGTAGTACAAGCATGAAGACAAAAAATACTAGAAGAGAAGCTTATGTTGAAGAAGAACCTGTTGGATCACCAAGTTCAGTTGGTAAACTAGAGAAGGGATAATCACTTGTGATGAGGAGAGCACTATTTCAAATAGAAACAAATGAGGAACCATTGCAGAGGAAAAGTTTGTTCAAGAGAAGATACAAATCTGGAGGTAAGTGTTGTAAAGTTGTGATTAATAGTGGTAGTTCAGATAACCTAGTTTCAGAGGAGATGGTGACTAAGCTGAAGTTGGAGAGATTGAAACACCCTAAGCTCTATCAAATAGCATGGATTCAGAATGATCATAAGATACTAGTGAGTGAACAATATTTGGTAAAATTTCATATTGGATCTTATCATGATGAAGTCTTGTGTGATATTATGCCTATGGATGTATGCCATATTTTGTTGGGTAGACCTTGGAAATATGATAGAAAAGATATACATGATGGGAGAAAGAATACATATACTATAACAGAAAATGGAAAGAGAATTACTTTGATTCCTTTAGAAGATGATCCTAAGAGTGAAGTATGTGGAAATGCTAGAATCTATTTGGTACATGGAAGAAACTTTCTGGATGGTTTGAGACATGAGAATATGTGTTATGTCTTGATTCCTAAGATGCATGAAACATTGAAGAAGGAGACTGGAGGAGAACAACTAGAGGAGATAAGAGAGTTGTTGATAGAGTATGAAGACATCATATCAAATAATGTACCTAAAGGATTGCCACCTATAAGGAGTATCAGTCATCACATGGATCTTATACCGGGAGCAAGTTTGCCTAACAAAACAGCACACAGAATGACACCAACAGAGAATGAAGAATTGAATAGATAGATATAGGAATTGCTGAGGAAAGGTTTGATTAGAGAAAGTTTGAGTCCTTGTGCAGTACCTGCAATATTAGCACCTAAGAAGGATGGAAAATGGAGAATATGTACAGACTGTAGAGCAATAAACAAAATCATAGTTAAGTATAGATTTCCTTTACCTAGGATGGATGATATCATGGATTGTTTGAGTGGAGCAAGATATTTCACAAAGATAGACTTGAAGAGTGGATACCATCAAATCAGAATTAGAGAAGGAGATGAATGCAAGACTACTTTTAAGACAAATGAAGGATTGTATGAGTGGTTAGTGATGCCCTTTGGATTGACAAATGCACTGAGTACTTTCATGAGATTGATTAATAAAGTCTTGAAGAAATTCTTGGGTAAGTTTGTGATTGTATACTTGGATGATATTCTAATTTTTAGTAAGACAAAAGCGGAACATTTGTGGCCTATTAGACAAGTTTTGTAGAGGCTGAGAGAAGAGAAATTGCTAATAAACATCAAGAAATGTAGTTTCATGAAGGAAGAACTAGTATATTTAGGATTTGTGATTTCTGTAGAAGGGTTGAAGATGGACCCTAAGAAAGTGAAAGCAATTGTTGAATGGCCTACACCCAATAGCATTAGAGAGGTTAGATCATTTCATGGATTGGCTAGTTTCTACCAAAAGTGTATTAGAAATTTTAGTTTAGTATGCAACCCTATGATGAAGATAATGAGAGGTGACAAGAAAGACTTTAAGTGGACATCTAGAGTAGATAAAAGTTTTGAATTGTTGAAGTAGAAAGTGACAGAGCAACCTGTGTTGGCATTACCAGATTTCAATAAGGTATTTCAAGTTGATTGTGATGCAAGTGGAAATGTGATTGGAGTAGTATTAAGTTAAGAAGGTAGACCTATAGCATATTTTAGTGAAAACTTGAATGATACAAGGAGAAGATATTTAGTTTATGATCAAGAGTACTATGCCATAATTCAAGCCTTGAAGAAGTGGAGACATCACTTGTTGCCTAAAGAGTTTGTGTTGTTTATAGATCATCAAGCTTTGCAATATTTGAATAGTCAAGGTAAGTTGAATTAGAGACATATGAGATGGGTAGAGTTCATGCAGAGTTACACTTTTGTGTTGAAGCATAGGAGTGGCAACTCAAACAAAGTTGATGATGCATTGAGTAGAAGAAGAAACTTGTTGACAAAAATGAGAATGGAAGTGTTGGGATTTGATGAATTGAAGAACATGTATGAGGGAGACACTGATTTTGTAGAACCTTGTAAAGCATGTAAGGAACTTGTTGTGACAGATAGGAGTAAGTGGTTGGATGATTTCATTCAGGAAGATATGTTGTTCAGAGGAAACCAGTTATGCATACCTAAGAGTTCAATGAGAGATAATTTGATCAAAGAGAAACATAGTGGTGGATTGGCAGGACATTTTAGCATTGATAAGATAGTGGATTTGGTAAGTGAAAACTACTTTTGGCCTTAGATACATAAGGATGTTAGGAAATTTGTGCAGATTTGTAGAGTTTGTCAAGTTGAAAAAGGGAGTAGTTAGAATACTGGATTATACAAACCTTTGACAGTACCGGAGAGACCTTGGGAAGACATAAGCATGGATTTTGTAATGGGATTGCTAAAGACACATAGAGGACATGATTCAATATTTGTAGTGGTGGACAATTTTTCAAAGATGGCTCATTTCATACCTTGTAAGAAGACAACTGATGCAGTGCATGTAGAAAATCTATTTTTCAAAGAGATTGTGAGATTACATGGATTACCTAAGAGTATATTTTTAGAAAGAGACACCAAATTTCTTGGATACTTTTGGAAGACACTTTGGAAGAAGATGAAGACAGATTTGAAGTTCATTTTAGCATTGCATCCATAGACTGATGGATAGACAGAGGTAGTGAATAGGAGTTTGGGAAACTTGTTGAGATGTTTGGTTGGAAAGAAGATAGGAAGTTGGGATTTGATTCTTTCACAAGTAGAGTTTGCTTACAATAATTTAGTAAATAGGAGTACCAGAAGAACACCATTTGAGATTGTTACTGGAGTAAATCCTAGAGGAGTGATAGAATTGAGAGACATAGATATAGAAGAAAAGATAAGTGCAAAAGAAGAAGAATTTGCAGATCACATGAAGACAATGCATAATCAGGTGAAGAAGCATTTGGAGGATATGAACAGTAAGTATTCCTTGAGAAAAGAGAGATTTCTAGTTGGGACATATAACAAGTTGAAGATGAAGAAGTTTGGACCTTGTAAGATACTCAGAAAATTTGATTCAAGAAATGCATATGAAGTGGGATTACTGGAGACATTGGGTATATCACCTATTTTCAACATTGTAGACTTATATCAGTATCATGAAGTAGAGTTCAGTGACAACATGGAAGAAGACTAGGAGAAGTAGTTACCACAACAAGCATAAGAGTAGATTGAAGACATCTTGGATAGTAGAGTTGGACACAACACTAGAGGAAGACAATACAAAGAATATCTTGTGAAATGGAAAGGCAGACTGGAAGAAGATTCATTATGCATTTCTTAGGCTATGGTGGACCGTCTTGGTTCTCCCCTAGCCCCAACAAAGTGAGGGACTCACTTTTTCAATAGCCTCGAATGTCTAATGCAGGAGCATCCATGGTTAAAGATTAATCTTGCATCAACCAAAAAAACATTTGCATTTCAGTTTGTTTGCAGTTTAGTTTGTTTCCTTTCATTTTCTAGTTTGGTTCAGGCAGTTCAGTTAGTAGCAATTTTTGTATTTTGGTCCACATTCTACCACATTTTCATTTCACATCTTGTGGACCTAGACTTAGCATCTATATTCATTCATCTACATCATATCTAGAATTTAGAGCATTTGGATTAAGTATCAGAAAGTTATCGCTATTAGAAGACCATCTATTTTCTCAAGACAGAGCACTTTGATAGTCTTTGATGATCAGGTAAAGGAGAAGACTTATGAAGCATTCCTTGACTTGTGGAGCCTAATGACACATCATTCAATGATCTTTGGTTCATGGCTGACCTTCCTTAAGATCCATACATCATTCCATTCATTTGCAGAGGTGTTCTACATGATTAGGTTTGACCTATCTGTGTACACACATTACAACTCTTCATTGGAGTTTGTGATCTTCCTTGGCTGATATGGAGGAATCTATTATTCTGGAGATGATATATATTGATGTAATAGATCCTTAGGAAAGCAAGTGATGATTATTAGTAATAGTTGATAGTTTGGATTTTATGCGAAGGGACTTCAAAGCTATATCTTGTGCATATTCTGATATTTTGTAATTAGGCCTGTGAGCTAAATTGTAAGCCCGTATGATGCCGACTAGATTGTATTTGAATTCTATTATATACTGAATGACTAAATTTGTGTTTCTTTCATATAACTGTGTTATTTCCATTGTGTTTACTCTTGTTGCATGGTCCAGATAGTTCATTCTGTGAACCCTCCTACCGTGACTGCACCACCAACACTAAGAAAATTAATTCGTATGTGCCAAAGGTCAAGTAAGATTAAATGTTTAGATATGCTTTTACTTCATATCGATTTGAATCATGATTTTTGAATCTAAAATTTAATGTGGGGCAAAGTACAGTTGATCATAACAAAAGGGTTAGGAATTAAATGTCGTAGATATTTATATCTACACTTGTATATGATATACATGAAAGTATGCATTATTCAACTTGAAAGAAATATGCAATCAGGTTTATAAAAGGTCAAATTCAGAGTAAATGTTGTATTGTATCTATGCATGCATATGTATTTGTATCTAAAGTGTAGATACAATCTCGGATTCGAAAATAGGTTAAAAGTACTTAAGGTTGGCAGGGTCTTTAATATACAAAATGGTGATACAAGGGCGGGCATGAAAATAATTCAGGTTTGGTTTAGGACAGGTTAAGATCCATTCTTTTTTGTATGTATGTAGTTTTGCATTTGTTATACAAACTGATGTATAAAAGGATAAAGTGTAATCCCAGAATCGAAATTAATGTCAATGCAGTTTGCTAGTAGTTGAAGTCTGAAGGTGTATGCATATTGTTTTGTATCTGATATACAAAAGTGAAATATGAAAGTTATAATGGAAAAACAAAAAGGAAAAATGAAAGAGGATGTTAAATACATATTTTAAGATACAGAAGGGTAAATCTAAAATGTAAAAGGGAAAATGTATTTGTTTTACCTTAAGTGATAAATTTGTATCTGAGATACAAAAATAGGAAAGTATGTTGCTAATGGATACAAATTTGAAATAGGCATGTTTTGAACACATGTATGAGTTGTAATTAATGCCATTGAATGTAGTAAAACCTAGATTCAAAGGGAAATGAAAGCAAATTTTGATTGTATTCTTTCCACTTACAATTGCATACAGCAGTAAAATTTGTAGAGTTCATACAAAGGAAAGGTGAATTAAGGTAAACAGAGCAAATTTGGAAAGTGAAGCTCAATGACATTATAGGAAAATGGTAAAGGTGTATCAAATCCAATGGTATAGCAGTTCGAAAAGTGAATTTAGGTATGTACCTCAAACACCAATTTAATTGGGTTAAATTTGAAAGGAAAATAGTTGTAGAGATTACAGTTAAGGAAAATGATGCAAATTAATTTGTATATTGTAATTAGTTGTAAGAAATGGATTTGAACATTGTTTAATTCTATGGAAATTCCAAAATAGAGAAAAGACAAAACCCTAGGGTGAAGGTAAAAGAGTAAAAGTCTATGGTAAAACCCTAGGATTGGACGCAAATGAGATGGTAAAATGCATAAGTTTTCTTGGTAGATGGCACTGAAACAAAAGAAGGTAGATACAAAGGCAGGTGATAAGAAAGAAAAGGTTGAAAAGGAAAAGGGACCAATGAAAGAGGTGGTTAAAGAGAAGTTTCCATTCCACATAGGGTATCCATCCTTGTTATATAGTATGGGAGGAATGGTAACTGACACAACTATCGATGAATTTGATTCTGAAGAGGTATTGTAGAAAATTAGGGCACCAGAGGCCACTTTGACCATGAAGAATATTTGGGAAATGAGACTATACAAAGAAACATGTTTTCCTTTGGCAATGGAAGCCAAAGATTTGGTGATAGAATGCATAGACAAGTATGATGCGAATACGAGGAGAGTAATGCACAATGGTGTGGTGATTGTAGATTTATCCATAGAGGGCAAAGATAGAACATTTGGTTTGGAGATTCAGGATCAAATGATGGATGTAAATCAAGATCATTACACCCTAGATTACAAAAATAATGAAATGGATTGCAAGAGGGCAATCTTTTATGGCTGGTATCCACCAAAGAATAAACCAAAGGCTACCGTGAGGGTACCTAAAAACTTATATAGAATTGATTTCACTGAAGAGGTATATATAATAATAACATTGCTAAGAAGACTTGCTGGATTGAAAGATGTAAGGAAGTTTGAGCCATGGATGTTTACTATCATCCAATTCATAAGGGAAATGACAGGAGCAGTCCATTGGGCAAAGGCTATTAGTAATGTTATTCTTAAGCAAGTAATGGGATTCAAGAAGCATAGGCAATTTTATATGTCTTCATATGTGGTTTACTCATGTGCAGTGAACATACCACCATTGGCAGGAATTGATAGAGTGGGCACTTTAGGAAATAATCCAAGCTGGAAATTAGTGTATGATCATTACCCTGATCTTTAGGAGAAAAATGAAATGTAGAAGTATGTAAGAGTCAATGATGTGTTTTATACTTATTTGGTGAGAATCTTGACAAGAGATAAAGATAAAATGTTGTCAGCAAAGACAATCACTAGTGCTATAAATTGGAATAGCACTTGGTATATCTAGTTAGCTACTTTCACATATATTAGAACTGAGGTTTTTGAAGGGAAACCATTTAAATTACCAAGATATCCTCCTGATAAATTGGTCATTCTTTAATTCACTAGACAAATTGTTAATGTTTTTGGAATGTACAAGAGGAAGTACAACAGAGGAAATATAAGATTCTCATGGGGAATTGGTAGATATTAATGTTTCAATGAAGATATAGCCCAAGAATTAGAGAAAGAGCTAAGGTATTATGGATTTAAAGAGTTAGAATTGGAAAGACATTTTGATCCTTTTCAGAGGATCTAGAACTTTATTGATAAGAAAGTCAGACACTAGGTTCACATTGAAGACTTTTGGTTTGATTGTGAAGATGATAGATAGGTACAAAGGAGAACTCACCAAATATTGACTTTGGAATAGATGAGAACAATTGGGGGAATGAATGTACCCCAGGAAATCAAAGAGGATGATGAGAAGTTATTACATTAGAGTTATGAAAGTCGAGGAGTGGCACAATTGCCCATCAATGAGCCAAACTACAAAAACCCAGAAGAAACATCCTTTGATAGTATATCCAAACTAGTGATATTATTTTCTCAAACATGGTTAAATGATAAGATAGAAGAGCTTAAGGCTCGAGGTACCATGGCCACATATCAAAAGAAAGGAAAAAAAGGGCCAAAGAAACTAAAGATGATTTATTGCGTTTCTATGAAAAGAAAAGGAAGATTGTAGAAACCACAATAGCTAAGATAAATAAGAATGCAAAACCCATGGATCCATACACACTAGGTATCATAGTTGTAATTGCTTCTAGCACATTCATAGAAAAAGGGGCATCAAGTCAAGGGGCCACTATAGAGAAAATACAAAGACCAATGGCTACGGCAAAACATGGACCAGTGTCCGATGTGATCATAGATACTCCAAAAGGGATGGTACAAATACCTCCTGTGATTATGGATACCCCACAAGTATGAATAAGATAGACACCTGTCTCTACTATTTCCACACATAAAGAAAGAATCCAGGGCTACATAGAGGTTAAACAAGAATTAATCGAAGAAAAGTTGCAAGAGTCAGAAGCCTAGGGGTCCAAATAGGCTAAAAAGATGAGTGGAGTCATAGAGATTAAGGATGATATCAGTGATGAAGAAAGTAATGAAGAGGGACACCCTAGATATGACATGGATATAGTAGATCCTTTTGACAATTTAGTGCCAAAAAATATTATGTAAGAGATACAAATGGCTACACAATAGATATTGGAGAAGGAAGTGGAAAAAAAGAGAACTAAAGTAGTCGAAACACATGCTACTGAGTCAAGCACACCACTGGGTTCACCTTCCAATCAAGCTGAAGAGTCAAGACAAGCAAATGTGCCTATACTACAAAAGAGTATACCTATTCAGGTTGAGTTGCTAACAGAAGCATGAATCTATAGTACAAGATACAAAAGTACAAAGTGAACAACAACCTCCTCAACAATAGGAATCTTAGGGAGAGTAACCAGAGGAGGATGAAGGTGGAAGACTTGAAAATGTAGGAGGTAATACAAGTTAGAGTTTAGAAGATGAAGATTCGGAAGAAGAAGTAGGAGGGGGCACTGAAATAGAGGAAGAGTAAAAGGAAAATAAAGAAGAAAAGAACCAACGAAGTGATGAACAACCACCAGACCCTCCACCTCAACATAAGTATCAAGGGCATCTACCTCCTCAACAATATTAGACTCAACAACAAAATAAAAACAAACAGAAATGGAGAAACCTCAAGAAGAGGTAATAAATGAGAAAGTGGTAGAGACCAATGAAGAAGCACCAGCATGGATGGGAAAGGAAGTAAGAAGAGAAAAGGCAGAGGTAAAGTTGGCTCCCATAGATATAAAAAGCTTGCTAGGTGGTGCCACACTAAAGAAGGAAAAAGGAAAAACAAGAACAATGTCTGAAATAAGGAGAGATCCATCTAGAGAAAGAACCTTGTAGCTGGCCGTACTAATGATAGATAACACAAAAGGAGAAATGAAGTTGGAAGATTATAAGATAATTCAAATAGATATGGGGTATGTAACCGGGGCACAACATATTGCAGAACTGGAAGATATGCATAAAGTGACCATAGAACTAATGAGGAAGGATAAAGACAAATTTGAGTAGTTAACATGATACATTGTGCAACTATAATAATCCATTCAGGGGATGTTTGACCCTAGTGTTAATATGTTGGATTTACCTTTAGAGTTAGCTATTCTATCGAAAGATTAGATAGGTGAAATGGAGAATAAGAAAATTGAGCCTAACATCTTTGAAAATTGGATCAAGGAATTCATACAATGAGGGGAGGAAATAATAAGGTAGGCAATTTCTAATTGGGTCATTGCCCTAGCACGGAAAAATGGTTGCAGCCTTAGCCTCTATCATTGTCAAGCAAGAATGAGGGGAAACAGGTAAGAATTGGAGCAAATCAAGGCCATGGAAGAAAGGATTGAGGAATTGGGAATGAGGGAGTATTGAGACCTCAAATATAAAACCAAGTGCCAAGGCCTAAACTAGAATTAAAGTTTGAAGGAGGGATTCTAAGAAATTATATTGCAAATACCCAGGAGTTAGAAAGAATTGCTGGTGATATGATAGGGAAATAGGTAAAATAATAGAAAGACTCATTGGACATGACTGCTTAGAGATGCCCATATTGTTGAATGTTACGAACATTGAGGGGGGGGTGAATCAGTGTTCTAAAAATCTTTTGATGCACTTTAACTTTCAACCATTTTCCAAAATTAATTAAACAAAAGCACAACATGCTTATGAACAAAAAACATAAAAACATGACACATGGACACCAAGATTTTTACATGGAAAACCCAAAATGGGAAAAACCACAAAGAGGATTAGATCTTAAATATATATTGCAATCTTTACAAATAATGATGTTAAGGCTTGGTCACTCCACGGGCCTCGAACATATCAGCTCAATGCCATGAAGTACAACTAGGTCTAGCAAGCTCGCTGCATCAACCCTATACCTAGCAAGATTAAAATAAGGGTTGTTAAACCCTAATGGAGGCTCACTGCCAGGGTCATTGCCTTGATGAAGAAGGCTATCTGCCAAGTATAAAGAAAATTGCACATGAAAACTAAATATTGCATAAGCATCTGTCACTATGCCAGGGTGCAGTCATTTAGGAACTAAATTCTGAATCCCAAGTCTTCAATATCACTAATTTGTGTCTCTACTCTGCTATTCATACATTCACATCACACCGTACACACACACACAACTAAAATTCATCATTCTTATATATTTGCATCATGATTTGATCCATAATCGGGTTGACATCCAAGAAGTGGAACATGTACATAGAAAGATGTAGCTTGTTGGCTCAATCAAATACACTATATGTTATATAGACCCAAATCTTTCCCCAAATGTGTTCATATAGGTCAGCTCTAATAATTCAATCACGTAAATAGATCCTTCACAGACTATCTCTTCTCTGCACAATGACTTATTATACTAGTCGGCATGTTCCTTAAGAGCATGCTTATCAGGTTCATGTGTTGACTTACATCTTTTCTTACAGATCACAAAACACTTCAAAAATCATATCAAAGATTCTTCACACATTCCCAAACTTACCGTCAGAACTGCAAGGCATGATATCATCTTGTGGAGAATTGCAGACCATCGGAGCTCAGACTCTGTCTCAATCGACTCTGTAAAACACTGTGCTGATACTCAATAGCTTTCAACTACATTTCTAAGTGACATCAGATCTCAAAACTCTAGAATTAGACACTTCATACAAGTGTTTACAACAACTTAAAACCACATAACAAAATACTCACCTGTGGAGGAATGCAGACCATAACAATGTGCCCTGTTCACTGTCTCTGCTATACCTCTGTTCACCTGGACTTAGATAATTCTTCCGAATGACTTGTGAAGGATGTCAGGATTTAATATCTAGAGCATAGCATCTATCATGTCCTTTTTATCAAAAATAAAACTTACTAAAAATAGTAAGTCAAGGAGGGTCACGAGGGACACTGGGAAAGAATATATATTTAATATTTATATTGTCCTAATAACATTTACATCATTTGGGAAAATAAATATTAAAATTATAATACTAACACAAGTGGGGCATAGGAAGTTGGTGCATCTTGGAAGATTGCATGCAATAAATTAAAAGAATATATGACTAATTTTATGACAAGCCATGATAGATGTTACGATAGATTGCATGCATGGAGTTGTTATTTATTTTTGGTGGCGAATATTACAAAGATCATTATGGAGGGCTTATTTTGGAGGGAAATTGATGTAATAGTATTATGTTATTTAATTTTCCAAGAGGGGGATGTTTTGTCTTTCTTCTCTATATATTTGCAAGAAGAAACACATTTGAGGCTATTGCAGATTTTACATTTTCTCTTGCATAGCTGATGCTTTGTGATTTCTTCGGTGGACAGGGAAACCATTGGAGATGAAGTTTGTGGCCGATGGACATGAGTTTCTATCAGTCTGGGGGTGCTTTTCTTGGGTTATAGATAGTAATCTCACTTCAGAAGTTGCATCAGAGCTGAAGTATTGTAGTAGATTTAATATTGTTTGTGTTTGCAGGGGATTTTAGTGCATTTTTGGAGTGTTTTAGGTACAGTTTGTGGTGCTATTTGAGTTTGCTGTTGTGTAAAGGTTTGATTGCTGTGCATGATACTGTACATCATCATCCACACCTCTTTTTCCAGCCATTCCAAGTGTGGATTCCATTCTAGGGGTTTGGAGGTTGCTGGATGAATTTTACATGTGCATTTCATCATTGTTTTGTTGTTGTGTGTAGATGAAGTTGTAGATTTGATGTAGCAATTTACTGCTATGGTAATTTATCGTATCAGATCTGTATACATTTTTTTTGCATTAGAAAATTTAATAAATTATTATTGGAGTGCTTTTATGCATTTTGGGGTTTCATTAGTTGTCAGCAGTGTTGTGCGGATTTGCAGTTTCAGTGAGTATAGGTGTAGAGATTCATTCTCGGTTTGGTATTTTAGATTGATCTAGGTGTTACTGATCATGTGGATGTTCTTATTGGTTTTCCCATGTTTTGGTTCAGATCCTAAGGTTGCATGTGTTATTCATGCTTTTTAGAGTAATTTGGCAATGTTTGGTGAGATGCACAATGTGTATTTCAGCACAGTTGAAATAGTTTGTTGTGGGTTTTTCTAAGAAGTGTCGCAGAATTTTTTTCTGTTATAAATCAGTGTTGTAGGCCTGATTTAATGTCATTTATATCAGAAAATCATAATAAAAATATTGGAGTTGTTTATGTTCATTTTTGGTGTGCAACCTATGCAAACTAGTTAGCTAGTTTGGGTGTTTTGATGCAAATTATTGTTAAGTTTGTCAAATACATTTTCAGATTTGGATATAATAATAATAATCAGATTGGGGGTATTACATCATAATCAAAAAATTACTAACATCATTCCTGAACTGTATTACTAGATCATCATCTACGAAAGGATACTGACCCACTTACTGTGCCTTACTCTGTGTATACCCATACTTAGCCATTTTCTGTCAACGGGACCGGAAATCCAATGTCCTAGAGAAATGTCTTCTTTTCATGCTGATGAAACTTCTAAGCCTTGTTACCATCAATGACAACATACAAATCTATATCTGAGCAATATCTCTTGCCAACAATCTCCCCATTTGGCATTGATGGCAACACTTAGTGAAAAATGTTTGACTGCTCTCTCTTACTATATACCCTTCATTCCCCTACTCCCCCCGAAATGTTTATCCATTTTTCACTGATCTTCTTCTCCCCCTTTGACATCAATGGCAAAGGGTGTTATCCAGAACCAAAAATTTGTCAAATTTAAAAAAAAAATTATGTACTCTACCGCATATTTACAAGTACAATCTTCATCTTAATTTGTGACTAAAGGCAAAATGATGCAGAGAAAACGAGAGGAAACGCAACAGAAGCTTACAAATAGGATGGAAAAGCCATTAATCCACTATGATGTAGAGGCATCCACACTAAAACCTTGACATACAACCTGTATGTCTACAACCCTTCATCATCATCATATTTCCGTCATCATATTTTCTCTGCCGACCGATATCCTCCTGTAGACAAACCTTCGACCTTTCGCCTGTCAGCAGCATCATCATATTTGGCTATCGGCAGCATCATCATATTTGGCAAGCGCAAACATCCTCCTGACGATCACTGTTCATCTTACCGCCAACCTCTATCTGCAGCATCATGATGTTCGACATCATCTTCATCAGCAGGATATAAAATATCCGGTTCCCTCCATATATCCTGATGACGACACTTCATGCACCTTTCCTTCGATGCTTACGTCACCCCAATATCCGACTACTTAAACAACAGCATCAGGATATGACTTATCCGGTCATATTGAAACATCCTGATGATGATACTCAACTTTATACTGATGACGAATATTCTGCCGAATATCCTCTCACGATCCACTTAACTCCCCGATGCCTTATGCCTATGCCAAAACACTTATGGTCAGCAGGATAAACCTTTATCGGGTGATATTTCGGAATGTCCTGATGACGATTATCCTGATGATGATGACGTCATATGCAGCTCCTCCAATATCCTGCTGTCGGCCAAACTTAACATTATCGGCCCGCGATGGAATTGTCAACCCGATCTTCTACCTTATGCCGATATGCTCTTCCTCGGCAACACCTTGCGATGATCACCCCAATGCGCATTCACCTTATGCAAACTACTACATCATGCTCACCTCCATCTACTCAGATGACACCTGAAGTAACTACATGATATACACAGAAATATCCTGATGATGCCGTTGCGATGGATTTTCCAACCTTAGCAAATTTTGATCCGCCAAACCTCCTGAGGTGACCTGATCTACTTCCTGGACAACTTTCCAGACTCTAACAACCAGCACGACCTAGCACATGCCCATGCTAGGGTTCTCAACACCTCTCGATGACGATCCTGCAAACATACATGTGAACAAACAGAAAATGCAAACTAAATCCTAAACTATTGTACATAGCCATTCCACCGATTTGATGAATCAACTGGTGGAATGGATCAGTGAATCCATGTAACCACCAGAACAGCAACTCGATTACACAATGGAATCCAAACAGAAAATTGACACAAACAGGATCTCTTTATTGATTTCAAAAGATGCAAATACAGTACTCTGTCTCACTCTGAAATCTAACTCCTCAATCTGTATCTCTATCTCTCTATCTGTCTATCTGTCCTAAGACCAACCGATCCTACTACATAAATAGGAACTGCTTGCGAGTACTACCACTCGATTCCCAGCGGCTGGGAGCTTCCAAGCGGCTGGGAGGATCCAACTGAACTAACAAACTATACAGCTGTCATCAGCTGTCATAACAAACTACCTAAAAATAGAAAAGCACGGTCAACTTGGACCTTATTACATGCATTGGTCTTATAAGACCTTCTTGGAAACATTAACAAGACCTATAACAAACTAACTGCCTCATGGAGGCCAACTGTCAGGTAGGTGCTCCTGCACCATACTCCCCAACAGAAAAGAACTCATGTCCCATGAGTTAGGTTGTGGAAGTCCTCCACCTTTACACTTTGCCTTTGCAGTGTCTTGACCTGGTCCAGCTTTGTCCTCGGCTGGCTCTCGGCTGCTCCAAGACTTCTGAACTGTAACTTGCTTTCTTGCAAGTAAACCCTCATGCCTGTCAATGTAGGCCCTTCTCACACATACCTTGTGTTTGTCAGGTTGTTTTACCAGAACCTCTGTCTGAATTGCCTCTTGAACTTCTGCAATGTTCAAATCTGTCTTCCTTTCAACTTTTATAGGACAAACAATAGTCCCAACTATGACAACATCCTTGTCATTCCTCTCAACTGGTTGCTGTTTGCAAACCTGTTTCTGAACCTGCTGCTAACCTCTGTCAGTCAAAACTGAAACTGTCTTCAAACTGTTGTCCTTAACAACTCCTTTCCCTGCAGTGTCCTCAACTGCCTGTATGCCTACTGCTATAGGCATATGCACAAATTCCTTCCTTCCCACTAAAATGATTTTTGCTGCCTTTTGTACTGCAGCTTCTTCCTGTAATGGCATCAACATAATAGTTTTCCCATCTTTCTTGATGGTGTAGGTATTAGCATACCCATCATACAGTACCCTCCTGTCAAATTGCCATGGTCTACCCAACAGTAGGTGACAACATTCCATGGGCAAAATGTCACACAAAACTCTATCATGATATGCTCCAATCTAAAAATCAACATATGCCTGTTCATATACAAAAATTGATTGACTATCACTCACCCAAGATGCCTTGTAAGGGTGTTGGTGTGGAATCCTTTCCAAATTTAGTTTATCCACCATTTCCTGAGATACCATGTTGTCTGTTGAACCAGTATCAATGACAACCTTACATACTTTACCTTTGCTCTTGCATGTGGTCTTGAAAAGAGCTCTTCTTTGCATCATATCCTTTGATGCCTGCAAACTAATTCTCCTAAGCATCAATGCTTCTCCCTCCTCAGGATATCCATAATTGTCAGGAACTCTATCTTGATAAGTGTTTAAACTTTGCACACTTTGCTCTACTTTCTCTTCTTGCACAAGTTGTACTCTCTTGTCATTCGTTCTATCATCTCTGGATGATGAACCCTTGTTTTCTGGACATTTGAAAAATGGATGACCAAACTCACCACAGGTGTAACACTTTCCAGAAAATGTAGTAGAACCTCTACCACTTCCAAATCTGCCTCTATTACCTTTCCATCCACCTCTGAAATCAGACTGTCCCTGTCCTT
This sequence comes from Cunninghamia lanceolata, assembly GCA_027924645.1. Classification (NCBI taxonomy): domain Eukaryota; kingdom Viridiplantae; phylum Streptophyta; class Pinopsida; order Cupressales; family Cupressaceae; genus Cunninghamia; species Cunninghamia lanceolata. Next base: position 7,089,973 of record BSBN01000448.1, read on the forward strand.
TACCAGTGTCTTCTTGACCCTCATTGGTTTGCCTTGTTGTAGGGGCTGATCCTCTTCCCCTCATATTGTTTCCTCTTCCTCTATTATGTTGTTCTTGTTTTCTCTTTAACTTCTCTTCCACTTTCAATGCCAACTGAAAGCATTTCTGAACTGTATCTGGATTATGCAGACTTAAATCTTCCTGAATGTTGAACCTCAATCCATTAAGGTATCTGGCTACCTTCTCTTCTTCACTTTCCTTTACCTTTGTTTTCATACAAAGTTTCATGAATTCTTCTGTATATGAGCTGACATCTAGCTCCTTCTACTTCAGGTTTTGCTTCCTCTTGTGTAATTGGATACTGTAATCCAATGGGACATAAGCTTCCTTTACTAATGCCATCATTTTCTTCCATGTAGTGACTCTACGCTTTCCTTCCTGTACTCTATCATCTTGGACGAAATTCCACCATGTCAAGGTAGCTTCTTTCATTTTTGACTGGGCTATTTTCACCCTCTGTTGTTCTGGTATCTCCTCTGTTTCAAAGAAATTGTTCAAGGAGTCTATCCACTCCATCACTGAATCAGGTTCCATCTTTCCTGTAAACACTGGCAAATCTAATTTCACATCCATGGTTCTCCTCTCCATGGCTTTGAGGGTGTTCAACAGTGGTCTCTGGTCTGTAGGAACGACCTCCTCATTCCAACTAGGGATCTCTTCTTCTTCCCTATCTTCTTCTCTACCAGAACCTACTCTGTTCCTCAACTTCTCTAACTCATCCTTCAATTCCTGATTCTGAGCCTTCATGGCCTTGCTCTCTGCAATCTGTTTCTTTACCAGAACTGCCAACTCAATGTTGGTCATCCTTGCCAGAATCTCAGATGTTCCTTCTTCATCTGACATCCTGCTATATCCTGATCTTTTCCAGATGATCCTTCCTTTGCTCTGATACCACTATGATGCAGAGGAAACACAACAGAAGCTTACAAATAGGATGGAAAAGCCATTAATCCACTATGATGCAGAGGCATCCACACTAAAACCTTGACATACAACCTGTATGTCTACAACCCTTCATCATCATCATATTTCCGTTAACACTGTCAGCATCATCATATTTTCTCTACCGACCGATATCCTCCTGCAGACAAACCTTCGACCTTTCACCTGTCAGCAGCATCATCATATTCAGCTATTGGTAGCATCATCATATTCGGCAAGCGCAAACATCCTCCTGACGATCACTGTTCATCTTACCGCCAATCTCTATCTGCAGCATCATGATGTTCGACATCATCTTCATCAGCAAGATATAAAATATCTAGTTCCCTCCATATATCCTGATGACGACACTTCACGCACCTTTCCTTCGATGCTTACGTCACCCCGATATCCGACTACTTAAACAACAGCATCAGGATATGACTTATCCAGTCATATTGAAACATCCTGATGATGATACTCAACTTTATACTGATGACAAATATTCTACCGAATATCCTCTCACGATCCACTTAACTCCCCAATGCCTTACGCCTATGCCAAAACACTTATGGTCAGCAGGATAAACCTTTATCGGGTGATATTTCGGAATGTCCTGATGATGATTATCCTGATGATGATGACATCATATGCAGCTCCTCCAATATCCTGCTATCGGCCAAACTTAACATTATCGGCCCGCGATGGAATTGTCAACCCGATCTTCTACCTTATGCCGATATGCTCTTCCTCGGCAACACCTTGCAATGATCACCCCAATGCGCATTCACCTTATGCAAACTACTACATCATGCTCACCTCCATCTACTCAGATGACACCTAAAGTAACTACAGGATATACACAGAAATATCCTGATGATGCCGTTGCGATGGATTTTCCAACCTTAGCAAATTTCGATCCGCCGAACCTCCTGAGGTGACCCGATCTGCTTCCTAGACAACTTTCTAGACTCTAACAACCAGCACGACCTAGCACATGCCCATGCTAGGGTTCTCAACACCTCTCAATGACGATCCTGCAAACATACATGTGAACAAACAGAAAATGCAAACTAAATCCTAAACTATTGTACATAGCCATTCCACCGATTTGATGAATCAACCGGTGGAATGGATCAGTGAATCCATGTAACCACCAGAACAGCAACTCGATTACATAATGGAATCCAAACAGAAAATTGACACAAACAGGATCTCTTTATTGATTTCAAAAGATGCAAATACAGTACTCTGTCTCACTCTAAAATCTAACTCCTCAATCGGTATCTCTATCTCTCTATCTGTCTATCTGTCCTAAGACCAACCGATCCTACTGCATAAATAGGAACTGCTTGCAAGTACTACCACTCGATTCCCAGCAGCTGGGAGCTTCCAAGCGGCTGGGAGGATCCAACTGAACTAACAAACTATACAGCTGTCATCAGCTGTCATAACAAACTACCTAAAAATAGAAAAGCATGGTCAACTTGGACCTTATTACATGCATTGGTCTTATAAGACCTTCTTGGAAACATTAACAAGACCTATAACAAACTAACTGCCTCATGGAGGCCAGCTGTCAGGTAGGTGCTCCTGCACCACAAAATGTCACTATAGATAGTCTTTATTAGATCTATCTATATGTTCCATCTATTCCTTACACTTTCTAGAATATGGATGTGGCCATTCATCAAAAATACTAACTTCTCTACCTTCTAGACATTTGATGGTGTATCAATTTGTGCTTGAGATTTCAAGGCCTCATTTGCCAAATTGGTCATGGGATCAAATTTTGGACTTATTAGTTCTTTCAGCTAACACACCCTATCTTTGATTTCTCCCCTTTTCTTCATTAGAGTGTTCAAATCATTATGGATATTTGTAACTAGTGTTTCTTTGGCATTTATTGACTCCACTGCTAGATTATATGTCTCAAAGATATTTAGCAGTTTGAGTTCCAAGTCTTTGATTTTATCTTCTAGCTCCTTTGTGATCTTTGGCCAAGATAAACAAAATTTGTATATTTTTCTAGCTTCTTCAATGGCACTTTATATGTTCTTAATTCTATTATCTAATAGAGTTTTGCCTTTGGCTATCATAGTCTTTAACTCAGTCAATCTATTTTCATTAAACTCTTTTCTAACCTTTTCTTCTATAGATTTTTCAAAAGACTCAAAATGTGTACTTACAGAGCTCAATAGGTCCTTGAGATGTTCAGCAGGAGATAACGAGATATCCTTTTGAAATGTTGGCATCAAATTTTCTAGAGCAATTGTTGCATCATTGATCAGTTTAATATCTTTGTCATGAGATTTTGGCATTTCTTCCTATGCCTTGGCTTGAATGATGGATACTAATTTGAACTTTTGCATAGGTGACAATGAGGCCAAATTGATTGTTCCTTAAAGAAGTTCAGACTCATCTATAGCTTGTTCCCTTTTGGCACCAACTAAGACATCTATAGTGTCTCTTGCTCTCTCAGATATTTCTTCTCGACTTCATTCCAAAGGATTCATATCCATATTTTCCTATTGATCTATATTTTGTTTTGGTGTAGGGCTCCTTATCTGTTCCCTATTTTCTTCATCCTTTTCTCTCACACTAACATACAATCTTTTTCCCTTCATCTTCTTCCTCTTTGTATCTTTGTTAGAGGGTTTCTTTGATGATGTTGTACCGGATGAGGTAGCAGAGCTTCTAGTAGTCATTTGTGTTGTTTCAGGCTCTCTTTGCTTCTTTATAGGCTCTTCCAGAACCCTAGCCGGTTCACTTTCTTGTTTTTTCCTTCTTTGTTTTCTCTGCATTTTCTCTTGATTCCTTGAGTTGCTCTTTAGTGATGTCATACCTTGTGGCAATTTCTTCCACCTCTTTTCTCACTTTTCTTGTGGATTTAGTTTGTCTAAGTTCAACATGGAGTTTCACAGATAAATCCTCATATGTTCAAAACCTTTCTTCCTTGGCATCTTTGGGTTTGTAGAGCAAGTGTTGTGCATAGTTTTCCAAAATTTGTTCATCTATGTCATAACCCATGGGCATTACCCATATGGTTCTAGGATCCACAACCTCCATTAAACATTGATCCTTAGTGACCATGAAACAAATTGTGTCCTTGTACTTATCAACAATTTTCTTAGGAATTATTTCTCTAGAGTGCATCATACTTTGAAAATTCTTGAAAAATCCCCATAGGGCTGCTTTTTGCTCATTATAACTACCCAAGTTGTTAAGACAATTTCTAATTTGCACAGCTACTAGTTTATTACTCAACCAAATCAATCCCTTATGATTTGGGAATTCATTCAAGAAATAGAAGAACAAATAGATAATTAGCATACCATACTTGAGTGGATAGTTCTTTCTTTCCTTTATCTTCTTTAGATTCTCCAATAGTTGGGTTCACAGTAGTTCGCACAAATCATAATCTGCATTTTCTTTGACCATTTGATAGGCGGTGTATATTGCAGTACCATAAACTAAGTTCTCCCAGTTTGAGAAGTATACTTTGTAACCTATGACCATTGAGGAAAACTTTACTACAGGATCAATGATATCATTTATCGTTAATGCCCTTTTGTCAAATTGTGCTCCGATAGCATATGTAATCATTTGATTCTTGACTACCTTCAACAATGGCACTCCTCTAGTGAAGTTTAGTTGAGTGACTGCCTGAATTGCCTCTTTTGTTATTTTAAATGGTCACCCTTTCCCTAACCACATGAATTCATCATGGATTCAACTAAGGATATACTAGACCCATTTTATTCCATTTTTTCTTTTGAGAGATGTGTTGTATCATACACCTTCATGCCAGATTCTGGCACCCACTTTCTAGCTGGGGGATTTGGATTTTCAACATTATTCTACCTACGCCAAAGCTCTTAATTTACTTCCTGGAGAAAGTGTCTACACCAGATGCTGGTGTGGATCCATCCTTAACCTCATCCTTTTTTATCTAGATCATACTTATCTCATTCATGTGCTCTATTTTTCTTTTAGCATAGTAATTTCTTTTTATATTCTAAACCTTTCTTTTCATCACCACTCTTCTAGCTAGAAATCATTTCATCAAGCTTTACAGTACTTATCTTGAATTTTCCTTCAAATCTTCTGGCCTTTTCCAGATCTTTTTTTAGACTTACAATTTCTTTTTCAATCTTTGCACAATCTTCTAATCTGCTCTTCACAATTAGATTCAGATCATCTTCTACTCTTGTTCTTTCTATAATTTCTGCTTCTAATTCATTCAAGGCTTCATTTGCTGATATCAGTTGATCATTAACTTATTTGTATTTGTTTTTGAATTTCTTGACTTTCTCTTTTAGCTTTGAGATGCATTCATTAGCTTGTTACAAATTTTCTTTCAGATCCCTGACTTCTACTTTAGAATTTTCAAGATCCATAAGAGTTGCTTCTAGTTTCTTGTTGCTTTCATAATTTCCAAATCTTCTTACTTCCATGATCGCACTATCCTAGATATTCCTTAAGCTATTAGAGTTTTTCCTAGGAACTTGGCTTTGATACCAATTGTTAAATGTCAAGAAACTGAGAGGGGGGGTGAATCAGTGTTCTAAAAATATTTTGATGCACTTTAACTTTCAACCATTTTCCAAAATTAATTAAACAAAAGCACAACATGCATATGAACATCAACCATAAAAACATGACACATGGACACCAAGATTTTTATGTGGAAAACCCAAAATGGGAAAAATCATGGAGAGGATTAGCTCTCAAATTTATATTGTAATCTTTACAAATAATGATGTTCAGGCTTGGTCACTCCATGGGCCTGGAACATGTTGGATCACTACCATGAATTACAACTAGGTCTAGCAGGCTCACTACCTCAACCCTAAACTTAGCAAGATTACAATAAGGTTTGTTAAACCCTGACAATCGTTAAACCCTAATGTAGGATCATTGCCTTGATGAAGAAAGCTATCTACCAAGTAGAAAGAAAATTGCACATGAAAACTAAATATTGCATAAGCATCTGTCACTATGCCAGGGTGCAGTCATTTAGCAACTGAATTTTGAATCCCAAGTCTTCATTATCACTAATCTGTGTCTCTTCTCTGCTATTCACACATTTACATCACACCACACACACCCACAACTGAAATTCATCATTCTTATATATCCACATCATGATTTGATCCATAATTAGGTTGACATCCAAGAAGTGGAACGTGTACATAGAAAGATGTAGCTTGTCAGCTCAAGCCAATGCACTATATGTTATGCAGACCCAAATCTTTCCCCAAATGTGTTCATATAGGTCAGCTCTAATCATTCAATCACTTAAATAGATCCTTCACACACTATCTCTTCTCTGCACAATGACTTATTATACTAGTCAGCATGTTCCTTAAGAGCATGCTTATCAGGTTCATCTGTTGATTTACATGTTTTACTATGGATCACAAAACACATCCAAAATCATATCAAGGATTCTTTACACATTCCCAAACTTACCCTTAGAACTACAAGACATGATATCATCTTGTAGAGAATTGTGAACCATCAGAGCTCAGACTCTGTCACAGTCGACTCTGTCAAACACTATGTTGATACTCAGTAGCTTACAACTATCTTTCTGGTGGACTTCAGATTTCACAACTCTAGAATTAGACAATTCATACAAGTGTTTACAACACATTAAAATCACATAACAAAATACTCACCTGTAGAGGAATGCGGACTATAAAAATGTGCCCTATTCACTATCTCTATTATACCTTTGTTCACCTGGACTTAGATAATTCTTTTGAATGACTTGGAGAGGAAGTCAGGACTTAATCTTTGGAGTATAGCATCATCAAACAATTACTAACATCATTCCTAAACCACATTATTAGATCATCATCTACAAAAGGATACTAACGCACTTATTGTGTCCTACTTTGTGTATACCCATACTTAGCTATTTTCTATCAAGGGGACTAGAAATCCAATACGTCCTAGAGAAATGTCTTCTTTTCATGTTGATGAAACTTCTAAGACTTGTTACCATCAATGACAACATACAAATATATACCTGAGTAGTGTCTCTTGCCAACACATATATGATGTAGCCATGACACTAAGAGAGTTTAAAGCTATTTATTTACCTTGTCTATAGAACCCTGCAGCCAACTTATGTAAAGAGATGATTGAATCTATCATGGAGTTGAGTGCAAAGAAGAAGAAATATCAAAGGAATAGAGGAGATGTAGAGGAACAAGCAAAGATATTAAAAGAAAGTGTTGAACTACAACATGGATAGAAAGTCAAAGGAGTACTCATGCAACCATTACAACATTAGTGGCTAGGTACACAAAATATCTAGAAAAAATAGGAGAAGATTCAAAGGCAGGTACTAGTGGCAGTGAGTAGTTTCTTTTCTTGTTATTCGATCATGCTTTACACTTTTCTATTTTGTTCTTAAGGGAAAGTCAATAGTGAAGAGAGTCAAAAGGGAATATTTCATATTTAGAAGATTCCAATGTCATCCTTTGAACCAAAGGGGGAATATTCTGAAAGATATTTTGAAGGAATGGTTGGGGAAAGCTCTCCACCGTTGATCTCATAAGTTTGAATATGAACCATTGACTAGTTTTCTTGTAACTATATTATAGTGGGATTCAAATCTATATAATGAACCCTACTTCTTGTATTTTAATTACACATAGATTTGTAGCAATCTGCATAAGACTTTAGTTAGCAATTTTTTACTTTTGAATGCAAAAGGAAGTAATTCTTGATGAATACTTTGAGCATTAGTAGTTTATAAAGGAGGTCACCTGTGTCTACATAAAGGAGTGTGTGGAATGTCTTGCCTCTTTCATGCATCTGTAAAAATGTTTGTGAGTTTTGGTAATTTTGATTGATTTAATAGAGGTCATTGTTACATTGTAAATTCAAAATGACTTTATACATGAAATGAATGCAAACATCAAATTTCTCCATCTATTCCAGAGTGTCATCTGATTCAAGCAATTATTTGATATATTTCTCTCTAAAAGATTGCAATTATATATGTATGTTCATGAAATAGCTTAGGATTTGCATATGAGAATTTAATTGCTATTGAATCGTGAAGCTTGTCATACGTGAATAGTAGAACATCCTATCCTATTTAAACAATGTTTCTAACCCTTATCTTTTCTATCTTTTCTCTAAAATATTAAATAATTAGCTTGCATGCAGTTATCATAAGTGAATTTCTATTGATTTGGATAAATAATTATGAATTTCAAAGATATTTAGCAATTTTCATATAAATCTAGAATTAAAGAGCAAATTTATTGAAATTCATGCAAAGCTTTGTCAGATAGTGGTAAATGTATGCAAATGATCACTTATTTTAGTGTAATTTGTTGTCATTTACATAAATTGAGCAAGTACAGTAATCAAATAACACTTTAGTCATGTAAAGCCCCTTGAATAAACAGCTTCACAATGACCTGCTGACCTATCCAATGCAGTCAAGAATTGACCATACAGAAACTTGAGATTAAGAATTCTCAATGAATTCTTCATATCTTCAATGACAGCTAAGGTTCCTTTGTGAGTTTTAACTCTACTATGCATGTTTAAAAACATTCATCAATAGATATGTTACTCATTAGGAATGGTAAAAGTTTGATTTCTGATTTGAAGTCTCAGTTGTCAGCACAGTTTGAGATGAAAAATCTAGGGACAGCTTGGTACATTATGGGAATGGAAATCAAAAGAGACAGAGCAAACATAAAACTTTGGTTAGGCCAGAGTAAGTATGTTAACACTATGTTGGAGAGAATTAGCATGATGGATTATAGACCTTTGACTATTTCTATTACAATGGAGACAAAGTTATCTATTGAAGATTGTCCAAAGTCTCCTTGTGAGATAGAGGATATGAGCAGAGTTCCTTATGCTAGTGTGGTTGGCAGTTTGATGTATGCGATGGTTTGCACAATACTAGACATTGCCCAAGCAGTGGGATTCCTTAGTCGATTTATGGCTAATCCTAGATGGGTACATTGGGATGCAGTGAAGAGAGTGTTAAGATATTTATGGGGTACTTTTGAGTATTCCTTATTGTTGCAAGTATGCGCATAACTGGTGTTGTCATTGATGTCAACATACTCCTGTTGCATTGATGACAAGGATTGGATGAGTTGTATGCTGAGGATATTGAGAAAATTAGTCCTATCAGAAACAGAGAAGAACAGTGAAGACAGTGAAGTGAAGATCCCAACAAAAATGAAGATCAGAGGATGCGCATCAAAGGGTTTGTAGATATTTGTCTAAAGGTGATCCAGTAAAGATTTGAGAGGTCCACATGAATATTTGAAGAAGTTATGGCCATATGAGTAAAACTGGTTCTGGCAGATATTCAGAGGTGACAAAGTGACACAAATAGGTCTGGTGAGATCTAGAAATGCAATATCTTGTTCTGCAGATTTGGTGGAGTTTTTAGGAAGTCAATGTGAATTGACAACTCAATTGGTTTGTGTTTTGGAGGACCACAAGCATCTATTCCAATATGATAGTGATGACAGACTATGTTCTTGAGGTTCCGAATGAAGGAGAGAATGATTTCAATAAGCAGAAGTAGTGTGGATGTTCTTGGTGATTCAGGCAAGCTTGTGGAGGTCTCTGGATTATGTCCAATTCATGTTGGTGATCTGCATTGAAGATTGAGCTCGTAATTGAAGAATTACTTCTGGATGATGATGTTCTTCCTAAACTTGGCCGACCGGATAAGTTACACATCTTACAGATGATCTAGAAGATGTTCTGTGAAGCATGGTGTGTTCCTTAAAGAAGATTAAAGTCTCAGATCTGTGTGGCCAATAGTGTGATGATCTGTATGAAGTCTTTTGTAATTAGTCAAGTTGTATTTGTGTATTTCTCTGTAAAGTATGTTGACTTTGATGATTATCCCAAAGTCGATGTCTTGTATAAATAAGAGTTGTGAAGTCATTTCAAAGTTATCTTGGTGGAGATAAGAGTGTGGTAGAGAGGAGAAGAGAGAAAGCCAGAGTAGAAGTATTGGGCTTAAACAGAACTGACTCAAGCATGGTGAAGATGCTATTCTTCAGTTCAAGTATGTAATATTTATCATTTTGTAGATAGTGTGTCTACTATAGGCAGTGGGCCTCTTGTGAGCAGTGTGCTTAGGCAGTGAGCCCTAACTGGCATATGCCATTTTGTTCTTCTTATTCTTTTAACAGATAATACAATCTTGGGTTAGTCAACCCATGGTTTTTCCCTTAACCAGGTTTTCCATGTTAAAATCTTCATGTCATATGTGTTAATCTATTTATGCTCTTGAATGGTTGCATTATGTTTCCATGATTTGATTTATTATTATGTTGTTGAATTACAAGAAGGATTTAAGTGGTTAATAAGAGAAAGTTTTGGGACAACTAATTCATCCCCCCTCTCAGTTGTCTATCTTGAACTAACAATTGGTATCAGAGCCAAGTTTCTCCAAAAGAGCTTAACCTCTTGAGGAGATCCAGGATGTCTTCCTACAAAAAGGATAGTTCAAGGTTTGACAGAACCAATTACACTCTTTGGAAAAGCCTCATGGAATGTCACTTGCAATGTATAGGAATACAATATTGGATCATGGCTTCAAAGAAGTATGTTCCTCCACAGAATGGCCTGAGAACTATAGATGAAATCAAAGATGCTGAAGACAATCTTCAGTCTAGAGAAGCTCTATTAAGTGGCTTATCTGATTCAGAGCTAACAAATGTTATAGATCTAAATATTGCATATGAGATTCGGGAAAAACTAGAACTTATACATGAAGGAGACAAATATGTTAAATGTGCCAAGCTATAGATTCTGAAAGGAAAATTCAAAAACCTGAAGATGAATGAAGATGAGAATATCACTACATTTATGCCAAAAAAAATGAACTTGTTTGTGGCATTAGGTGTGCTAGTGGAATCTTGGATGAACATGAGATTGTTGCCAAAGCTCTCAGATCCCTACCTCCTGCTTACAAATACAAGGTTGTTGCTATTGAAGAATTTAGATCTTTTTCAAATATCACAAGAGATCAATTGGTTGGAAAATTAGCTACATTTGAACTGGCCAAGTTTGGAGATGCACCTACCCAAGACTAAATCTGTATTCAAAGCTAGTGCCTATGTAAAAGGAAAACAAAAGTTTGATCCTGGAGAGAACTCCTCAAAGAAACTATCATGGTATGAAAAAGCAAGAAAAGATCTTGAAGAAGATGAAGCAAAAGCTACTCAACTTGGATCTCTTATTGCAAAAAGACTACCAAGAAGATTTGGTAAGTATGAAGGAAAATTGCCCTTCAAATGTTTCAACTACAATAGGATTGGTCATTTTGCCTCAAGGTGTCCAGAAAGATTTTCAAGGGAAAATCCTAACAGATCAAGATTCCAAAAGAAATGTTACTATTTTCATGAAGATGATGATGATGAAGGAGTAACAGATGATGAATCAGAGACATGAAACAAATCTGGAAGTGACTAGGTGTTTATTGCCATCAAGTAAGAAGATCCAATGCCCTCTAAATTTGTCAATCATAAAATGATAGAAAGATCTCTAGCTGCCCAAGTTGAAGAAAAGGATGATTGGGTCATTGACAGTGGATGCTCCCACCATATGACAGGTGACAAAAATAAGTTTATAGATTTGGAAAGATATGAATGAGGAGTTGTAAAATTTGGTGATAAATCTGCTAGTAGAATCAGAGGTAGAGGAACTATTTCTGTTGATGGAAAGAACAAAACCATTAATGTACTATATGTTGAAGGTCTAAAGCACAATCTTCTCAGTGTTGGACAGTTGGTGGACAAAGGCTATGATCTCTAATTCAAAAATGGAAAAGGTAAGATCTTTGAAAGTTCTGGAACAGAGATTGCATTCGGTACTCAAACAAAAGGTAACATCTTCCACTTGGTTGGTACTAGCAAAAGTTGTTTATTTGTTCAAATTGATCAGAGTTGGTTGTGGCATAGGAGAATGTGTCATGTGAATTTTGATAATATCATTAAGATAAGCAACACTCAGGCTATAAGAGATCTTCCAAGACTGGTGAAACCTACCAATAGTTTGTGCAAAGAATGTTAGTTGGGTAAGCAGAGCAGAGTTACATTCAAAAATAAGGAATAGTCTTCTACTGGATTGTTGGACTTAGTACATATTGATCTATGTGGTCCAACAAGAATCAAGAGTTTGCAAGGTGATAGATACTTCATGTTATTAATTGATGACCACTCTCGAATGATGTGGGTGACTTTTCTGAAAGAGAAATTTGAGGCTCTTGAGAAATTCAAAATATTCAAAGCTATGGTAGAGAATGAAACTGAATTAAACATAAAATGTCTCAGGTTTCATAGAGGTGGAGAATTCACATCTGGAGATTTCATAGAATTCGATGAGAAACATGGGATAAAAAGACAGTTGTCTACTCCAAGGACTCCACAGTAGAATGGAGTAGTGGAAAGAAAGAACCAGACCATCCAGGAAGCAACTAGAACCATGATGATGGAAGAAAATGTTCCTCAGATCTACTGGAGAGAAGTTGTAAGCATTGCTGTCGATACTCTTAATCAAGTATAAATCAGAAGTAATACTGGTAAGACCCCTTATGAACTCTGGTTTGGCATCACTCCCACTATGAAGTATTTCAGAGTCTTTGGTAGCAAATGTTACATTAAAAGAGATGAAGACCTTGGAAAATTTGATGCTAGAAGTGATGAAGGAATATTCTTGGGTTATTCTACTCAAAGCAAAGCATACCGATGTTATAACAAGAGATTGAGAGAGATTATAGAAAGTACAAATGTGAAGGTTGATGAAGGTATTGAAAAACCCTCAAGGTTTTATGAATATGAAGAAGATGATCAGAATAATGTTTTGGTCCAAGAAGTCCAAGCCCCTTCTAAAATTAGATCCAGACTGATCTGGAGAATCAGGAAGAAGAGATAAGTTTGAATGAACCTGTTCAAGAAATAGAAGTGCAAGAAATTCACAAAACTCCCAGGTATGTAAGACTGAATCACTCTAAAGATCAGATCATAGGTGATAAAAGAAAAGGTGTTCAAACAAGAAGAAAGATTGCTCAAGACTCAGAAAATTATTGTCTGATTTCAAAGTTTGAACCAAAACTAGTGAGTGAAGCATGCAGTGATGAAAGCTAGACTAAAGCAATGAAGGAAGAGCTGATACAAATTAAGAAAAATCACTATTGGGATCTTGTTCCCAAACCTAGAAACAAAAATGTGATTGGAACCAAATGGGTCTTCTGGAATAAACTGAATGAAGATGGTGAAGTAGTTAGAAACAAAGCCAGATTGGTTTGCAAGGGTTATTCTCAAGTAGAAGGAGTTGATTTTGAAGAAACTTTTGCTCTGGTGGCAAGAATTGAAGTAGTCAGATTATTTCTTACCTTTGCTACCTTCAAAGACTTCAAAGTATATCAGATGGATGTCAAGTCTGCCTTCCTGATGGTGACTTGGAAGAAGAAGCATATATTGAACAATCAGATGGATTTCAATTGTCTGATCATGGTGATATGGTCTGCATGTTGAAGAAAGCACTGTATGGACTCAAACAAGCCCCAAGAGCCTTGTATGAAAGACTAGATAAGCATCTTTTGAAGATTGGTTTCAACAAAGGTACTACTGATAGTATCTTGTACTTCAAAATTGATCATGAAAATATCTTGATTGTTGAAGTATTTGTTGATGATATCATTTTTAGAGGAAGAGATAGTATGTGAAAAACTTTTGCAAGTCAAACGAAAAGTGAATTTGAGATGTCCATGTTTGGGGAAATGAATTTCTTCTTGGGTCTACAAATCATTCAAACAAAGAAAGGAATCTTCATTTCACAAACTAAATATGTGAAAAAATTGTTGAAGAAATTTGGGATGGAAGACTCAAAGCCAATGAGTACTCCCATGGAAACCAGATGTAAATTGACCAAAGATGATGACTCTCCTAAGGTTGATTAGAAAAAGTACAGGTCAATGATTTTAGGACTATTGTATCTTACTCAAACTAGACCTGACATTATGAATGTTGTTGGTCTTGTTGCTAGATTCCAAGCTGATCCTAGAGAATCTCATGTCATGGCAATCAAAAGGATTCTTAGATATCTAAAAGGAACAATTGAGTATGGTTTATGGTATCCTAGAGATCATGATTTCTCTCTTCATGCATATACAGATGTGGATTGGGGAGGAGATGTGGATGACCGGAAGAGTACTAGTGGTGGAGCATTCTTTTTAGGGAAAAGATTGGTTTCTTGGTGAAGCAAGAAACAAGAGGCAATATCTTTGTCCATTGTAGAAGCAGAATATATTACAGTGGCAGGTAATTGGACTCAAGTATTGTGGATGAAGCAAATGCTAAGAGACATAAGAGTGGAGTATGAGGAACCTATCACAATCTTCTGTCATAATTCAAGTGCAATAAATATATCAAAAAATATGGTGTTACATTCAAAGACAAAACATATATCCATCAAGTTTCACTTTTTGAGAGAGAAAGTGAACAAGAACAAAGTCAGATTGGAGTTTGTGCCCTCTAAGGATCAGATTGCAGACATTTTTACTAAACCTCTTCCTAAGGACTCTTTTGAGTATCTCAGGGAGAAGTTAGGGGTTATTACCCCTCCGATTCTGAATTAAGATGCATTGATGTGCATTAGTCTAGTGGATCTCATAGTCATATCTTGTGGTCCGAATTGATGATGGGAAGCTGCTACTCAGGGGGAGTAGTTGGTATGATTTTGAGTGATGCAAGTATGTGCCCTTTGCCATTGATGTCAAAGGGGGAGAGAAGACATGTGAAAATCAAACAGTGGTTGTTGATCAAAGGGGGAGTAGTAAAGGAAGAGAAGACATGTGAATGGTTGTTGTTGATAGGGGAGTTATGTCAGTTAATGAGGAGAAGTTCTTGTCTTGATGGTTAAAACCATTTTTCACATCATATGTTGCCATTAATGACAAAGGGGGAGATTGTTGCAAGTATGGACCTAACTAGTGTTGTCATTGATGTCAACATACTCCTATTGCATTGATGACAAGGATTGGATGAGTAGTATGCTAAGGATATTGAGAAAATTAGTCCTATCAAGAACAAAGAAGAATAATGAAGATAGTGAAGTGAAGATCCCAGCAAAAATGAAGATCAGAGGATGCGCATCAAAAGGTTTGTAGATATGTGTCCAAAGGTGATCCAGTAAAGATTTGAGAGGTCCATATGAAGATTTGAAGAAGTTATGGCCATATGAGTAAAACTGGTTCTGGCAGATGTTTAGAGGTGACAGAGTGACACAAATAGGTCCGGTGAGATCCAGAAATGCAATATCTTGTTCTGCACATTTGGTGGAGTTTTTAGGAAGTCAATGTGAATTGATAACTCAATTGGTTTGTGGTTTGGAGGTCCACAATCATCTATTCCAATATGACAGTGATGACAGACTATGTTCTTGAGGTTCTAGATGAAGGAGAGAATGATTTCAATAAGTAGAAGTAGTGTGGATGTCCTTGGTGATTCAGGAAAGCTTGTGGAGGTCTCTGGATTATGTCCAGTTTATGTTGGTGATCTGTATTGAAGATTGAGCTCATAATTGAAGAATTACTTCCAGATGATGATGTTCTTCCTAAACTTGGCCAACCGGATAAGTTACACATCTTACAGATGATCTAGAAGATGTTTTGTGAAGCATGGTGTGTTCCTCAAAGAAGATTGAAGTCTCAGATCTGTGTGGCTAACAATGTGATCATCTGCATGCAGTCTTTCATAATTAGTCAAGTTGTATTTGTGTATTTTCTCTATAAAGTATGCCGACTTTGATGATTATCCCAAAGTTGATGTCTTTTATAAATAAGAGTTGTGAAGTCATTTCAAAGGTATCTTGGTGGAGATGAGAGTGTGGTAGAGAGGAGAAGAGTGAAAGGCAGAGCAAAAGTATTGGGATTAAATGGAACTGACTCAAGCATGGTGAAAAGCTATTCTTCAGTTCAAGTATGTAATATTTATCATTTTGTAGACAGTGTGTCTCCTGTAGGCAGTTGGCCTCTTGTGAGCAGTGTGCTCGAGAAGTGAACCCTAATTGGCATGTGCCATTTTGTTCTTATTCTTTTACAAAGAATACAATCTTTGGTTAGTCACCCCATGGTTTTTTTGTGTTAAAATCTTGGTGTCATATGTGTTAATGTGTTTTTGCTCTTGAATGGTTGCATTGTGTTTCCATGGTTTGATTTCTTATTATGCTATTGAATTACAAGAAGGATTTAAGTGGTTAATAAGAGAAAGTTTTGGGACAACTGATTCACCCCCCCCTCAGTTTTCTATCTTGAAACTAACACTTATGTTATCATGGTTATCCTGGAGAACCTCAACATTCAGTTTGTATTCGTGGATTTGTGAATTTAGATTGGGCAGGTGACATTGACAGTAGGAGATCCACCAGTGCTTATGTGTTCACTGTGTTTGGTGGTGCTATTAGTTTGATGAGTAAGCAGCAACTTGTGGTCACTTTGTCCACTATTGAAGCTGAGCACATGGTAGCAACTCATGCTTGTAAGGAAGCCATTTGGCTTAAGAGATTGTGTTCTGATGTTGGGTTTGATGTAGGGAAGATTACTATTTGTTGTGACAGTCAGAGTGCCATATGTTTGGGGAAGAATCCTACTTTCCAAGCAAGGACTAAGCATAGTGATGTCCAATACCATTTTATTCATGACACGGTAGAGGATGGGAAGGTAAACCTGGAAAAAGTTGAAACTTTGATGAATGTTGCAGACTCCTTGACAAAACCTATGACCATAGAGAAGTTTAGATGGTGTTCAGAGTCTATGGGCCTCATGGCCCCTACTATTTAAATCATGGTGTTGATACTCCCTTTTCTCTTGCAAGGTATTCGTCAAGTGGGAGAATGTTAGGAAACATGTCTCAGCCTTGCAACTTCGAAAGGTTACTATTATTCCTAGTTTTGGTCTTTTTGAATACCCTTTATCTTGGAGAATGGTCCAAAACTTTCAAAGTTTCTAAAAGAGCTAAAAATAGTGAGACTTACTATTTTTAGTAAGTCCTTCAATTGAGCTCAGATTGACCTAAAATTTCTTCCAAAAGGTGTGAAACAACTAAGTGAACATTTCGGGTGAGTTTCATCTCAAGATCATATTTGGATCGCGAGATATTAAAGTCTCTTTATTTGAAATTGCCAGAAAAAGTCTTTGAACTCAATTACCAGAATCAAAAATTCTCTAAACGTCCCAAAAATTGTCATCACCAGTGTAGTGGATTATAGGGTGATAGATCTCTTCACGAGATTTTTGACGCATCAAACAGTTTGTCAATCAGACACCTAGATCTTGAAAGTTATGACCTCTGGAATAAGACCTTCTATTTTTGGAAAATGTAAAAACGTGTTGGACACATAAAAGAGTTGTAAAGGGGAGAGTTACACATGTTGGTGTGTGTTTTGGCACATCACAAGGCATCTTTTATTGGATATAATTTGGGCACCACTTTATGGGTAGTTTTGGCTCATGGTTTTGTAATTACTAGTAACGATTTACTGCATTGTACCGCCTATATATCAGGAACTAGAGATGGAAGTTTTATGTAAGAATCTTATAGATGTCAAATTACCTCCTGGATCTCTGGTTGGATATACTCCTATAAAAGCTTGCTCTGCAAGTATATTGTAATCTTAGTTACTCTTGAATAATATATTGGGCGGCTTTGGAGTGGGGTTTTTTACCTGAAAGGGTTTTCCCCACGTATATCTTGTGTTGTGAGTTTTGTGTTTGCATTTAGAAGTTGTTATTATCTTTATGTTAATGTGCATCTTAATCTATAACTATAAAAGAAAAAATTGCATAAATCTTTCCTCATTAGATTAGTGTAGGAAGCATTTTCCACATACCTTGCTTTCTTTCAACAATGGTTCAGAGAATAACAAAACCAGGAATACTACTCAATAGAGATAGTGACAACAAAAGATAAGGAGACAAGTGTGAAGATTAGTTTGATTGATAATTTTGCAAGAGGGTTTCATCATCTTCCTCACAAGATGACTTTACTAGAAGACTACTGTGTAAGAAGATTTGATCCGATAAGAAGATATGAATTTTGGCTAAGTGGTAGTCTGGCAAAATTAAGCTATAGAGTTACGATAATTTGGTCTGCATTGGTCCTCTATTGAAGAGACTACTCTGCGGTTTGAGCATATGGTTATTGGTCATTGGATACATCTAAATTAAAAAAATTTCTTACTTATGACCTCTGGTGTGAAATATGTGAACAACAAAAGTCTAGACTATCAGAGTATAATTATTTCTAGAGTAGAGAATGTAAGTAAATGAATCTGCATTTCTCTAGCATGAAATATCTTTCTTTGTGGATGTAAAGTGTTGACAGTGAATTTTTAGAGAGTCCAAATCCAAAGGGTTAGGTCATGAAGTCCTTTGGAATGAGAGCTAGAGTTGACAGAGTATCACACTCTCTATAGATAGTGCATTGATAGTGCCAGTGACAATTTGAGATACTCCTCATTTCACCACAAGTAAATGGTTTGCTATGTGGATTTGAGGATAAGATTATGAATGACTATAGCATGTATATTCCAACTTTCAAGCAATTTGGAGGTCCCCATACAATTTTTTGAAATAACAGATAGTTCATATTATTGTTATCTTTCTAGTAAAGCCGACTTGAAGGTGTTGATGTTGTGTAGAAGGTAAATATGCTTTGAGGAGTTAAGTAGGATCTATTTTAGGTCTATGCCAACCTATCTCAAAGTTTGAATCTTGGCACGAAGTGTGTGTGTGAATATTTGGGGCCGACAAGTAATATATGGCATGTTTTGTGTATATGCCTAAAAATGACATAATTCATTCTAAATAAATATTCTTAATATTTATTTCCATTCTAAATTTCTCCTACCATTCTAAATAAATATTTTGAATATTTATTCCCTTCTTCTATCAATTAAATAAATAGTCTAAATTTATTTAATCGGTTCACTATTTTATAATTAAATAAAACCAATTTATTTAATTAAATTCCCTAAATTCTTCTAATATCTCACATGATTAAATAATCCTAAAATTATTTAATTATTCATAAATTCCTCTATTCTAAGTTCCAATTTCAGAAATCCACCTCGCCTTCCACCTCATCTTTCCACCTCACTTTGTCCACCTCACCATGTTGCACATGTAATTAAATATATTAAATATTTAATTACCTAATATTCCCTCACCCACATGTCCTATTTCTTCTCTCAATCAAAACTGCTAACTAACCAGTCAATTCTGTCAACTCCTCAATCTATTCAGGTAACTGATCAATCAATTCAGTCAATCCCTCAATCCATTCTTCTAACTAACTAATCAAGTTTGTTAACTGATAGTCAATGGAGTTAACTCTCCAATCAATTTTGTCAAATCCCCTCTTTCAGGATGGAGGTGGGACACTTGTCATATTCCTACTGGTTGCACATTCCTCAACTATTCTCAACCATTGATCATCATACTTCTCCTCAACTGTTGATCCTCATCCTTCTGAGTCTATAAATGGAACCTTGTTCCTCCATTCTATTCATCTAGGCTATTCATATTGTTACTCTGCAGAAATTCACCAGCATGCCTTTGGCACCCCAATACAATTTGCTTGAGATCACCCAAAGCTTTGAAACTCCTCTTCATTGCACATTTATCACCACAACCATTCACTATTGACATTCTTGAAAACAACAAAGGAGTGCACTCTCCGAGGGCCTACTTCATATTAGCAAGGACAGTTTTAATAGGCAAACAATAGAAGCTTTGAAACAAGGAAGGTTTGCACTGTGTTATTCATTGCTTCATTTCATTCAATCATTCTTAGTTTCATTATTCTATTGATGTTTGGGTTTATTATTGTTAAATTGATTAATCCACATTTTACCCTAACATTTTTGGTGCCCACCGTGGGGCCTTGCCCCTTTATCTAATCAGAATCTGAGCTTTTTTGAAGAAAAGTTCCATATAGGCATCGCACAGGCTAATCCGACGCATCTGAACAATTCTACGGTGCTTTTGTCCTCTATTCCGGCACCTGTGACCATCCAGTGCTTATACTCTCTGTTCCAGCACATATACCAACTATCACAATGCATCTATTGAAGCTATGCATACATACACTGTTCCAACACATATACACTCTGTTACGACACTTTTATCATCTGAAACAACGCTTTTATCACCTATTACGATGCTTTCATTACTGTAGCACATATACACTCTGTTACAACACTTTTATCATCTAAAATGGTGCATCCATTGCGTTTCTTCGCATATACCCCATTCTGTGGCACATATGATCAATTCTGTGGCGCACTTGATTTTTTTTACCAGATTGGTGCATATGATCAATTATGTGGCGCATATGATCAATTATATGGCGCATTTGATTTTTTTACCAGAGTGGCGCATTTGATCAATTCTATGGCACATATGATCGATTATGTGGCGCATATACCCCATTTTGTGGTGCATTTGATTTTTACTAGATTTTTGCTGGTGAATCTTTTTTATTTTTGCCATAACAGGAGCATACAAACTCATAATCGCGCAAATAAACACTCATTGGAAAGGTAATTCCGTGAACTTCACAATGGAATAGGTTTGATCAAGTGATTTTATCATTTTATTAGTTATTTTTATAGTCAAAGTTTAGCTATCTTTCTAAGTTTAAATTTAGTGTTTTTTTCTTGGAAACTAATGATTTATCTGTGCAACTTGATTTAAACGATTGTCAAAGAAAAGAGAAAAGAAACTTCTAATATATCTTCTACAGGTTTGAGTGGTCAAAGAACAATCATTTTTCACTAAGTGTTGAATAGGATTGATTTAAGCATTCTCATGCAACTTGCATACAATTTCTCATCTAGTTATAATTAGAGAGGAGTAACCCATTATTCATGCAACTTGCATATGATTTTCATCTAGATCTAATTAGGAAGGAGTAACCCATTGTTCATGCAACTTGCATACGATTTTCATCTAGTTCTAATTAGGAAGGAGTAACCATTGTTCATGCAACTTGCATATGATTTTCATCTAGTTCTAATTAGGAAGGAGTAACCCATTGTTCATGCAACTTGCATACGATTTTCATCTAGTTCTAATTAGGAAGGAGTAACCCATTGTTCATGCAACTTGCATACAATTTTCATCTAGTTCTAATTAGGAAGGAGTAACCCATTGTTCATGTAACTTGCATACAATTTTCATCTAGTTCTAATTAGGAAGGAGTAACCCATTGTTCATACAACTTGCATACAATTTTAATCTAACTCTAATTAGGAAAGTAAAAATATGCATGCCAATCTCACATAGTTTCTAACTAGGAGGGTGATAACTGAATCATTGCTATCTTGGTTTCATTGATCATTACTATATGGCTATCTCTTTCAGTTAAGAATATTGCTATCTTGCAAAGGAAAGAATCATTGCTATCTCCTAATCACTTCAAAGCTAACAACTGTGTGTGTGCCCAAGTAAAATAACGCATATGGTTTTTCTCATTTTAATTAGGATTGGATAAACCACTATTTACTATGTCTTTAAAATGACAATAGGCTTATGCTCTCCCCTTTATTGGGTGACCAGAATGCCAGACTTGTCATTTTGCATGTATAACATTTAGAGGGGCCTACCCTTGGATGCCCACTTGTCCAAGTCAGAATGACCCTAAGTGGTAATAGGCTAGATGCCAAGCCCTTCTGAGCCACTATAAATAAATTGTGTTTGGAGCGCAAGATTCAAACAACGAGTGCAGTTGTGTTATACCGACAGCCAACCTCCCCCAAAACCCTCCAAGGCGCAACCCTTGCAGGCTAGTAGACTCCATAACGGAGAGTAGTGCTACCGCATGTATAAGCACTTGAACGGTTACCTTCATTAAACACCTTTGTTCTAGTGCCCAAAAACCCTTTTTATCCATTTGAAGCCTAGGATTTGTACTTGTTCTTTTCTTTTAGTCCAAAAAGAGTCAAAAAAATCACAAAAAAATAAAAAAGCCATAAAAATATTCTGTGTTTGCTATGTTTTCTTGCCATAAATTTAGAAAATTAGATTAGAAAGACCTTCTTGCAAACCAAAGTACCAAAAACATCAAAAAATTCCAAAAAATTTGTAAAAGCACTAAGAAAAAAACCTAGAGCGGCGCATCCATCCTCTATTCATGCACATTTGTGTCAACTTTCGGTGCATCTATTGAGACCTACAGTGCATTTACTACCTATTACATCGCTTTTGCATTTTACCAGATTGGCGCATTTGCACTCTGTTACAGCACATTTACTGCTACGTATCCAAACCAATAAGCTTTTTCGGTCTTGTGTCAATGGCAAACCAATTAGAATATATTGGTCAAAAACTCCAATATCTATAATTACAGATAAACTTAGGTCCCTCGCCCTAAGATTGTATAGCAATATCTCAATAAATCCAAGTCTTATAACAAGAAATGACAATCTTGCAAGCTGAATGTGCCAGTACTAGCTACGCCTCACCCCAAAATTGTATACCCTTTCCCATACTCATGACAAGGCAAGCACCATGCCAAGTTGGAACTCGTATACCATTATGCCTACTAGTCCTCCTTCGCCATCTTCTAAGACACATATTCTAAAGCATACCAGTTTTACACCAGCACCACCATCGAGTTCTCCAAGCTCTAAATTGACAACCAAGGAATCCTCAAATGATTTCTGGAAAAGAGTTTTTCCAAGTTTATACAATCAGAGAAAAGCTAGGGAGAAAGCTAAATTCCCCCATTCATCTACCCATACACCTACGAGGGATGTGATCCAAGGGCTACTAGCAGAGAGTCAACCATGTCCCCAAATTCTGGTCCTTGACCTTACAAAAGATGCTTCCAATAATATGTTAAATCCTACAACCCCTTCATGTGACCCTCAATTACTTAAGCTTATCACAGAGCCTTCTACCATGCACCAAAATCAAGGTCCATCACACCTTCATGTTGTTGACCAAGAGCTTATCCAAGAGTCTTCTACCTCAAATTCAATTCAAACAACCCAAGAGTTATGTCAAGAGCACACTTTAGAGCATGTGGAAACATCAACCCCTTGTCTAAACCAAGATCAAAGCACTCCCATCTGACCCCTACATAACCTTTATCTTTTCAATGATCCTATACCTATACATGAGCAAGAGATCTAATTTCCAACCATGCATAACCTATATCTTTTCCATGATCAAGATACTACCTTTGATGAAGAAGCTATCCATGAACAACTTGATCCTATGCATGAGCTAGAGATCTAATTTTGGCCCCTCCATAACCTATGTCTTTTCTGTGATCAAGATATTATCATTGATGAAGAACCTATACAAGAGAACATTAATCCCATCACGCTAAATCCTATCTATGATCAAGATCCCAACTATGATGAAGAGCCTATCTATGATCAAGCAGACCATGAGGATCCTCTAAGCCCACTTTATGTGTTCCATGGTCCTGAGCTTATAACCACATCTAGTCCTATCCAAGTTCCAACAACTTCCATTTCCCTTGATGAGACACTTGCCCCCCAAGCAAGCATAGAAGATCAAACCAAAAATACTCCTCTACCATCCATTATCGACCATGTTGTAAATCCCCCACCGTATATTCTTGGTCTTACTGCCTTTATTCATGAGTGTTCCTCCTTAGAACACTAGCCACCATTACCCTCTATCTCATCTTCTCCATCCAATAAGGAACTTGTGTCTAATGTTCCACCTACACATAATCCCACTGTCCACCGCATACTCCAACATACGAACTATCAAGGTAAAGGCTTAGGCCTTCACGAACAAGGTATTTTGGAGCCCATCCATGTCAATGTTCTTCCTCCTTCATATGACCTTGGATACATACCCCAAGGTGAACAATCTCAAGATGTTGGTACTTCCTCCACTCCTTCAAAATCCCCCACTTTCCATCGCAAAAACCTTCATATCCCCAAAACGTATGTCGCCATTCGACCTCCATCATCCTACAATTGTCAAAAGCATGTGACCATACACCTTCCACCATCCAATCTACCTCAGCTACTTCCAACTCCTAATATCCCTCCATGCATTTTACCAACACTTCTTCCAAAACCTTATCCATCCATCTATGAATCTTCTAACAATCCCAATCATGGCCAACAAATGCACATGTTGTATAAACAAAGAACGTCTTCCAACTCCACTTCCACCATCCCACGAGAATTCAACAATAAAAATCTAGATGCCTCTACCTATAAAGTCAAAAATCCTAAGAGTCCTCATGACCCAGGATACAAAAGCTAGGAATCAAAGAAACATCCTTCTCCAAAGCTGCATGCACCCACACACCTATATGCCAAACTGAAAAAGGTGTGGGTTCACATCCAACAAATAATTACCTCTGAAGCTGCACAAAAGCTATCTACACCCAAGCCCATACCTCCACAAGTACTATTTAAAAGCAAAATGGTTTGGGTACCTAAGTAAAAATCCCTCAAGTTACATGAGGCATCCACCTCTCAAGAATCTCAACCATCTACTTTCTCCCATTCCATCCATAAGTCTCAAATTCTTCCAGTCCACATGACAAGTAACAATAAGAAAACTACTCAATCTATGTGGATCCCTACATGCCTAAGTCATTCATCCACAAGAAGAAGTCTTTGTTGCTTCCTACACTACTTTCCCATCACTAGCTTCAATGTTTATCATGGTATGTGCAACCATTGGTTATGATTCCCTTCCATTCCACAACATTTTCATATACCTCCATCTCCCCTTCCTTCCATTATTATCCTACATATCTTCCTCATCCTATTCCTATGGTCCATGCTTTTGCATAAACCTTCCCTCTGTATTTTGCATCATCATCCACTATCACACCCTTCATAATCCAATATCTACCTTCTCCTATCCAAATGTTCAAAAAAAAATGAAAAAAAGTAAAGAAAAATCCCTTCATCCAATGGTGAAAATCTGGCAAAGAGGCGCCTTGGATAAGTACCATGATGAAAACCTGGCAAACAGGCATCATGCGTAAGTTGATCTTCTATGTCACCTACACTTGGGGACACCTTGTCTCATCAGCCTATCACTCTTCTCCTATTAGTTTCCTTCCATACCATTTCTTATCCTATCCTACCTATACTATCCAGTCTATCCATCCTAATCTTCCTTTCCTCTATTTCTTTGGTCTCGATAAAGATTGGGGGCACAATGTTGACAAATGTTTTAGATGTCTCTTGACATACCTTATCCCTCCAAACTGTACAAATCCTTCATTACCCTCTCATCCTCCTATCATCGTAAGCATTGCCATGAAAAATCCTAAGTATTCTACCTACAATGGGGCATGTTATTCTTATGCGACATAGTCCTTGGAGATCACATCTTTTTTTCCTTCTATCCACTATTGCTCATCCTCATACCTACCTATTCCATTCTTTATCACCCATACATCTACCTATCCGTGGTGTTTCCTTGTCATTGGTATCACCTGTTCCATATCGTGTCTTTCCTAATCCATATCTATTCCATATTGTGTCTTGTCTAATCCATATCAGTTCCGTGTTTGATCCATATCTGTTCCATATTGTGTCTTATCCGATCCATATTTGTTCCATGTCTAGTCCATATCTATTCCATATCGTGTCTCATCTGATCCATATCTTAGGTCCATGATGCAGAGGGAAACCAGTTAACAGATAAAATAGGGTTGAATAATCCCTCGAAAAGCCCACAAAATAGCCATTATAGTGTGTATCGGCAAGACTATTTAAATGTCACACCGAAAAATACATAGGCTTGCCTATCGGCAAGACCATACACCATCGGTCAAACGAAAGAGACCTTCACTGATACATATCTCTTAGCGATGAGTGGTTTCGGTTATGTGCCTATCGGCATGACACCATTCTATCGGCGAGTTCCTTGAATCTTCTACCGATGCTATCGGTCACACCGATGAGCATCTAACTCCCGCTTCCCATTGGCAACACTTGGACTATCGGCCCAACATCAGATTCTTTCGCCGATATGCTTTCTCTCACCGATGACTTAATACACCACTTACTCCGTTGAACATTGACCCGTCGGCATGACTTGGACCGTTGGTAGCACCTCCTCCTCATCCGCCGATAATACATCTCTCACCGATGAGCCTTCCATCGGTGAGACTTCTTAGTTCTCACCCCGAAATACTTAATATCAATTTCTCCATCGGTCAGACTTCCACCATCGGTGGAACTCGTTCATTCTTTTCCGATGGCTCTCTCTATACCGATGACTCCACTCTATACATACAGTGTCGTTATGAATTCACCATGTACAGTCGATAGACTCGGTACAATGTATCTACTCCGCATACACTTTAGAATACATTCATTCTTCTATAGCATCCTAAAGATGCCTTCGGCAAGATAACTGGAGATTCATGTCGATAACATCTTCTGTGATTCTATCACCGAACAACACAAAGAAAAAAACTAACACTCCACAGAAAAGGAAAAGATCTACTCCTAAGGAAGACATTCCACTAGTTTCGAAGAAACCTCAACCAGTGGAATGCTTCCAAACTACATTCTAGGGGTTACACCAAAACGACAGAAACTCTTTATTTCCTTCTTCTAAATATTAATACAGATTTGTTCTTCCTCTCTGTCTATTCGTTCACTTCTCCCTATCTCATCTTCTACGAATATAGAGATAACTATTTAAAGACTCGATTTGGCAGTTACAGAAGGTGGAAAACAAACCACCACTACCAGTTACAAACTTTTCAGACATTCAGTTTGGTTACAAATGGTAATGACACGTATACAAACTACTCAACATTATGCCGTTACTTGGCCATGTATGACTCCATGGGGCACGAAGGCCTTACAATATTACACTTTGGACATAGCATAAAATGTAGGGAATCTTCCAGATTCTTCAAGTTTTGAGGTGCTTCTACACCAGTCCATCAAAGTCTAAGTCCATGAACTACATTGCCTCTGCGTCATCACATAGGCAAGGCCATATCTCCATGCCCCCCCGAGGCACTAGGTCAGTCCCTTGGGGTCCGTCTCCCCAATAAACATTATGGAATCTTTCACCAAGCAAGCAAGCACAAGCAAAACCCGCTCTTTTCAAGCAGAAATCATGACACAAGACATTAACCTATCCAAGGCAAAGCAAACAAACACCTAAGGCATTTTAACTAATTCTATCTAAATTATGGCAAGAAAAACACATCTAAATGCAAGAATGTTTTGTGGATTAGAATCATGGTTAACCTACAAAGTCTTGGATTTTTGCCATTATGTCTTCCTATGCTACTCAAGGATGCCAAAAGCTAGAGATGCTATGATGGGGGCATAATCTTTTTCTTTGTCTGCTGCTTGTGGATTAAAATTTAGTAATGTAACGACTTTTGTCTAACAACATGATCAACAAAAGATCATCAAGGACATCAAAGGTCTAACATGAATGGGGGCAATCCTTGTTTGTTGATATGTAAGAAATACTCAGGTCATCTCAATTCAATTATACCTAGATGCTTGTATTAACTTGCTAAATCAAAATCCATGTAAGCAATACTCAGGTCATCTTGGTTCAATTGTACCTAGATGCTTGTATTAACTTACAACATTTCAGAAAAAGTACCAAAAAAATGCCCAATGATGAAATAAAGCACTTCAAAATACTTGCATCGTCAAGATGTCAAAAGCAAAGCATCCATTATACATCCATCTCTCATGTAATAAAAGATCCACAACATGCAGAGTATCAATGTTTACAAAAGCTTGTGAGTCCTTCTATCGAGTCTTTCTTCTATCAATCAGATTTCTATCTATCATCATATCTTTCATCCTTGTCTAGTTAGTCTGAGCAATGATCCAAATGCAAGGTCCATCCTTAATCCATACCGATCAAGTTAAGTCAATCTTATCAAATGATCCAATCACAATTAGTGGTCTTGATCCTTGTCTGGTCATAAATCAACTCAATCAATTATAATCAATCACTTGTCTTATACAGGATGTTGCATTGTCGAAATCAGACCAATACACGCATCTTACACAACATGTTTCATTTCCTAAAACTAGACATTATCCTTCATGTTGCTCTAGGGATATATTGTTCCCCGCCACGACAACACTGTCATATATTATTATCAATTAATCAGTTGGTTTATAGCTTGACAGGGGCAACACCTTGTTTGTTCTTGTATCATTTGTGCATACTTGATCACTTGCTTATGTGTGTTATCATTTTCTCTTACATTGTGTATCATTCGGCTCTTTCTTCACCCATTTTCTTCAACCCTAACCTTCTTCATCGTAAGATTGTCCATCTCACGCCTTCTACCTTCTCCCTGTCCAATCTCCTGAGGGGGCATCCTGTCGTCAAACTTGTACCAGGGGCAAACTGGGGCATGTATCATTATCAGACTATTTATTCTTTGAAGCAACGCTGTAAACTGCATTGCATCAAAGAGGGGCAAAATGTATACGCCTAAAAATGACATGATTCATTCTAAATAAATATTCTTAATATTTATTTCCCTTCTAAATTTCTCCTACCATTCTAAATAAATATTCTAAATATTTATTTCCTTCTTCTATCAATTAAATAAATATTCTAAATTTATTTAATTGGTTCACTATTCTATAATTAAATAAAACCAATTTATTTAATTAAATTCCCTAAATTCTTCTAATATCTCACACAAATAAATAATCCTAAAATTATTTAATTATTCATAAATTCCTCTATTCTAAGTTCCAATTTCAAAAATCCACCTCACCTTCCACCTCATCTTTCCACCTCACTTTGTCCACCTCACCATGTTGCACATGTAATTAAATATATTAAATATTTAAATACCTAATATTCCCTCACCCACATGTCCTATTTCTTCTCTCAATCAAAATTGTTAACTAACCAATCAATTATGTCAGCTCCTCAATCTATTCGGGTAACTGATCAATCAATTCAGTCAATCTCTCAATCCATTATTCTAACTAACTAATCAAGTTTGTTAACTGATCAGTCAATGGAGTTAACTCTCCAATCAATTTTGTCAAATCCCCTCTTTCATGATGGAGGTGGGACACTTGTCATATTCCTACTAGTTGCACATTCCTCAACCATTCTCAACTATTGATCATCATACTTCTCCTCAACCATTGATCCTCATCCTTCTGAGTCTATAAATGGAACCTCGTTCCTCCATTCTATTCATCCAAGCTATTCATATTGTTACTCTGCATAAATTCACCAGCACGCCTTTGGCACCCTAATACAATTTGCTTGAGATCACCCAAAGCTTTGAAACTCCTCTTCATTGCACATTTATCACCACAACCATTCACTATCGACATTCTTGAAAACAACAAAGGAGTGCACTCTCTAAGGGCCTACTTCATATCAGTAAGGACGGTTTTAATAGGCAAACAATAGAAGCTTTGAAACAAGGAAGGTTTGCACCATGTTATTCATTGCTTCATTTCATTCAATCATTCTTAGTTTCATTATTCTATTGATGTTTGGGTTTATTATTGTTAAATTGATTAATCTACATTTTACACTAACATTTTGTATGTTACATCCAATTAGGCTGACCTAATTGATGTTGTTGTGAAAGAAGTGAATATATATGAAGAATTGTTTTTGATGTTTTAAAAGATGAATACTGATATAGTCTAACTGATGTGACAATTGCTTATAGATGTGAATTGAGTGAATACAGAGTAGTGTGGTATTTCAAAATAGTGTTCTGTAACTTGTACTTCATTGGAATTATACTCCATGCATATGTCAGATGCAATTTCAACAGTTTAGATCTTGGGAGTGAACCACTTCTTCTATCTCTTCCTTTTAGGACAATGAGTCCTTTAGCAGTAAGCCACATGCAATGAGCATTCTTAGACATTGAGTTCACCTATTATATCAACTTTAACTTGTTGCCTTATTAATATATATTGTGAACTAATCCTCACCGTGGTTTTTCTATTTTTTGGTTTTCTAGGTAAAAATCCTGGTGTTCATGTGTTATGAGTTATGGTTGTTTGTTTTATATTTAATTTCATTTACTACAATTGTTTATGCTAAATGGATTAAATTTTTGAAGGTTAAATGGTTTAAGAGAATACTAATTCACCCCCCTCTTAGTATTCTGGTTGTTCAACAAATCCAAAATGCACAAGAAGATCTTCAATATGGAAGAAATGTGGAGCCAAACTAGAACACCATTTTGTATACTAGAACACCTCTACAGCACAATATTTCCTCTTTTATTCAAATTTCTCAAAAGCACTAGGAAAACAAGCATCAGAAACATATTATCAACATATTCATTAGTTCCTCATTACCACCATAGTAACTCAACCATATATACATAGATAGAAGCTTATCAAAGCAACACTAGAGGTTAACACCAGTAACTTACTAATGACAAAATTTAATGCAACTAATCAAAACATCATTAGAGACAATATCATATCAACTTCTCACACTCTTGCAATAATTTCTTGCTCATATAGTTGACACCAATGACAACAAAAACTTGTTGACATCAATGACAACACTAAATGCACATACTTCCAACATAATTAATATCTAGTTTCATGCTCTACCATTTTTAATTTGGTATCAAAGCATCCAAGTGAGTGCATAAAGATGGGTACACATTTCGTAGAAGTTTTTCATGCAATGAAAAATGCGATTGGAATGGGCACCCATTTTAAAAATAATGGGTGCCCGTTTAAGAACAGAAGCCTGAGCCTAAACAAGCTCCCATTTAGGATTAGCTCCTAAAGCCAAATGGGCACCTGTTGTAAAATAGGTACCTGTAAAATGAACAAGTACCTATTTCTAAATAGGTACCCATTTTTTAAAAGTATTTATTTTTTGAAACAGGCCTATGGGCTCATTTTAACAGCCATGGACTATGGACATAGACAAAATAGGACACAAAAAATGAGTATTTGCATTGCTTGACCCCCACTGCACACCTCTAGGACCTCCCTACCTTCTCCAAACCATCTATTAGCTATGCCAGGTTGGTGGTCTATGATTTTTTATTGTTTTTTTATTTTTTTATCTTGTTTTTATTGCTTTTATTGTTATTTCATTTAAAACCCTAAGTGTTCTTTAGATAGATATTTAGTTTTTTGCATGATCTTAAATTGTAAATGTTAAACCCTAAACCCTAAACTAAAAACACTAAACCCTAAACCATAAATCGTAAACCCTAAACCATAAACACTAGACCCTAAACCGTAAACCATAAACCCTAAACTATAAACACTAAAACCTAAACCATAAAAAATAAAACCTAAACCCTAAACATTAAACACTAAACCCTAAACCATAAACCTTAAACCCTAAACCCTAAACTCTCTATTCAAATATTTATGCATATAGAGCTTCAAATATTCAAAAATTTGAATAACCTTACCCTTTATTTGACCATTGATTACTTTTCTTGTTCAGTTGTTTAATTCTTATTGATGAATTTATACCTACTACTATGGTGTATAGAAACAATAATCACAACTCAAACATAGTTAATGAGACTCGTAAAATTCATGGTTAACACAAAAACTTATCCCATGGTATGCATACACATAGTACAAATGCAACTGACACACACACACATAATGCACATTCACAACAAATTGAATTGTAGGCTTTAAAACTATTAACCAACTCTATTTACCTTAATCCCTAAACCCTAATTTTCACCCTAATCCCTAAAACCTAAATTTTAACCTTAAAACATAGAGGAAAGCCTAAAAAAAAGTAGGAAAATACACTTAAAAACACCTACCTACCTCTATAAATTATCAATTATAGTAATGGAGGGAGGAGATAAACTCTAGATGATGTACTAGGCTTGAATGGGAATTTCCATTTGTGACTATCCAACCACTATCCTAAAATAATTAAAAAATGTCCACATGCATGGGTAATAAAGACATTATAACTTTTCATAACAAACAAGAATTACTAAGTGGGTGTTTGTTTGGGATAGGATTTGAATGATTAGGATGATTTGGGTTATGATATGGATAATTAGGATAAATGTGATTGGATTGGATGATGGATGGTTAAAATGGGATTAAGTGGATAAATGAATTGGATTAGAATTTTATGATGGAGGATAAGCTTAAGGTTGATGATTAGATTTGATGATTAGATTATGATGTGGATTAGGGTGACAAATGGATGGAGTATAATTAGGGAAATGATGAATGATAGGATTGTATGAGGATTAATGGATTTCAATTGTGGATAATGTAGTACAAATGGATGAAGTTGGATTAAGCCAATGATGTAGGATGATATTGGATTATAGTAGTGGATTATGATTAGGGTAATGGATGGAAGATATGATTAGGTTAGAATTAGGATGATGATGTTGGATGATTAGGATAGGGTTAAATGATTATGGGATGATTATCTTGGATCATATCTCAATTCCTGTAATGTAGACCATTATAATAGGTTTGCTAGGGTCACCATATTTATGGAGGAGCATTTTCTCCACTAGCAGGTTGACTACCTTTCCCTCCATTGGAATGATTTTAGGAAGGGTTGGCCTTCACCCCTGAATCTTGTCACAATGTTATTTGATAAATTGATTAAGCTTGGGAACATATTTGATCGCTCAAAACAGTGGTATCTCAATATTCAATTGTTTGATCTCCTAAAGTAACTCTGATTCAAGATTCAGTGGTTTGTATTTGGTTGGATGGTAAATTTTTTTTTAGGGGTAGTTTGATTTAATCATTTAAGTAAGGGTGCCTTACTTGCAATCTCTTGAGAGGCTCTAGAGTGTATCTTTAGAGGAGCTCCGAAGTGAGACTTTGGAGGAACTCTAAAGTACATCTCTGAAGAAGCTCTGGAGTGTTCTAGAGATTGTTTCTCTAGCATCCTAGTGGTATAATCTCCTGGTGGGGTTATTGTTCTAGTTCATCAGTGACATCAACAATCATAGGGGGAGATGGTCTTGGAAAATCATTCCCTGAGTGCAACTGAAGGTTATTCAGGTATATTGTACTTAATTCGACTATGTTTTCCTCCTTAGTTAGGTAAATTGTTGTTTATTATGTTTAGGATTCACCATAGGCTAAGTAGGGTAGTTGACTAACAAGTCCATTTTGGTGTTACATATTTGTTGGACCTATCAAGATGGCCGATTATTGGTTAGGGAATCATCTTTGTTTATTCTAATAAGGTTGACTAAAGTTTTGTTGGAAATTCCATTGAGGTCCATAATACGGTTGAAACTATGGCAGTCCTTGCTGATTCGGTCAAGTGTAAGTTCCCCATTGTTGGTTTCCCCATTATTTGTTAGGCCACTGCTGGCTTTGCCACATTGGCTCTGCCAAATTGGGGAGGTTGTATGGGTCCATTCCACTATGGATTCCATTGGTTAGCTCCCCAATTTGAAGAAACTTTGTAAGACCATTGGTTTGGGTGTTGTTGATATGAGGGATTACCATGTTGTTTCTGGCCAATGTAGTTCAATTCTTCATCCATCTAGGTATTTTGATTTATCAACCATTTTAGAGCAGGAATTCAATCACACTAGTTAGTAGGTTGAATTTTGTCATAGATTTGGCATACTTCAGTCTTTTCTAAGGGACAATCTCTCAGAAGATGTTTGCTCCTACACCTAGGACAATAAATGGACAATGGTTTTGTAGTTCTATTTTTTTCTTAAATTCCATCCAAGGTGGTGTTAACTAACTGAGGATGTCTATTTTGGGATTAGAAAGTTCCTCCATCAATTGGCTTATATCATCCTTTCCTTTAGCATATCTGGTTGCCCTAATGTCATCATGCATTATAGAGTAGTTCCTTCAGATCTCTTCTATATTTGGCATGTTTAATTGGTTAATGTTTCCCTTTCCCATCAAATCCAAGACTTTCTTTGTAATCTTTGTAAAGAAAAATTAAATCTATCTAGGTAATCTTTGTAAAGAAAAATTGAATCTATCTAGGTAATCTTTCAAGCTTTCATCCTCGTTCTATTTAGTTCTAAAAATATCCTCTTTCCTATCACTAACCTGATAGTAGTCTTGATACTTGTCAAGAAATTTTGTTTCCATCTGCCCCATGAATATATGAAATCATGGATTAAGCCCATGAAACATCTCATGGTAGAGACTTTGAGAGTGGAAGGAAACAACTTTAGTTTCTAATTATTAGAGCCATAATCATAAGTCTGACATAATATTGTAAATTCAAAGAGGAATTGGGCTAGGTCCTCTGAAGGGATTCCTCTAAATGTAGGAAGGTTAGATGGAGAGATGTTTTTTATAGGGGCATTGTCCTTAGGATCAAGAACTATAGGGTAAGAAAAAGTCTGCCTAGGAACCCTTTCCCCCATAGGACCTAGTTGCTAATTCCTATTGTTATTCTCCATTGTTGGAGGTTTGGGAAGAAAACCTTCTAGGGAATCAACTTGTGTTTGATCATGTAGCCATTGAAGAAACTCTAGGATTATGTGATTTTGGGAAAGTGCAAAAACTTCTAGTTGTTTTGATGCTTCTAGAATAATTGGTAATTGATTTTCCTACCTAACAGTGCCCTCTTGTACTCTACTACTCTCACATATGGTTTGTGTGGGGTTTGTTGTTTTTTAACTAAATCTTTCTAAAGAATCTCTAGGCCTAACCATGCAAGAATTGTTCTAACCCTAACCAGGATTGTTAATTTAAGTACCTACTAAGACTACTCCCCGACAATGACACCAAAAATGACAAGGGTCATTGTACCTTGCATTTAAATATCATTATTTGTCAATCCAAGGTAGTGTATCTATTGCAATTTGCATTAGAACTAACAACTAGCAGTTGCAAACTATTTCTTAGAATTAAACTAACTTCCTAATCAAGCTCATGCATTTACTCACTACTGAAAAATACATCTAAGTGCTAGAAAATAAATCTAATAAATAATCCACACACAATTACTGGAAAGAAATCTAACTAGGAAGGAATAAAGTAACCAAGGTTTAATCTAGAATTTAATCACCAATTGCAAAATAGAAAAGTAAATTATACCATAGGAAAGATTTATTTTAAGATTGAGACAACAATTAATCTATCAAGCTAAAAATAGATAAGCATAAATTAAATACTAGCCTCTCTTCATTAGAGGGAGTGGGCCCTTGCTCCACACCGCTGGACAGGAGACTAGGTTAATGAATCAGAGTTAGAGATGCCAAATTATATACTCTTTCATTCTAGATTGGTCAAAAACATAACATGCATGCAATTGGCACACAGATCTAAAGGTGTTTTCAATCTATCTATCCATGCAACAAAAATACTAACTATATTCCTACTTCTAATTCTCTCTCTCTTTATATATATATATCAAATGTTGTTCTGATACATATTCTTAGAGTAATTATTCTCTACTACAGTTCATTATAGATTTCCAAGCCTTATTACATAATTCATGCAATAAAATACTGAAAGATAATATGGTGACACTACAGGTGTCACAAGAGTTCAACTGAAGTTGTAAATATGCCACAAGGGCTGATAAAAGAGGAAAAGAAAATAAGTAAAATAAACAAAATCAGTGGCCTCTTCACTGCACATCTATAACTAGAACTACTACTCATTGTTTGAACCTTGTTATCATAAGTGTAGTTCCCTTTCTTCAAAATCTCTATTCATTCATGGTCCACATGTCAATCATAGTTCTTCCTTCAACCTCTGATGTCTTTTGCAAAGCTTCAGAGTCTTTAGTGTTAGTGTAAGTTTTTTATTCCTTATTATAAGGTTTTTCCTACACATTTATTTAAGCTTACTTAGGATAATAAAGCATGTTTTATTAGGTGAGAGGATTATGATGTGTCACCTTCCTACATGTGTGCATCCATTAGCTATCTTGGGAAGATACTTTTCTATCTTTTGTCTAATAGATGGTTTCTCCTCATTGGTCGGTGTTTCCACCTCCTCCCTCTCCTTGGTCTATATAAGCATGCTACTTAGCTTGTATTTTCATTTGATATTGGAGATAGTTATCTAATGCTATTTTGCCTTTCAAGCATTTCACATCAATCTCTTGGTATCATTGTTATGCTATTTCAATTGCTTTTGCATTTACAATTTATGTTTCTAACTCTTTCAATTGATTATGGGTTATAATTTTTTTTACAGATTCTAACATGGTATCAGAGTGCATTTTGTAAGGTTTGATTCTTTGTAGAGATCTTACAAAATCCCTTATGCTCTTCTCTTGCATTTTCAAATGATCTAGAGAATTAGAAAGGATTTATGAAGATCCAGTAATCTTATATTTACATGTAAGAGAAATGGGTGATTGCAGCATCTTCAGGTAGTCTAGTAGCATTTTTGTGTTCCATTGCATCCGAGAGGCTCTTGAAAGTCTTTTTTAGCTTTCATTTCACTCATTTTGGAGATCATTGGCCATACCTGTAAACAAAGGTTTTGAAGCTTGCATATTTTGTGTTTTCATCAATATTGCAAGTTATAGCATGCCTTTGCTTGTCTTAGGTAGTTGATTCAGCCTTTGCATGTCATTTTTGGTTGCTAGGGACGTTTTTTATTGCTAAAGGCATTTGTTTTACATTAGATCCACATCTTTTGTATATCAACAAGAAAAATGCCTTTTGGGTTTTGTTCGCAGCATCGAAAAACAATTCGAGTGTCTTTTATTTTTTGCATGTAGCATGTATATTTCATAGAAATGAACTCAGAAAGCTACAATAGACCCCTTCTCTATTGGCAATTGCAAATTTGAAGGTAGTTTTCAAATGCTCTGTTCTTTCTTATACGGTCTCTATTTCTTAAGATTTTTTTTATTTTGGTTATTTTTTCGTGCTCTATGCACTAGTGCAGATGTTTTTTGATTTTGATGTAGAAAAATTCTAGAAATTGCAAATTCTCAGTTGTGACACTGCACAGTTGTCATTTTAGGAACTTTGAAGAAGCATAACTTTTGTATAAAACCTTGGATTGAGGTGATTCTTTTTTTGAAAGTGCATATTTTTTTATGTACTTTACAGTGGTGTTATTTATTTCATTGGATATTGTGCCAAAATTATTTTTTCAGTATATGTTCTTCTTGAGGATTTGTAATAACATTAAGATCAAGTCCACTCAGTATTTCTTGCTAGTGGCAATTGTAAATGCACTAAATATAAAGAGCTAAATTAAATTTTCTTGGGGGGATTCTTTGATTGAGTGGAAAAGGGGGGTGTCTTGTGTGTTCTTTCTTGCATCTTTTCTTTCCTCACAACAACAACAACAATCAAATTTTTCATTTAAGATGGATCAATTAACAGTGCTTGTTCTAACACCCTACAGCTACTATCAGTGGAAGTCCAAGATGACTATCTGACTTAAGAAGTTAGGACTATATAGAGTAACTATCAGTTTAGAAACTAGACCAACCTTAATTGTAGAAAGTCCTAAATTTCATAATAGGCTAGATGAAGGTTTTGGAACTATATGCATGTCTGTATCTCCTAATCTTCTTTTTCATGTTGAATCTACTACAACACCAAATGATGTATGCACTATTTTGGAAAATCTCTTTTGTAAAAAGGGTGAATTAAGGGTACATCAATTGGAGAATGAGCTAATAGGGTTAAATCCATGTAATTTTGATACAATACAAGACTTCTTCACAAAGCTAAAGGCCATTAGATTAAAGTTGAAACAATGTGGGATTCAGAAGAAAGACACACAATTGATCTTAAGTGTTCTTTCTAAGCTTGGTTTTAACTACTCAGTGTTTGTTTCTACATTTTATGCCCCTAAAAGTGCTCTTGGGCTACCTACAAAATGCCTTCTTTAGATGAATTTGTTGTTGATCTCACTAAAGAATAGGATAAATTGGTACACATGGGCACTATTAAGCCTTCTAAGTCTCATGCCTTGGCTGCAAAATAGGGCACTAAAGATCAAAAAGGCAATGGCAAGCAAATTAAGAAACAAAAAGATTAAGGAGACAAGAAACAAAGTCCAAAACAAGCTACAAACAATGCAGCTCTTAAGTCTTCCTCTAAAGACAAAAAGTCTAAAAAGGAGAAGAAAAAGTGTACCTTTTGTAAGAAATCTGGTCACGATGAGCATAACTGTTTGAAAAAGAAAATAGCTCATCTTACTCATCTTCTTGAGAAGAATAATATCAAAGTGCTAGATTCAGCTAAGGAAGTTTCTTTAGAATCTTCAAAGGACATGAAAAATAGTAAGGGGAAGGGCAAGGCCCTTGTTGTAGTTGCTACACCTTGAAATATTTGGGTAATTGACTCAAGTGCTTCTCACCACATGGCCCATACAAAGGAAAGTTTCTCATCCTTGGAGTCATGTTCTATACCTAATATTCTTATGGGTAATGATACACCAAAAGACGTTCTTGGGAGAGGGTCTATCGATGTTGGTGATGGGACATTACATGATGTTCTTTATGTACCTTCTTTGTCAACTAATCTCCTATCTGCCTACTAGATCACCCATACAGGTTTTGGCAAGAGAGTTGAATTTACACCTAACTCAGTGGTTATCAGTGATCTGCACAATGGTTCTATAGTTGTTGTAGGAAAAGTTGATAACTATTCATGGCTTTATCACTTTTCTCATTTTGTTCATGATTCTCCTTCACTTGCATTGCTAACTCACTCAGATGAGGTGAGTCATTTGTGGCATCGGTGGTTTGTCCACTTGAACTATCGCTACTTGTAGCAGCACAATCAACATGACATGGTTACAGGGTTGCCTTCTATTTGATTTTTTGATGGAGTTTGTCAAGGATGCATTCTTGGCAAGCATCCTGAAGAAAAAAATAATAAAGACAAAGCATGGAGAGCCACACAGCTCTTGGAGTTAGTACATAGTGATTTGGCTAGTCCATTTCAGCATCCTTCATTCAGCAGAGCTAGATATGTATTGACCTTCATTGATGATCTTTCAAGATACATCTTTTTATACTTTCTCAAACAAAAGTCTGGAGTCTCTAAGTCATTTCAGGACTTTAAAACTTTTGCAGAGAAATAATCTGGGAAGGTTGTCAAGATTCTGTGCATTGATAATGGCGGGGAATATGTCAACCATAGGTCTGAGTAATTTTGTGCCTTATAGGGCATTGATCTTCAGCACATAGTTCCCTATAGTCCACAACAAAATAGAGTTACAGAATGAAAGAATTGGTCATTGAAGGAAATGGCCAATTACATGAGTCACTCCAAATCATTGGCACCTCAGTATTGGGCAAAGGCCATCGACTGTGCATGTTATATCTAGAACCAAGTTTCTCACCGAGATGTGAAGGGGGTAACTCCTTTTCAAGCTTGGATCGGTTGAAAACCCACAGTTAAGCACTTCTGAGTGTTTGGGTCTCCTACATGGGTCCACATTCCAACATAGAAATGCAAGACTATGGATCCGCAGAGCAGGCCTTGCATATTTGTTGGCTATCCAAATGGTGTCAAAGGCTACAAGCTACTCCACACTACCACACACAAGCTCTTCATTGAGAGGAGTGTTCATTTTGAGGAGGATACTTCTTCTACCACTTCTCCATCATTCATTCCCATAGATATACTATGACTTCATGATGATAGTTCTTTTGAGGATCTTAATCCTCTTGAGGAGTCTTCTTCGTCCACTTTAGATGGCAATGATGAGGGTTCATCTTCCTCCTCTCTTAGTCATCATTCAAAGGATGTTGATTCTCCTCTAGATTCTCCTACCATTAGGCCTCTTTGGGCTTGTTAGACTTTGGATTCAACATGTGATTAGGTTGGTGATCCTTCAGATGCAAGAAGAACAAGGTCACAGTTCAAGCAAACTCCTCATCTCTTCTTTGCTTTAGCTTCTAGTCCACAGTCCTTCAGGGAAGCTTTTAGTGTCCCCGAGTGGGATGTTGCTATGTAGGAAGAGTTCAATTCCTTGGAAAGGAACCATACATGAGATTTAGTTCCACTTCCTAAGGGAAGAAAACTTGTTCGATGCAAGTGGGTCTATCAAACAAAATTTGCTGCAGATGGGTCGGTCGATAAACATAAGGCTCGCTTGGTCACAAAAGGATTCTCCTAGGTTCATAGGATTGACTACTTTGAGACTTTTGCACTAGTTGCCAAGATGAATTCAATTTGATTTGACTTGTTCTTGCCATTACTATAGCCCACCACTGGGAAGTTCATCAAATGAATGTGAAGAGTGCTTTTCTTCATGGTGACCTTCAAGAGGAGATATATATGGAGTAACCATAGGGGTTCATCCAAGATCCTTCACTTGTCTACTAACTTTGGAAGTCTTTCTATGGCCTTAAATAGGCCCCTCAAGCCTAGTATGACAAGATGCATTCCTTTCTTCGATCTACTGGGTTCACTTGGTGCCATTCTAATCTTGTTAGACTTAGGGCACACAACTGAGAGGGGGGTGAATTAGTTGTGCAAAAAATTTCTCTAATTTCCACACTTAAATCTTCTTGGTGATTAGTAGTATATTAAACATGAAACATAATGTATTCAAATCAAAAATAGAAACTCATCAACACATAAGACACCAAGATTTTGACATGGAAAACTTGGTTAAGGGAAAAACCATGGGGTGATTAACCCAAGAATGTATTCTCTATTAGAAGAATAGAAAGATCAAAATGGCACATGCCAATTAGGGCTCACTGCCTGAGCACACTGCTCACAAGAGGCTCACTACCTACAAGAGACATACTGTCTACAAAGAAATAAGTATTACATACATGAACTAGAGAATAGCATCTTCACTATGCTTGAATCAGTTCCATTAAGCTCAATACACCTGCTCTGCTCTTCTTTCTACTTTTCTCTACCACACTCTCATCTCCACAAGACACACTTTGAAATGACTTCTCAAACCTTTGTTTATACATGACATCAACTTAGGAACAATCATCTAAGTCGGCAAACACCTACAAGAACATCCGCAAGATGTGTGATACATCCAGTTGACCAGTCTTAGGAAGAAGACCAACATCCAGTGGTTATTCTTCAAATATGACTTTAACTTCAATGCGGACCACCAACATGAACTGGAATTGATCCATAGATCACCACACGCTTTCTTGAATCACCAACAACATCTGTACTTCATCTATTTACTGGAATCCTTCTCTCCTTCATCAGGAACCTCAAGAACACAGTCTGTCATCACTGTCACAAAGGAATAGGTTCTTCGAGACCTTCAAGCCACAAACCAATCTACTTGACACTTCACAATGACATCCCCAACACTTCCTCCAATCCACAGAATGGGATAATGCATTATCAGACCTCACAGGACCTATCTATGTCACTCTATCACCTCTGGACACCTACCAGAGCCGGTTCTACTTGAGCGACCATAACTTCTTCATATCTTTGTGTGGACTTCTAAAAACTTGATTGGAGCATCTCAAGACTTATATCTACAAACCCTTTAAACCACATCCTCTTATCCTCAACCTATCTTGGACTTTTACGTTGTTGTCATCACTGTTCTTCACTGTTCCTGATTGAGACTAATTTTCTCAATATCCTCAGCACACAGCTCATCCAATCCTTCTCATTAATGCAACATGAGTATGTTGACATCAATGACAACACTAGTTAGACCCATACTTGCAACAATCTCCCCCTTTGTCATTGATGGCAACATATGATGTGAAAAACCATCAAGACAAGAACTTCTCCTTACTGTCACAACTCCCTCTATCAACAACAACTATTCACATGTATTCTCTTCCTTTACTGCTCCCCCTTTGATCATCAACCACTTGTTTTTCACATATCTTCTCTCCCCCTTTGACATCAATGGCAAAGGGCTCATACTTACAACTCCAATACTTAAGAATCATACCTGCTACTCCCCCTGAGTAGCAACTCCCCATTATCAATCCAGATCACCAGATATGACTGTGATATCCATCAGACTGATGCACATTAGTGCATCCTAGTTCATCACCGGAGGGGAAATAACCCCTAACTTCTCCTTGAGATACTCAAAAGAGTCCTTGGGAAGAGGTTTAGTGAAGATATCTGCAATCTGATCCTTAGAGGGCACAAACTCCAGTCTGACTTCATCCTTGTTCACTTGCTCTCTTAGAAAGTGAAACTTGATAGATATATGCTTAGTCTTAGAATGCAACACCAAATTCTTAGAAATATTTATTTCACTTGAATTATCACAGAAGATTGTGATAGGCTCCTCATACTCTACTTTAATATCTCTTAGCATCTGCTTCATCCACAAAACTTGAGTGCAACTATCTGCTGCTGCAATGTATTCTACTTCAGTTGTAGACAGGGATATTACCTCTTGTTTCTTACTTAGCCAAGAAACCAATCTCTTTCCCAAAAGGAAAGGTCCACCACTGGTACTCTTTCAGTCATCCACATCTCTAGGATACCACATGCCATACTCAACCATTCCTTTTAGATATCTAAAGATCCTTTTGATTGCCATGACATGAGATTCTCTGGGATCAGCCTAGAATCTTGTAACAAGACCAATAGCCTGCATTATATCTAGTCTAGTTTGAGTGAGATACAACAATCCTCCAATCATTTATCTGTACTTTATCTGGTCTGCCTTAGGAGAGTCATCATCTTTTCTCAACTTGCATCCAGTTGCCATGGGAGTATTCATTGGCTTTGAATCTTCCATTCCAAATTTCCTCAACAATTCTTTCACATATTTGGTCTAAGAAATAAAGATTCCTTTCTTTGTTTGAGTAATTTGTAGACCCAAGAAGAAATTCATTTCACCAAGAATTGACATCTCAAACTCACTTTTCATTTGATTTGCAAAAGTTCTACACATAATGTCTCTTCCTCCAAAGATGATATCATCAACAAATACTTCAACAATCAAGATGTTTTCATGATCAATTTTAAAATATAAGTTACTATCAACAGTACCTTTGTTGAAACCAATCTTCAAAGGATGTTTGTCCAATCTTTCATACCATGCTCTTGGGGCTTGCTTTAGTCCATACAGTGCCTTCTTTAACTTGCAGACCATATCACCATGCTCAGATAATTGAAATCCATCCGGTTGTTCAATGTACACTTCTTCTTCTAAGTCACCATTCAAGAAAGTAGACTTGACATCCATCTGATACACCTTAAAATCCTTGAAGGCAGCAAATGCAAGAAATAATCTGACTGCTTCAATTCTTGCCGCCAGAGAAAAAGTTTCTTCGAAATCAATTCCTTCTATTTGGGAGTAGCCCTTTGCAGACCAATCTAGCTTTTTTTCTAATTACTTCACCAACTTCATTTAGTTTGTTCCAGAAGACCCATTTGGTTCCAATCACATTCTTGTTTCCAGGTCTGGGAACAAGATCCCAAGTGTGATTTTTCTCAATTTGCATCAATTCTTCCTCCATTGCTTTTGTCTAGTTTTCATCATTGCAGGCTTCATTTATTGTCTTAGGTTCAATCTTTGAAATTAGACAATATTCATCTAAATTTTGAGCAATTTTCCTTCTAGTTTTCACACCTTTGCTTTTGTCACCAATGATATGATCTTTAGAGTGGTTCAGTCTTACATACCTTGGAACTTTGGGAGTTTCTTGCACTTCTGCTTCTTGATCAGGCTCATTCAGACCTGTCTCTTCTTCCTGATTTACTAGATCAGTTTGAATCTGACTTTCAGAAGAGGATTGAACTCCTTGAACCAGAACACCATTCTGATCATCTTCATCATATTCATAAAACATTGAGGGTTTCTCCATTCCCTCATCAACCTTCACATTTGCACTTTCTATCATCTTTCTCAGTCTCTTGTTATAACACCGGTATGCTTTGCTTTGAGTAGAGTAACCCAAGAATATCCCTTCATCACTTCTAGCATCAAACTTGCCTAGATCTTCATCTCTTTTGATGTAACATTTGCTACCAAAGACTCTGAAATATCTTATAGTAGGAGTAATGCCAAACCAGATTTTATAAGGGGTCTTACCGGTATTGCTTATGATTTGAACTCGATTGAGAGTATAGACTGCAGTGCTGACAGCTTCTCTCCAATAGATCTAAGGAACATTTGCTTCCATTATCATGGTCCTAGATGCTTCCTAGATGGTCTAGTTCTTCCTCTCCACTACTCCATTCTACTGAGGAGTCCTAGGAGCAAACAATTGTCTCCTAATCCCATGTTTCTCATAGAATTCTATGAACTCACCGGATGTGAATTCTACACCCCTATAAGACCTTAGACATTTCAACTTTAGTCCTATTTCATTCTCCACCATAGCCTTGAATATTTTGAATTTTTCAAGAGCTTCTGATTTCTCCTTTAGAAAGGTTACCCACATCATTTGAGAATAGTCATCAATTAGCAGCATGAAGTATCTAGCACCTTGAATACTCCTGGTTCTTGCTGGACCACAAATATCAGTGTGAACTAGGTCCAATAATCTAGTAGAAGACAGTTCCTTGCTTTTGAAAGTGACTCTACTCATCTTACCCAATTGACATTCCTTGCACAAGCTGTTAGTAGGTTTCACCAATTTTGGAAGATCTCTTACAGTCTGAGTATTGCTTATCTTGATGATATTATCAAAATTCACATGACACATCCTTCTATGCCATAACCAACTCT
The DNA here is from genome assembly GCA_027924645.1 of Cunninghamia lanceolata. Classification (NCBI taxonomy): domain Eukaryota; kingdom Viridiplantae; phylum Streptophyta; class Pinopsida; order Cupressales; family Cupressaceae; genus Cunninghamia; species Cunninghamia lanceolata. The sequence continues at coordinate 7,134,560 of BSBN01000448.1, forward strand.
GATCAACTTGAACAAATAAGCAACTTTTACCTGTACCAACCAAATGGAAGATATTACCTTTAGTTTGAGTACCAGATGCAATCTCTATTTTGGAACTTTCAAAGATTTTGCATTTTCCATCCTTGAATCGGAGATCATAGCCTTTGTCTACCAATTGTCCAACACTGAGAAGATTGTTCTTCAAACCTTCAACATATAGTACATTACCAGTTTTGTTTCTTCCATCAAAAGAAATAGTTCCTCTTCCTCTGATTCTACCAGTAGAATTGTCACCAAACTTTACCACTCCTCCTTCATACCTTTCCAAATCTACAAACTTATTTTTGTCACCTGTCATATGGTGAGAGCAACCACTGTCAATAACCCAATCATCCTTCTCTTCAGTTTGGGTAGCCAGAGCTCTTTCCACAGTCTTCAGATTGACAGATACAGAGGACATTGATCTTCTTCCTTGATGGCAATGAACAACCATTCATTTCCAGATTAGTTTCCTATCTCTGATTCATCATCTGTTACTCCTTCATTATAATCATCTTCATGTACATAGTAATAGTTCTTTCGGAACCTCGGCTTGTTAAGATTTTGCCTTGAAAATATTTCCGGACACCTTGAGGCAAAATGACCAATCTTATTGCAGTTAAAACACTTAAAAGGTAATTTTCCTTCATACTTACCAGATCCTCTTGGCAGCCTCTTTGTAATAAGGGCTTCAAGTTGAGCAGTTTCTACTTCTTCTTCCAAATCTTTTCTTTCTTTTTCATACCAAGACAATTTCTTTGAAGAATTCTCTCCTGGATCAAACCTTTGTTTACCTTTAATAGAGGCACTGGCTTTGAATGTAGATTTAGTCTTGGGGGGGTTGTCTCCAAACTCTGTCATTTCAAATGTAGCCAATTTCCCAACCAATTGATCTCTTGTGATAGTTGTATGAGCTCTGAATTCTTCAATGGCAACAACCTTGATTTTGTAAGAAGCAAGGAGGGATTTGAGAATTTTACCAACAATCTCATTTTCATCCAAAACACCACTAGCATTTCTAATTGCACAAACCAGCTCATTCACTCTTGGCATAAAAGTGGTAATATTTTCATCATCTCTCATCTTCAGTTTTTCAAATTTCCCTTTTAGACTCTGTAACCTTGCACATTTAACATACTGGTCTCCTTCATGCAAAAGTTCCAGTTTATTCCAAATCTCAAAGGCAGTTGGCAGGTCAATAACATTTGAGAGTTCTGAGTCAGATAATATGCTTAAAAGAGCCTCTTTGGTCCGCAGATTATTTTCAGCATCTGTGATTTCATTTAGGGTTGTCGGACCACCTTGTGGAGGTACATATGCTTTTGTAACCATGGACCAGTATGCAAATCCCATACACTGCAAGTGACATTTCATGTGACCTTTCCAAAGAGCAAAGTTGGTTCCATCAAACTTTGGACTATCCTTCTTGTAAGATGACATCCTGGATCTCCTCAAGCGGTTAAGCTCCTTTTAGAGGAACTTGGCTCTAATACCAATTGTTAGACTTAGGGCACACAACTGAGAGGGTCATGAATTAGTTGTGCAAAAACATTCTCTAATTTCCACACTTAAATCTTCTTGGTGATTAGCAATATATTAAACATGAAACATAATGCATTCAAATCAAAAACAGAAACTCATCAACACATAAGACACCAAGATTTTGACGTGGAAAACCCAGTTAAGGGAAAAACCACGGGGTGATTAACCCAAGAATGTATTCTTTGTTAGAAGAATAGAAAGATCAAAATGGCACATGCCAATTAGGGATCACTACCCAAGCACATAGCTCACAAGAGGCTCACTACCTATAAGAGACACACTGTCTACAAATAAATAAGTATTACATACATGAACTAGAGAATCGCATCTTCACTATGCTTGAATCAGTTCCATTAAGCTCAATACACCTGCTCTGACCTTCGCTCTATTTTTCACTACCATACTCTCATCTCCACAAGACACACTTTGAAATGACTTCTCAAACCCTTGTTTATACATGACATCAACTTAGAAACAATCATCTAAGTCGGCAAACACCTACAAGAACATCTGTAAGACGTGTAATAATCTGGTCAGCTAGTCTTAGGAAGAACATCAACATCTATTGGTTATTCTTCAAATATAACTTTAACTTCAATGTGGACCACCAACATAAACTAGAACTGATCCACAGATCACCACAAGCTTTCCTAAATCACCAACAATATCCGCATTTCATCTGCTTACTGGAATCCTTCTCTCCTTCATTAGGAATCTCAAGAACACAGTCTGTCATCACTGTCACAAAGGAATAGGTTCTTCCGGACCTTCAAGCCACAAACCAATCTACTGGACACTTCACAAGGATGTCCCCAACACTTCCTCCAATCCACTGAATGGGATAATGCATTACCGGACCTCACCGAACCTATCTGTGTCACTCTGTCACCTCTGGACACTTGTCGGAGCCAGTTCTACTTGAGCGACCGTAACTTCTTCATATCTTCATACGGACTTCTGAAAACTTGACTGGAGCATCTCAAGACTTATATCTACAAACCCTTTAAACCACATCCTCTTATCCTCAACCTATCTTGGACTTTTAGCTTGTTTTCATCATTGTTCTTCACTGTTCCTGATTGAGACTAATTTTCTCAATATCCTCAGCACACAGCTCATCCAATCATTCTCATTAATGCAACATGAGTATGTTGACATCAATGACAACACTAGTTAGACCCATACTTGCAATAGATCCAAACATCTATATTTTGCAGCAGGATGATACTCTCACTTTCCTTGTTCTCTATGTTGATGACTTGTTGATTACAAGGAGTTCCTCATCCACCATCAAGGCAGTGAAACCTACCCTTCATGATTGGTTTTTGATGTATGACTTGGGTCTTCTTCATTACTTATTGGGCATTAAGATTACACAGTCTTCAGCTGGTATCTATCTTTCTCAGCACAAGTATGTTCTTGATATGCTCTCCAGATTTCACATGGTTGATTGTAAGTCTACACTGACTCCATTTCTGTCAGGGGTCAAACTTGAGGCTTCTTGTTCTTCAGCTTTGGTAGATGCTACCATGTATCACCAATTGATTAGAAGTCTCATATACTTGACTCACATGAGGCTTGATATTTCATATGTCATGGGCCTGGCTCCAAATTCATGCAGGAGCCACATGAGTTGTATTGGAAAGCAGCTAAGTGGATTCTTCACTATGTACAGGGAACTCATAGTTATCAGATTCATTATGCAGTTGAAGTGGATATTGACTTGGTGAGATACACAAATTTAGATTGGGTGATTGATTCTCAGGATCGCAAGTTTACTTCATGGTATTGCTTCTCTCTTGGTTCTGGTCTGATTTCTTGGTCAAGCAAGAAGCAGTCTACTATTGCTCTTTCATTTATAGAGGCTAAGTATTGAAGAGCAATTAATGCTACTAATGAGGCCATTTGGCTTCAACACATTCTCACTAAGTTTGGCATTTCCTTCAGGAATCCTATAGTCATCTTTTGTGACAACTAGAGTGCTATTCAAATCTCTCGCATTCTGGTCCATCATCAGTGACCCAAACACATTGAGATTCACATGCACTACATTTGGGAGTTGATTCATGAGCAAGTCCTTGATCTTCAGTACTGTTCGACATCAGATTAGACTATAGACATCTTCACCAAACCCTTCACTGAGAGCAATTTCATTCATTTGTGAGCTTTCATTGGGGTGTGACAGGTATCCTCCATTGAGGGGGCTTATTAGTTCCTTCTTTTCCTTCTTTCTCTATTCTGGGGGGGTGTACTCTCTTTTGTGGGGGGTGGCTACTTATCTTTTGAGGGGAATGCATTATACATGGGTACCTCATTGGGCTTCATTTGTTGGGACCCATCTCTTTACCCACCTAAGCAATGCTTAAGGGGGGTGTTAGTGTAGGTTTTTTATTCCTTATTATAAGGTTTTTCCTACACATTTATTTAAGATTCCTTAGGTTAATGAAGCATGTTTTATTAGGTGAAAGGATTATGAGGTGTCACTTTCCTACATGTAAGCATCCATTAGCTATCTTGGGAAGATACTTTGCTATCTTTAGTCTGATAGATGGTTGCTCCTCATTGGCCAGTGTTTCCACCTCCTCCCTCTCCTTAGTCTATATAAGCATGCTACCTAGCTTGTATTTTTATTCAATATTGGAGATAGTTATCTGATGCTATTTTGTCTTTCGAGCATTTCACATCAATCTCTTAGTATCATTGTTATACTATTTCAATTGCTTATGCATTTACAATTTATGCTTCTACCTCTTTCAATTGATTTTGGGTTATAATCTATTTTACAGATTCTAACATTTAGGAGGGACTCTAGAGCTATCTTCAGAGGTAAGATACCTACACACAAAAGGGCATGTTTTTGCAAGATTTGTTAGTGACCATTCACAATCCTGAAACCATCTAACTATGCAACTACCACAATATAACACCTATCTCTAACAAGATTAAACAAGATTTCTATTAATTTCTAGGGTACAATCAAGGTATGGTCATTTTATAGGACAAAAAAGGGAGATATCTATTATCATATATAATGAGTGCTACCTATCACTCATCAAACCTCACCACATCACCCACTTCTATGTAAATGGCTAAGAGGAGAACTTATGTTGCTCAACATTTGGTTGATCAAAATCAAATGTAGCAGTGTCACTGAATACTCTGAAGCCTTCAATCTTTTGAGATCTACACTCACTAGGAAAGCAAAATCTCTCAATCATCATAGGTTTACTTGGCACAAAAACTTGGTCACTAGTTTAATGTTTGGCTAGTTCATTGAATGAATTGCCCGAGGGATTTATTGTACCTCATTTATAGTTAAATCTATGCCTAAATTCCTAATGCTATCTTCTTAGACAGATTATATTCTTTAACATTGCATAGAGATAGTAAATGACTAGAGGAATATACCTTATATTAGGCCAACTATATTTATATACTACTAATCCTATATGAGTTGATATGTATATCATAAAATGTATTCCCTTATGAATTAGGGGCAAAATATCTAAGTGGAATTGAAATTAAGAATTTATTTACTAGCAGATTTTGAAAGTTAAATATTCTCAGATATTGCATAATATTACTAGTTAAATTTACTTAGTCGACACTTGAACTTGTTTATCACAATATTGCAACTTGGCATTTAAAATTGTAATTCTTCTTTATTGCAAATAAAGAAATATTATAGATGGCATTTGATAGAGGTTTTAGTTATTGAACTACTTAAGTTTTGGAGATTAAATGATTTTGACCTATGTTATGGCTTAATGGTCATTATGCTAGTAGAATGTTTAAAGAATAGTTATATTGTCTAGGCATACATTTGCTTTTAAGACTATATGATGCTTGTATAGCATGGTTTATGCAAATGACCTTTTGAGCTAAATGTTATAACTTAGACCGATATTGTGGAACTATTTCAATGATTAAGTTAAAGCCTAAAAGGGGTCAATGGTATGAAGACTATCAAGTAATGTTTATTATCTAGTAGAGATATATCATAGAGGGTTGATTTACTACATTGGATTGATGATGACCCTATCTATATCTACAAGGTTAGTTGTTTGGATAAGTGGATAGTCATAGGTAGTACCTATTGGAATTAGACTGGACAACTAAGAGGGGGGGTGAATTAGTTGTCCCAAAAATTAACCTTTTCTTCCTTTTAATCTTCTTTCACAATTTGCAAATTGATTAATGATGTAAACATTAAAGCATGAAATAGCATCACATAAGCAAAAACATAATCAACACATTTAACACCAAGATTTGTGATGTGGAAACCTGGTTAAGGGAAAAACTACGGTGGGTGTTAGCCCACAAGATTCATACCCTATTAAAAGTACTTAAAAGGTATGGGAAGGCACTTGCCTTTGGGCTCACTACCTAAAGCTCACTGTTCAAAAGAGAGGCTCATTGCCTACAAGAAATTTTAGTTTAATACAGAAAGAATTAACTGAGAAATAGCATCTACTTCATGCCTGGTTCAATTTCATTGAATGCTCATAAAACTTTTGTTCTGCTTCCAAACTCTTCTTCACTAACTTTTTACTCTATTATGCTTTTGCTCTTTTGCTCCTTCTCTTCTTTGCTCTGCTCTTGATCCTTTCTTTAGATTTATTATTTTCACTCAAGGATGATTTTCCATGACTTAGCTACACTCCTTTATATGCTTCATCAACCTTGGAATAAACATCAAGGTCGGCACACCAAACATCTTACTTAATGCAAATCACTAAGCTGTTAGCCAAACATTGCTAAGACTTGAATCTTCTTTCAGCAACACACCACACTTCAGAGAATTGCTTCTGGAATGTTCATAATATGCTTGAATCATTTGGTTGGCTAGGACTGGGAAGAATAGCAACACCAAGAAGGAAATCTTCACCAACAAGCTCAAACTTCAATGCAAACCTCCAACACAATAGTCACACAATCCAGAGACCTCCACAAGCATAATGACTTCAACAAAAACATCCACACTCCTCTGAGTCATCAGGATCACTTGCATCTTCATCTAGAACCTTAAGAATTCTCTCTACCATGACTGTCATCTTAGAAATATTTCTTGCAGACCTCCAAACCACGAACCACTTGAATGGATGATACAGACTAACTTCCCAAACATGCCTCTAGATCTGCAGATCATTATTTGACATATCCGGAAGGATCTGGACCACTTCTCTATCACTCTATCTCTTCTTAATACTACAAAATTGGTTCTACTCAGATGGCCATGGTTTCTTCAAATCTTCATGCGAACCTCTCAAATCCTAACTAGAGCTACTTCACACAATCCTCTATATTGCCATATGATCCACATCTATTGATCTTTATTAGTTTTCTCAATATCCTCAACATTCCAGTCTTCTAGTCAGGCAATAAGATAGGATATAGTTGACACCAATGGCAACAAGAATATGTTGACATTAATGACAACACCGATTAGGCACATATTTGCAACAATCTCCCCCTTTGTCATTGATGCAAAGATATCATGTAAAAAATTGATTCAACCATCAAGACAAGAGCTTCTCCCCCTTTCTCTTATCACTTCTGCAACCACTATCTTCACTACTCCCTCTTTCACTAGCAACTAGTTTTTCACATGACTTCTCTCCCCCTTTAACATCACTAGCAAAGGACACATATTTGTAGTCTTTTCTCCTTAGTTTTTTTTTCAAATCAAACTCAAAATTGCATGTAGACTACTTCCCATGAGTAGTGCTTCCTTAACATCAATCCAGATCACAATATATGACTGTGAATTCCACTAGACTAATGCACTATAGTGCATCTTAATTCTGATCAGGAGGGGTAATAACCCCTAACTTCTCTCTCAGATACTCAAAAGTATCCTTGGGAAGAGGCTTAGTGAAAATATCTACAATCTGATCCTTTGAGGACACAAACTCCAACTTGACTTCATTCTTATTTATCTTCTTTCTCAAGAAATGAAACTTGATGGATATATGCTTTGTCTTTGAATGCAACACTAGATTCTTTAAGATACTTATTGCACTTAAATTATCATAGAAGATTGTGACAGGCTCCTCAAACACAATTCTGATGTCCTTCAATATTTTCTTCATCCATAGGACTTGAATACAATATTTTTCTGTTGCTATAGACTTAGCCTCTGTTGTAGATAGGGAAATTGCCTCCTTCTTTTTACTTAGCCAAGAAACTAATCTACTTCCCAAGAAGAATACACCACCACTAGTGCTTTTTATATCATCCACATCTCTTGCCCAATCAACATCTATATATGCATGAAGAGTGAAGTCATTATCCTTTGGATACCATAATCCATAATCAATTGTCCCTTGGAGATATCTTAAAATTCTTTTGACTACTACAACATGAGATTCTTTAGGATCAGCTTGGAATCTAGTGACATGTCCAACTGTATTCATGATATTAGGTCTATTCTGAGTCAAATAGAGCAATCTTCCAATCATTGATCTATACCTTTTCTAATTTTCCTTAGAGGAGTCATCATATTTAATGAACTTACATCTGGTTACCATAGGCATACCTACTGGATTTGAGTCTTCCATTCCAAACTTCTTCAACAATTCTTTCACATACTTAGATTGAGATATAAATATACCTTTGTTTGACTGATTGATTTGCAGACCTAAGAAGAAGTTCATTTCACCAAACATGGACATCTCAAATTCACTTTGCATCTTATCAGCAAATGTTTTGCACACACTCTCATTTCCACCAAAAATGATATCATCAACAAATACCTTAACAACCAAAATATTCTCATGATCGATCTTGAAATAGAGATTATTGTCAGCAGTGCCTTTAATGTAACCTTGCTTTAGCAAATACTTATCTAATCTTGCATACCAGGCTCTTGGAGCTTGTTTGAGTCCATACAATGCTTTCCTTAATCTACAGACCATATCTCCCTGATCAGACAACTAAAATCCTTCCAGTTGCTTAATGTAGACTTCTTCTTCTAACTCTCCATTTAGAAATACTAACTTGACATCCATCTGATAGACTTCAAAATCTTTATAAGCAGCAAAAGCAAGAAATAATCTGACTGCCTCTATTCTTGCCACCAAAGCAAAAGTTTCTTCAAAATCAATTCCTTCTACTTGAGAATATCCTTTGCATACCAGCCTTGCTTTATTTCTTACAACTTCACCTTCTTCATTCATACCTAAATTTGCTTTCCCAACTTCTATACCATTGGATTTGATACACCTAAATTACCATTTTCTCATAAATTCGTTGAGCTTCACTTTCCAAATTTTCTCCATTTAGCTTAATTCACCTTTCCTTTATATGAACTCTACAAATTTTACTACTGTATGCAATTAGAAGTGGAAAGAATACAATCAAAATTCACTTTTATTTCCCTTTGAATCTAGGTTTTACTACATTCAATGGCATTAATTACAACTCATACACGTGTTCAAAACATGTCTATTTCAAATTTGTATCTGTTAGCAACATACTTTCCTATTTTTGTATCTCAAATACAAATGTATCACTTAAGGTAAAATAAATACATTTTCCCTGCTACATTTTAGATTCAACCTTTTGTATCTTAAAATATGTATTTAACATCATCTTTCATTTTTCCTTTTTGTTTTGTCATTATAATTTTTGCATTTCACTTTTGTATATTAGATATAAAATAATATGCACACACCTTCAGACTTCAACCGCTAGCAAACTGCATTGATATTAATTTCGATTCTGAGATTGTACTTTATCCTTCTGTACATCAGTTTGTATAATGAATGCAAAAATCCATACATACAAAAAAGCACAGGCCTCAACCTATCTTGAACCAAACCTAAATTATTTTTGGGTCTGCCCTTGTATCGCCATTTTATATACCAACCATTTTGTATATCGAAGACACACATCATGATAATGCCCATGTGGGCCCCGCCAGCCTTAATTACTTTTAACCTCTTTTTGAATCTAAGATTGTATCTACACTTTAGATACAAATACATATGCATGCGTAAATACAATACAACATTTACTCTGAATTTGACCTTTTATAAACCTGATTGCATATTTCTTTCAAGTTCGATCGTACATACTTTCATGTATATCATATACAAGCGCAGATACAAATATCTGCAACATTTAATTCTTAACCCTTTTGTTATGATCAACTGTACTTTGCCCCGCATTAAATGTTAGATTGAAAAATCATGATTCAAATTGAGATTATGTAAAAGCATATCTAAGCATTCAATCTTACTTGACCTTTGGCACGTATGAATTAATTTTCTCAGTGTTGGAGTGACAAGCTTGTGCAAGTTTCATTAATGGTGAATCATTTCACTGATTAGATATGGCTCTATTTAATAACCTTGATAATGAAAAATTTCATTTCATTCTTAGAATTCTACCATCAATGATCATGGAGACTCCCAACTGTCTTCGTGGTGCTAGAAGACAAATTGCTTTCCTTGGTTCTATTACAGATTCACACCTGAGGAAACTCATCACACAACATGATGATCCTAGGCTTCACCCACTAGAATTAGAGGCAATAAAAATGGTTTTGGGCAAAGATTTTCTTAACAATGAAGATAGGTTCTAGGTAAATTTAGACATAGCCTCACAGTTTCTTGGGTTCCTTTTGGACCTCGACGGTAACAAAGTAGAGATATTTCTACTATTTAGAGACATTTTCAAAGCAGAGTATCATGTTATAGACTTGGACATGGTAATTGGGGTTGAGCTTAAAGGCGGCATTTCGCGTACCTTGGAGCTAGCATTGGCTTCTATTCCTGGTGCTATGGTTCAAAGACTACTTTTCTAAATTTGTCCAATTTGTCTCTAGGATGTCACCATCATTGGGTGACTATTGGGTGTAATTTCCTTCATATCTCTCATGGATTAGACCTGGTGTAGAATGGTGACTAGGTGGCACAATTTGCAAACTCAGTTAGGGGTGGGGATTTTATAGACTTTCTTAGATCTGGTAAGATGTAATTAGAAAAACAAAAGGCAAAATGCCTCTATTTTCTTAATATTTTGCAAGTTTAACTGACAGGGGTGAAGTTCCCCTAACTGTAAATTTTCTGCATACAGTGTATATAATTACCTGCTCAATGTTCTATCCTATTCAAATTTGTGTATGCACCCTTCATTTCTATAGTTTTAATACATGTAATCATACATACAATAACTCATATAAAGAATATGCATTTCTTCTCACTTATGGATTCCATCACATTTTCTTTATAGGTCCAACCATGTATATTTCATTATTTGCATATCACATGCATGAGTTTATACATACAATGCCATATAAATACAATCATGAAACTAAACATTTATTTACTTTTCCTCTAAAGCACCGTCGGGTTAGGGTTTGCATGCTTTAGTTTAAGCATATAAGATACATGTGCAAAAGTGAAAAGACCCTCTAGGACACAATGAAATAACACAAAACACCCTCATATGCAAAGAAATTTGTATGTGAGATACAATTTTACTTAACACTACATTTTCACATATAGTTGCACATCTCACAAATGACAAGTAATTTCAAGTTGGTTCAAAAAGCAACCATAGACCAAATTTCATGTAGATTTCACTGGTAACCTCAATTTTTCTCTGGTTCTATGTATTTTGAATTTCCAAGCTTTTCAAACACCAAGTACATTTTCCCTTTACCACCAAGCAAGACCAAACTACAAGAAAAAATTAAAAGCCACAAGGGTCCTCATTTGCTAGAGGGTAAAATGGGGCATGTTGTCAACATCACAACAACATCAACGACATATAATACAATAATGAGAATGAGATCATTGCCAAACTTGTAGTAAACACAATGATATGATTTCGATCTTTAAAATCCAATACTCAACACAAAGGCATCAAACTTATGGTCCCAATCATAGGAGACTGTTTCAAACCATACAAAGATGTTTTCAACTTACAAACCATATATTCTTTACCTTTCACTATGTAGTTCTCTAGCTGTGACATATAGATTTCCTCCTCCAACTCACCATGAAGGAATGTTGTCTTCAGATTTATCTTTTCCACTTCTAGATCATACGATGATGTAAGAGATAACAACAACCAAATAGATGTCAGCTTTGCAACGGGAGAGAAAATCTCACCATAGTCAATTCCCTCCACCTAAGAATCCCCTTCGCAACCAATCTAGCCTTATATTTCTCAACACTACCATCTACACCAAATTTCTTTTTCAACACCCATTTGTATCCAACAAGTTTTTGTCCTTCAGGAAAAGGCACTAAGTCCCAAGTATTATTCTTTTTTAAAGAAGCCATCTCCTCTTCTATGGCCTCCTTCTAGGAACTTGCATCTTTCATACCTATTGACCCTTTCATAGTTCTAGGCTCATTAGTGTTAGAAATCAAAGAAAAAATACAACTGGAATCATGCAATGAATAACCAAACCTATTAGGTTGCTGCCTTATCTGCATGGACCTCCTCAAAGGCTGAGGTTTACGTTCTTTGAATATTCTTCTAAACTTTCAGAGCTACTAGAGCTCTCCTCATTATCAGGTCCAATAGATGTTTTTGGTTCAACTTTCTAAGGGTTGGAAGGAAGCTAAACCACATCATCTTTATTCTCTACTTTCTCTAGCTCCAACATAATAGAAGAAGGATTGAGCTCTTTGAAGATCATGCTTCTTCTATACTAAACTCTCTTAGCTACTAGATCTTAAAGCTTGTACCCTTTCACACCAATTCCATAACCAATGAAGATACACTTTATAGCCTTGTTCTCCAACTTAGACCTCTTCTCCTTAGGCACATGTGCATATGCCTCATAACCAAATACCCAAATGTGTCTTATTGAAGGCTTTTTACTAGACCATACCTCCATAGGTGTCTTATCAACGAGCACTAATGTAGGAGACTTGTTAATGAGGTAACAAGCGATAGCAACAACTTTAGTCTAGAACTTTTATTCAAGACCAATTGCACTTAGCATACTCCTTACCCTCTCCATCAACATTCTATTCATCCTCTCTGCAACTCCATTCTACTGAGGGGTATACGGAGTTGTCTTGTGCCTCTCAATCCACTGTTCTTTATAGAACTTGTGAAAATCTACTTAATAGAACTCACCATAGTTGTCAGTCCTCAAACACTTAATCTTTCTATCCTTTTGATTCTCTACAAGAGCTTTGAACTCTTTGAATCTATTAAAGACTTTAGATTTACTTCTAAGGAAATACATCCATGTCCTTCTACTGTAATCATCAATGAATGAAACAAAGTAAATAGATTTTAAAATCGAAGGAACATTAACACGACCAAACACATCAGAATGAATCAACTCCAACACCTCAGAAGATTTGTGAGAACTAGAATAAAACTGAACATGGTTTTGTTTTCCATAAATACAATGTTCACAAAAATTAAACTCAAGGTTACAATCATGCATACCCTCAACAAGATTTTTACTCTTTAGGGTCCTCAAACCATTTTCACCAATGTGACCAAGCCTTTGGTGCCATAACATTATCTTCTTAGCTGGAATTTTCATCTCCATAGAATGAGCACCCTTAGGTACCAAGAAAGCATGACCATCAAAAGTAGATGCAACAGTCTTCTTCACCGTTGGTTCCAATGGTGAAGATGAAGACTTTGAAGCTTTCTTCTTTGAAATAGAGGCACTATTGCACTGAACTATGCATGCATCAAGCTGAAACAAAGTGCCAATCCAAACACCCTTAGCCAAAACCATAGATCCTCTAGTCATCTTGCATCCTCCATTAGAGAAAACAACTTACACACCCACATCATTCAATTTATTTATAGAAAGAAGGTTTTGTGTCAAACCAGGAATATGCAGAACACTATTGATTCCCTTTACTTGTCCATCAAGGAATCGAATCAAAACTCTTCCATGACCAACAATATCCATGGGAGAATCATCACCCAAGTAGACCTTTCCACCATTGTATTCTTCATACTTTGAAAACAAGCCCCAATGTGAGGTCATGTGAAAAGATGTACCAGAGTCAATATACCACACATCCTTAGATGCATGTGTTGCCAAGGTAGCGACAAATGCTTCTCCTTCATCCTGAGAGGGCTTGTCAGAATCTGAATCATAATTCTTCTTCTTTTTCTTTTTCTCCTCCTTCCTCTCCTTGCGGAAGTGACCAGGTTTTCTGTAGTTCCAACATAGGGCCTTGGACTTTCTGGGAGACTTAGATCTCGCATGGAATTTGGATCTTCCTTTTTCTTCCTTCTTCTTATCCTTTTTCTTTCCCTTCTCTTTAGATCTACCATGAACCACAAGAGCCTCCTTCACTGATTCAGAAGACTTTCTCTACATCTCTTTAGACAACAATGAAGAAACTACTTCATCCATCTTGAAGGTGGTAGTGGTACTCCCAATGGCCATAACAAGGTGGTCCCACAAATCTGGTAAGGAACATAGTAATGTTATACATCAATCCTCCTCCTCCATCTTCAGACCAATAGAAGTCAACTAGCCAACACACATATTGAATGTATTCAAGTGATCAGTGATAGATCCTCCATCTTCCATTCTCAGAAAATACAATTTCTTTCACAGAAATAACTTGTTCCTGTTGGCAAGAGACACTATATGGATTCATGGTTGTTGTCATTGATGGCAACAAAGGTCATCCCACATATCCGCAAGTCATGATATATCTCTACCGGAAGTCAGATTGAAGATTGTTGTGGTCCGGTGAACAAGAACAGAGCATGTGGCAAGGTCCGACAGATTGGTCCGGATCTCTCAGAGGAAGTGTCTTGGCACAGTGCGGATCTGGGGAAGTTAAGAGGACTATCTTGAGTAGTATATTCCAAGGATTTAGCCTCCGGAGATGGACAAGGAAAAAGATATGAATAGTTGAGTACCGGATTCCTGAGAGACAGTGAAAACAGAGGAAGAACTGACTGACAGAGTATCAAACTACTTTCCGGATGTGTTACAGATGATGATAAAGGTTGCGGAGGCATGAATCATGTTTGGCCGACATAATTGATGATATCTACAAGTATATGCTTGATCCGCATTGCTTGGTGAGCAAGGATTCAGCCGACAGAACTAAGTTTGTAAGAAACTAGACTGTTCCGGATGCCGACTAGAAAGGTGATGAAATTACTTGTGCGGATATATATAGAGGATGGATTTAGTTGTAAAGTGTGTGGATGTGGAGAGATATGCGAATAAGTCCAGAGAAAGAGCAGAGGTAGCAAAAAGGATCTGGTATGTGAAAGATAGCAGAACAAACAACAGAGGAAAGATGAAGTGCAGCAGATCAGTGTACTGAGCCTAACCGGAACTGAACTCCAGCATATGCAGATGCTTCCAATCAGTTCAAGACTGTGATTATCATCACTTTGTAGACAGTGTGTCTTCTTGTAGGCAGTGGGCCTCTTGTGAGCAGTGTGCTCGGGCAGTGAGCCCTAATTGGCAAGTGCCATTTTTTGTAATTTCCTATTCTTCTAACAGAGAATATTTCTTGGGTTAATCACCCCGTGGTTTTCTCCCTTAACAGGGTTTCCACGTCAAAAATACTATGTCATGTGTTTCTTACTTCATGGTTAATGTTTTGTGTTTGATTTTATGCTGCTTCAATTAAAAGGAAAGTTCAATAAGAGAAATAATTAGGATAACTGATTCACCCCCCCCTCTCAGTTATCAACAATTGGTATCAGAGCTAAGTTCCTCCTAATAGAGCCTAACAGCTTGAGGAAGATCTGGGATTTCAAATGGATGCATATGGTTTAAGGGAGCAACTCAAGACTGCCCTTGAGGATCTTGAACAGTCAAATTCTGAAGTCAGTGAATTAAAGGAAAGACTCAAACAGGCTGATGAATTCATGAGAGAATTAAAAGACAAATTAAGTCTCTCTATGAAAAAGAGAAAGGAGCTGCTTCAACAGTTGGCAAGACAAAGTGAAGAAAGCAATACAAATGAGGAATTGACTGAGCAAACCAAGTTATGTGAAAAGTTATCAAAAGAAGTCATTATGTTAAGACATGAAATGGAATCAGGAACTATAAAGTTTACTCAAGAGATTGAAGAAAAAAGAAAGGCTGAAGACAATCTAAGACAATCTCTTAAAGAAAAAATAGAAGAATACCACCAGATGGACAGGATTATCAGACACCTTGAATCTGATCTTGAAGATGCCAAAGATAATGAAGGAAAACTTGAGGATCAAATTGCCTCTCTCAAAAGAGACCTTCAAACAGCAAATGAATATAAAGAGAAATTCAAGATAAGTTCTGCTCAACTTGAAGTTCTTCTTGGAAGTCAAAAGAGGACAGATGACAAGTATGGCTTGGGATATGAGAAAGGAGAAAGCTCCGGATCCGGTCAGAAGAATCTTGGATCAAAAAATCCAAGGAGCAGGCCTAGAAGACCTCCGGTAAGACAGCCAAATGCTCAAAGATATCCATCCTTCAATGGATACTGCCACAGCTGCAACCACTTTGGTCACAAAGCTAATCAGTGCAGAATGAGAATGAATCAGAATAATTCATCCTTCTCCGGACAGTGCTTCAACTGCAAAAGGTATGGACACAAATCCCATGAATGTAGAATTATGCAAGTAAACAAATCATTCAAAGGTAGATGCTTCACATGCAATAGAATAGGTCATAGGGCTAATCAATGCAGATCAAGAGGATATCAGTCAAATATGCAAAGGAATGTTATTTGCCAAATCTGCAATAGGTCCGGTCATAATGCTAAAGTCTGCAGAAACAAGAATCAGGACAAAAGAGGTCCGGTGTATAATCAGAATCAAGACAAGGGTAAACAAAAGATGAATGCGGATGAGGTTAGGAATCAGATGAGCAAGATTTGGGTGAAGAAAAGTTCAGAGAATGTAGAGGTTGGATCCGCACCAGACTCTGGTGCTGATATTTCTTCCGGAAATTAAAAGTGAGCTCTGGCTCAGGGGGAGACTCAAAGAAAATCTTGTTCCCCCAGCCAAACAAGTGGTGCCGGATGTGGCACAAGATGCGGATCAAAGGGTTTGTAGATATGAGTCTTGAGATACTTCAGTCAAGTTCTCAGAGGTCCGCATGGAGTTATGAAGAAGCTATGATCGATCAAATAAGACCTGTTCAGGGAAATGCTCCGGTATGATAAAGGATTACAAAAAGGTCCGGAAAGATCCAGAAATGCACTATCTTGTTCTGCGGATTGGACAGAGTGTTTGAGATGATCTTGTAATATGCCACCTTGATTTATTCATGATTGATAGATCCGGATGATATCCATAGATCAGGACTAATCCGGGATACTCCAAGCTATCCAGACAAGGCAAACCGGAATGATGTAGGTGAAGCATTTATTGCAGACAGGTATTAGGGTTCGCGGAGCAATTTAAGGGATTTCTCAAAGGTCATTTGCTCATTCTGCACTCGAGAAGAAGCGAAAAGTGGAGCTCTGCAACAAGGTTCTTCAAGCACACCAAGGATCTCCTGCCGAAGCTATTGGATAAAGAAATCAATCCAACCACTCCGTGCAAACCTAAGGCGCATAAGGTATTCTCCGTTTTTCATCACCTCACTGCAAATCTTTGAAAAATGGCTACTCCAAACATAGTTAAGATCTCCGATAGACCTCGCCCCTCATTCAAGAAACATCCCTACAAATCATTGGAGGTTGACCCACTAGGAGCCTTCTCTAGTGTTCCTCACGGAGTTTTACACACCGAAGACATTAGGGTTTACATACATGCAAACATTGAGGAATTTGGGGATTTCAAATTAAGAGACCTCTATCACAAGCAGCTGATTGACAATGCCTTTGAGCTTAAACCAGAGTATAAGGATATTCAGAAGAAACAATTTGAGCAATTTATTCATTTCCCCTGTTTTGAAGAGGATGAATGGGTCCGGTATGTACTGAGCAGGATGCATGACAACTTTCTATGGCTAGATAGACCCTGCAAGATCACAAAAGAGGTAATTAGAGCAGTAACTGGCCTATACTCTTCCGGAGGAGTACCTATCCTCAAATCTATCAAGAACAACATTGTAACTGAGGCCACCGGATCAAAATTTGACAAAAGGGCAATGACCATTGAAGACATCTCCGATCCGGATATCAAATATGCATCAATGATAATAGGATACAAGATCTATCACTCCAGCAGGGAGAATTCTGTATCCGGAACTGCAATATACACTGCTTATGAAATGTTAAGAAAGAATGCAGAATATGATCTCTGCGAACTGCTACTAAGCCAATTAATGGAAAACATACAGAAAATCAAGAAGGATAAGAAGAATTCCTTTAAGTATGGTACTCTGATTGTATGTCTATTCTTCTACTTCATGAATGAGCTACCCGGAACAAATGGATGGGTATGGCAAAATGACAAACCTGTTGCAGTCCAGATAAGAGACTACTTGCATGGACTTGGGGATGCAAAAGCGAGAAATTCAGCTCTATGGGGTTACTTCAAAAACTTTCAGAGCATGATGCAAGCAAGAGAGAGAATTCCTCAATCTCTCATTGAGAAATACAAGGACTCAGTGTGCTTTATGGTTGACACTGATCAGTGCCTGATGGAGGCAGTGGAGCCAAGGACTGTCTGGATCATGCCCATGGGGTATGAAGTTGATGAACAGATAGTGGAGCTGCATGTTCAACACATGCTAAGTCAGCCCAAAGATCCTAAGGCAGAAAGGTTTGGAACCTTTGAGGAGCTGAGTATAAAGTTACATGTAGAACTCAGGGAACCTGAGATCAAAAGAAAAGTGAGAAAAGAAGTAGAGCACATTGCTCAAGGTCTTGGAATCTCAAAGGAGGCACTTGATGCCAGCCGGGAAAAGAGAAGCAAGGCCGAGGAAGAAGAGAAAAGCAAAGAAAGTGCTCCGGTTGGAGCTCCCACCCGGACCAGATCAACAAAGAGATCTACACCTCCTTCAACCAAAAGTTCAAAACCGGAAGTCCAGGCATCCGGTAAGAGATCAAAGTCAAAAGCCACAAGGGCTTATGGAAGCCAAAAGGATGAAGAGGAAACAGAATCAGATGAGGGAGTAAGAGAAGTAAAGAAACAGAAAAAGAAAGGATCCGGTAAGCCCTCCACAGGACAAGACAAGGAGGAAATGGCAGAGGTAACTATTGAAAAGCCCACTCTGTCACTAGAGAGCATAATCAAGTCGGTCACGGTGGATGGAAACCTTCAACCAATGACTGAATCCTATGATGACTTCAGTGAGGCAGACCAAAAGACTCTGCAGGAGGCCACAGTGAAATATCTTAACATATATAATAAGGCTTTCATTGAAATAATATCTCTTATTCCTAAAAGCCTAGAAAAGGAAATGGAAGTGAGGAAAAATAATGCTCATGCTAAAGATCTTGAGATCCGGGAGCAGATAGCTATTCAGCTATATCCTCAAATTGATCCCAAGACAATGAACATTATCTTTAAGGACTGTAAAGATGAGTTCAGAAGCAAAGCCAGGATGAATCAACTCATGCTTGGTGAGACTGACAAAGTGGCCCAAGAAACAGAAGAGATCCTCCGGAAGGCCTTCAAAAGGTTCAATCTTCCTGTTGTAGAGGACTTAGGTGCAGAAACAGCTGCTGATTTGGAATCTTCTGTTCCGGAAGAAGTAAGCCCTGAATAGACAAGTGAGGACTTGGGACCCTCTGCTCAAGAAGAAGTAGCCCATGAACAAGTTAGCATCTCTCCTCCGGTTTCCCCTACAGTCTCCGGATCCAAAGAAGAAGAGCAATTGCAGGAGAAGGAAGCAGTGGTGACAGACAAAGAGGTTGACAGTTCTAAGACTGCAGAAGAAAAGAAACATCTGTCTCCGGCAAGAGACACTGCACAAACTGTTCAACAATTTTTGAGCAAAGAAACTCTAGAGATTGATGAACCGGAGCTTCTAAAAGGTCCATTTGATTTTGACTCTCTCTCTCCGGTACAAACAATGAAGATAGCTTCATTTGCAAATGCCAAGGCAAATGAAAAGCTCCTGAAGTCTCATATGGAAGACTGTGAGTTGATAGAGGCTGCTTCCGGAGTACTTGTAAAGATCATGCCATCAATCCAGATAGATCTGACAGCCTCCACTTCCGGTAATCTAAAAACCTTAGTCAGCAGTATTGATACACATTTTAATTCTCTAGAAAAATCAGCTGAAGAAAAGGTCCGGAAGGAATTTTTGGATAAAAGATTTTCTGAAATATTAGAATTAATCTCTAAGGATAGGAAGATTGTAAGCATTGGAATAAAGAGCTTAGAAAATGCTCTTAAGGATGGTGGTGACATCTACAAATTTTGTATATCTTGGTCAAAGGCAACAGCAGCAATTAACAAGAAAATAAAAGAGGAACAGGACAAGCTTCAAAGCTTATCTCAAAGTTTTGATCCTCTCTCTTCCTCTATAATAAATCAAGAATGTCAGACTATTGCAGTCTTGAATGAAATAAAGAATCTTGAGAAGGAGAGGAAGAACATTACCAACCGGATGGGAGAACTTAGAAGGATTATAGTCCCTAAGTTGGAAACTATGCATGAGGCCATCAGTGATGCCCAGACCACCGCCCATACAAAAGATCCGACAGATCTCAGGCGGGCAGAAGCTTTTGCATTTTTGTTGAGTGGTCACATTTCAATCTTGGACAGAATGAAGCTAAGTTGGGCTACTGAAATGGTTCAACTGTAGACATCCTTTGCAGACATTCTGCAGTATATGTGAGTATGTAAATATGCGGCTATATATAGAAATTTTTTGAAAATTTTGGTGTGCGGACCCTACCCTTTGCCATTGATGTCAAAGGGGGAGTGAGGAGCAGTGAAAAATGAGGAATCCAACTCAGGGGGAGTTCCGGAAATTGTATATAAAGACAGAGCATCAGCAAAGGGGGAGCATAGTGTAAACACTTAGTCATTTTTCACTAAGTGTTGCCATCAATGCCAAAGGGGGAGATTGTTGGCAAGAGACACTATATGGATTCATGGTTGTTGTCATTGATGGCAACAAAGGTCATCCCACATATCCGCAAGTCATGATATATCTCTACCGGAAGTCAGATTGAAGATTGTTGTGGTCCGGTGAACAAGAACAGAGCATGTGGCAAGGTCTGACAGATTGGTCCGGATCTCTCAGAGGAAGTGTCTTGGCACAGTGCGGATCTGGGGAAGTCAAGAGGACTATCTTGAGTAGTATATTCCAAGGATTTAGCCTCCGGAGATGGACAAGGAAAAAGATATGAATAGTTGAGTACCGGATTCCTGAGAGACAGTGAAAACAGAGGAAGAACTGACTGACAGAGTATCAGACTACTTTCCGGATGTGTTACAGATGATGATAAAGGTTGCGGAGGCATGAATCATGTTTGGCCGACATAATTGATGATATCTACAAGTATATGCTTGATCCGCATTGCTTGGTGAGCAAGGATTCAGCCGACAGAACTAAGTTTGTAAGAAACTAGACTGTTCCGGATGCCGACTAGAAAGGTGATGAAATTACTTGTGCGGATATATATAGAGGATGGATTTAGTTGTAAAGTGTGTGGATGTGGAGAGATATGCGAATAAGTCTAGAGAAAGAGCAGAGGTAGCAAAAAGGATCTGGTATGTGAAAGATAGCAGAACAAACAACAGAGGAAAGATGAAGTGCAGCAGATCAGTGTACTGAGCCTAACCGGAACTGAACTCCAGCATATGCAGATGCTTCCAATCAGTTCAAGACTGTGATTATCATCACTTTGTAGACAGTGTGTCTTCTTGTAGGCAGTGGGCCTCTTGTGAGCAGTGTGCTCGGGCAGTGAGCCCTAATTGGCAAGTGCCATTTTTTGTAATTTCCTATTCTTCTAACAGAGAATATTTCTTGGGTTAATCACCCCGTGGTTTTCTCCCTTAACAGGGTTTCCACGTCAAAAATACTGTGTCATGTGTTTCTTACTTCATGGTTAATGTTTTGTGTTTGATTTTATGCTGCTTCAATTAAAAGGAAAGTTCAATAAGAGAAATAATTAGGATAACTGATTCACCCCCCCCTCTCAGTTATCAACAGTTCCTTAGGGATTTATACTGATAAACATCTCTAAGCTTCTTCCAAAATTCCTTTACAGTCTTCTCTTCATGGATATTCAGGAGCATTGAATCAACCAAACAGAGTGTTATCAAACCCTTATCTTTTTAATCTTTGAGATCCCATTCTTCTTGAGACATTGCCACTAGTTTTGTACCAGATATGGCTTCCCATAAATCCTGATCTACAAGCATGTCCTCCATTTTGAGTTTCCACAACTTGAAACTACTGCCATTAAACTTCTTTATCTCAAACCTCCCAGATGTGCTTGCCATCTCTTACCTACAACAAAGATTTCAAAATCCTCTGCACAAGCTCCCACTCAAATGAAGATCAACTCAAAAAACCCTCTGCCCAACAACTAGAACCAAAGGTGATTAGGCTCTGATACCAACTGAAAGGAAGCAAGGTATGTGGAAAATGCTCCCTACACTAATCTAATGAGGAAATATTTATGCAAATTTTTCTTTTACAATTATAGATTAAGATGCACATTAATAAAAAGATAATAACAACTTCCAAATGCAAACACAAAACTCACAACACAAGATATACATGGGGAAAACCCTTTCAGGTAAAAAACCCCACACTCCAAAGCCGCCCAATATATTATTCAGGAATCATGAAGATTACAATATACTTGTAGAGCAAGCTTTTACAAGAGTATATCCAACCATAGATCTAGGAGGTAATTCGACATCTATAAGATTCTTACATACAACCTCCATCTCCAGCTCCTGATATATAGGAGATGCAATACAGTAAACCATTACCAGTAATTACAAAACCATTAGACAAAACCACCCATAAAGTGGCACCCAAATTATCTCTAATCAAAGATTCCTTGTGATGTGCCAAACCAAACACCAACATATTTAACTCTCCCCTTTACAGATCTTTTATGTGTCCAATACATTTTTACATTTCCCAAAAATAGAAGGTCTAACTTCCAGAGGTCATAACTTTTGATCCAAGTATCTGATTAATGAACCATTTGATGCATCAGAAAGCTCATGAAGAGATCTATCACCCTATAACCTGCTATGCCAATTATGACAATTTTCAAGATGTTTAGAGACGTTTTGATTTTGGTAATTGAATTCAAAGCCTTTTTCTAGGAATTTCAAAAAATAGAAACTTTAATATCTCGTGATCCAGTTATGATCTTGAGATGAAACTCACCTGAGATGTTCACTTAGTTGTTCCGCACCTTTTAGGAAAAATTTTATGTCAATTTGAGCTTAATCGAAGAATGTACTAAAAATAGTAAGTCTTGCTATTTTTAGCTCTTTTGGAAACTTTGAAAGTTCCAAACCATTCTCCAAGATAAAGGGTATTCAAAAAGACCAAAACTGGGAAGAATAGTAACCTTTCAAGGTTGAAAGGTTGAGACACTTTTCCTAACAATTGTATCTTTACTCTTTGAAGCCAACCTTTATCCTTATCTCTTCTCAAGAAGTTGACACTAATGACAACACCAACTAACATTTTGACATCAATGACAACACTAATTGTAGTATTTGTACATACTTTCAATTGTTCAGAGGTGTTAAGAGGTACTACATTCAAAATTTGGTAAGCTAGATCGTTGTGTAGAGGAAGTTGTGTTCACAAGTGTGTGAATTGTGTATTGCAGAAGTGTCTAGGAGAAATGATTTTGGTCCACATTTTTGTGCAGAGTGATTTCAAGTCTTACAATTCTAGAAGTGTGTTTATAAGGTTCATATCTACCTTCAGTTAGAGTTGTTTATGGTTTGGTGCTCTGCAAGTTGATTTCTTGAGTTACAACATATAATAAAGATGTTTGAGTATATTGGGTGTGTACTTTCTTCAGGTGAAAGTTGTTGCCAAGGAATTTGTTAGATTTTAGGATGTTGGTGAGATATTCTAGATTGTGTTCAAGCATGGTATGTGGTCCATAGTCATTTTTGGTTTTGAGGAAGTGTGTATTTAAATGATTATGGTGTTAACAGAGGTTCAGCTGACCTTAGGTGTTTACACTAATTGCAGATCTTCTTTGATTATTGTGAAGTGTGGCATGGCATGTATGAGTGGATTTAGGTCCAAGCTAATGTGTGTTGTGGTCCACTTTCATTCCTTTCCACCGCAGGAATGCTTTGGTGCTGACCTAATTTAAATTTGCATGGTTAAGGTGCATTTCTGACCTTGGAGAATATTTTCAAGGTTGAAGATAGTATAAATAGGTGTTGAGTTGTTGAGGGATGATAAGATAAATGGGTGTGATGTGAGTTACAGAGTTGTAGAGTGTAAATTTGTAAAGTACAGTGTGAGATTTCATGTGTTATACTACTAGATGCAGTAAGTAGAAGGTGTCTACAATTCTTTAGTAAGACTGCGAATGCAATGGTGATGTTGTGGTGGACTTCTCTATTGCATTGAGATGGTTTTTTCTCTATAACATTCTTCTCTATCTTCTTTTCTATTTTGGCAGTGAGCCCTATTGTATTTGGTGTTGATATTACTTTATATTGTGAGCTAATCCTCACCGTGGTTTTTCCCTTCTTAGGTTTTCCACATAAATCTGGTGTTTTCTTATGTATGTTGTTGATTTGGTTCTGTTTCTATTATCTACATTCATGATTAATCATTCTAACAGATTAATGGTTAATTGAGTTAATGTGGATCTGAATGTTTGTGAGGGTTTTGAAGTTTTAAGATACAACTAATTCACCACCCTCTTAGATGTCTTGTGCATTCAACAAATTATGCCATTATTCATAGATAGATACCATGTAAATTATATTATTGATTTGAGATTTCATTCATTGATTTTACATTACATTGTACTAGCTTAAATAAAACCTTTATTTTTCCATACAAAAATATCCGAACTTACCTATAGTAAAGTAAAGTTCCCAAAACTAACATTCTAATGTATTTATTTATTAACTATTATAAACTAAAATTTATTTATTAGTCTAACCTAGATACACTAAACTATAATTAGATGTAGTACTAATTCCAATGCTACTATTCATACATCATAACAAGCTCTCAAAATCTTAGCTTTCATTTTTTATATAGGAAATAAGAAGATTATATTTTTATAAAGAATGAGACCATCTACCACTATGAATCTATCATCTCTCAGATTCCCATCAACAAGGTTAGTAGAAAATATGTATCTAACATATTCTACCATAATCGAGAGTTTCCAATTGATAAGAATAATAAAAGTAGAATATAGAGTAGGCATCCTAGGAAGGTAATCAACAACTACATTCATTTTCCCTTTCACGTAAGTATGTCAAAATCATAATCTTGGAGCTTACTCACCCATTTTTGTTGCCTATCATGCATGTCATGTTGGCCAAGGAAGAACTTCAAGCTATCATGATCTATCTTGACCAAAAATCTTCTACAAACTAAATATTGATGAGGGTCAAAGTAGTGTTTGTTAATGCATCATCATTTAATTTTATCAATCTGGAGGTGTCTGGAGAGATCTCTGATAAGACTCTTTGGTATTGGGGGTTTGGTTGATTGGTTCGTGGATGGGACTTGGTTCGTCGATCTCGTGGAAATGAAAGGTCATACAAAAACGTAAATATATCTATTTGCTTTGGAAATAAACACACATGCAATGAAAAAAACTATTCTAGTTTGCTGAAAAATAAACACACTTTGTTGGAAATAAAGACACTTGTAGTGAAATAAACTATTCTAACTTGCTGGAAAAATAAACACACTAGCAGTGAAAGAAACCATTATAACTTGCTGGAAAATAAACACACTTGTTAGAAAAGTAAATAAAAATAAACTGCCTCTACTTGTTAAGTTGTAGCCATGAAATACTCTGAATATGACAGTGTTGCTGAATAACAAGTCTACTTTAGAACTTGTAAAATGATCCTATAGGGAACAACTTAACTAACAATCACATAGAAGCGAAATACACATCACAAGTATATGAATACAAAGCTAACTAAATAGAAGATATAATAGAATTGAACAAATATGAAAATACTGAGAGAGCTCCTCCAAAATGGGGAAGTGGGCCCTACTTTCCCAACTGGAGATGATCCTCTTTGCTCAACTAATTCTTTTAGAAGAATTCCTCCTTCATTTGCATTCAATCATAGTCCAAAGAATGGATGAAAGTACATGTCTAAAAAAAAAGTTTTCCTCATGCTGGAAAACAATTTGGCAAACAACTATCTATGAAAAACTAGAATTAACTTAGAGAGATGATTTGTTCCTATTTATAAATTCATGCTTTGTTGAAAGGAAATAACTAACAACAATTCTAACTACATCGAACTAGACTTAAAGCTAGTTGCTTATTTATTACATTAATGAACAACACATTAAGGTAATCAACGAACAACACATTATGTTCGTTGATTACCTTGGGGTGTTGCAACGGGTAGTTTATCAGGCTTGAATTTGTCAGACGACCTTGATTGACAAGCATATTCACTTTTTGATAATTATCTAGACATTGGAGTCTTTAAATACTATGACATATCTTAGTATAAGTAAATCATAACTCCATATAACTTTGGATAGTTTTCCCTAATCCTACCTCTCATAGGTTAGGGCATATTTAAAATGTCGATTTGGGACACCTATCGCGCAATATCTACTTTACCAAGATAAAAATGAATATGAATCTATTTAAACAAACTTCACATTTGTTTCACATCAAAATGAACTACATTGAATCCTTAAATCAACACTTAATATATGTCATTCCTGGATAACATTGGAGTTAAGGTGGAATATAACTTTGGCCTCTATAGAAGTATTAACTAAATGCATGATTTTTCCTCACAAACCTCCATAAGATCTATCTCTAAGAATTGCACCAACCTTAAATAGTTAAGATAGAGTACACCATAATCCTTTTCGTTTACCGTGCCTCATCATGGACAATTCCAGTTGGTTCCAATAACCTATGTCTACATGATACCTGCAAATCTAGATACATGATTAGTATCTCCATCCAAATGAAATAATCAATAGTTAAAAAATTCAAAGCATTGGGTCTTAAAGGATGAGAGCTAGACCAGGATAGGGTCCAGTAGGACTTGTATGATGAGTTCATTGCAACATGGGAAGATGCAACAAGACTGAAGACCCTTTACCCTCACCTCTTGGATGACTTCTAGGAGGAAGTCCAATCTAGGGGGGGAGGATGTGAGGCCTACCTTTTTTCACTTCTATTCATGAGATTATTTGTAGTACTATTGCTATTACTTTTATGTTGAAGGACTATTAATCCTAGAATTTTGTTTATTAAACCTAATTGAATTTTAAGAAAACAAATTGTGCAATGATAGTTAGATGTTTTTAAGGGAATGATGAATGGATAATATTAGAAATGGAACTTTATTGTGAATTCAGTATGATTATATGATAGAATATTTAGGTATGCTTGTACTTAAATTGCTTCAGCTATGATATCTTTATGTGTTATTAACTCTAAGATTGAGTGTGCAGGTATTGCTAATGAAACCACAAATACAGGAGATCATTCCACACCCTATGTTCTATCCATTGTGAAGCTAATCTAGTTCCACAAGGAACTAAGATCAACTTCGTGTATGGTGAAATGTTGTAATGTTGTAATGTTGTAATGTTACACAGGGTCAAGGGAATTAGGTCTACCTTCTGATTTACTTATATTGTGATATGTGTTGTAAGAAATGTTGTTATGAATCTTATTTTAACTTTATTTCTTTTAGGCCCTCTTCTTGTGTTTTTACTTGACTTTGGGAGTCCTGACTAGGTAAAATCAACCCTGGGTTATACCCCATGGGTCTAGGGACCCTTTTGACTAGGATAACCTTGGGATAACCTCCATATGGTCACTCTAACTTCATAGTGAAGTTAAGTGACGAATTTAGAAGCATGGGGATAATAGGATGAGTGGAATCCACACTCAGGCCCACTTCCAAGTCATGGAATGACACCATGATTCCCCAATAATGGAGTGTTTTGTCTCTTTGTGCCTCTCTTTTGGTGGGAATTCCCCATAAAAAGAGTGGTGTGTCATCTACTCCCTCTTTAATTCTATTTTTATTATTTTAGTTTATTCCTCCATGTGTTGGAAAAGAACTATAGTGGGGGACCTCTTGAATGGGGTTAATTGTTTTAAGTCCACTAGGATAATGGATGAGGAGTGGGTTTAGTTTTTTAATGCCACTTGGGAATAAGGGAAAATGGAGGGAATTAGTTTTAAAAAGGAGAGAAGAGAGAGGGTAAGAGGGGGTTGGATTATTGTGGAAAGAAGGAGAACTTAGAGGAGGAGACTAAGGGTGGAGCTCTTCTTCAACTACATCCATAATAGGGCTTGTAAAGGTTTCTCTTGGAGCTTATTGTGAGAATTGGAGGAGCTTTATTATTTAGGGAAAATGTATCTCTTCTTACTTGTATAGAGAGCTTGGTTCCTAAAGTATCATCCTAGTTGATTTTCTAGAGATAAGGTTTTCTCTCTCTGATGTTGTAAAATAAAAAAATTATTTTGGGAGTTGAGAGAAAATTCTCCTTTTATGAGATGCTAGTTGTGATTTTACAGTTTGTTACATTTTACCATTTCTATGAGCATGAAAGAAAGAAAATTGTTTTACCAAGAATGTTAGATTTGGCTATTTCCTTCAAAAAATCTATTTAAACAAGAAGTAGTGAAACTAGTTGGTGCAGGAGCACCTACCTGACAGCTGGTCTTGATAAGGCAGTTAGTAGTTATAGGTCTTGTTTGTGTTTCCTAGAAGGTCTGTTAAGACCAAATGCATGTAATAAGGTCATGCTGATCATAATAAGATCATGCTGACCAGGCTTTTGCTATTTTTAGCTAGTTAGTTATGACAGTTGTCATGATGCGTGTTCGGTGGGATCTCCCAGCCGCTTGGAGAGTTCCCAGCCGCTTGGAGTCGGGTCAGTAGTACTCGTAGGAAAGTCTTTATAAGCATGAGATCGTTTGATATTGGAGATAGAGACAGATATCATCGATCGAGCTTGAGTGAGACTGAGAGAGAGATTGATCATATTGTATTGCATCTTTGAAATCAATAAAGTGATCCTGTTTTGTGTTCTTGCTCTGGTTGCATTCCATTACTTGATTGATTTGCTGGTTTGAGAGACTTCATGGATTTCCTGATCCATTCCACCGGTTGACTCATCTGATCGGTGGAATGGTAATGTACAGTAGGGTAGGTAGTAGTTTGTTTGTATGCATGCAGGTGTGCAGGATCGCGACTGAAAGATGTTGAGAAGCCTAGCATCCTCATGTGCTAGGTCAAGTTGATAAGACAAAGTGTAGAAGATCACCCTGAGGTTGGATCGGATCATCCCTGGAGGATCGGCGAAGAGAGATTTCGATAAGGCTGGAAATTGGCCAAGACGGCATCATTAGGATATCTGGGTGAATATCCTGCAGACAGTTTGAGCATCGTCATCCGGATAAGTGAAGGTGAGCATGATGTTGTCGGTTGCATGAAGTGCAAGTGCGTCGGGGTGATCATCATCATCTGGAGGAGCCGAGGAGGAGTGCATCGGCATCAGGATGTTTTAGGTCAACATAGACTAAGTGCACGTATCGGCATCAGGATCATCATATCGGAGTGCCAAACATCCGCGTATCGCTAACAGATGCGGAAGTGAAAGTTGAGTTTTTATGACTAAGTGTTGAAGAGGTCATCAGGATATTGGGTGACGTCATCGTCATCAGGATATGACGTCATCGTCATCAGGATATTGAGATATCCCCCTATGCATATTGATCCTGTCGTCGCTAAGGGTTTGGGCATCGGCGAAGGCTCTCGGCAGAAGGTTGTGAAACATCATCAGGAGGTGTATCGGCGTAGGCAGAAAGTTGTTAAGCATCATCAGGATGTTCCAAGACAACCGGATAAATCGTATCATGATGCTGTTGTTTGTATAGACGGCTATCAGGACATCAAAGGGAAGCAGTTGAAGGAGATCGTCATCAGGATATTAGAAGCTATCGGATATTTGGATATCCTGCTGACGAAGGTAGTGTCGGAGATCATGATGAAGACGCTAGTGTTCGGCGACCGATGAACAGTGCAACCGGAGGATGTGTGCGCCCACTGAACATCATGATGATGATGTTAGAAGGAAGGTGGAGGAGGTGAACAGTAGTCGGCGGGAGGACAATTGCGATCGTCCGAAATATGATGATGCTGACTGTGTAACGCAAAACATGATGATGTTGTTGGTGGTTGTAGGGAATATGATGATGATGGCGAAGATGATGATGATGAGGTTGGTCTGCAGACATTCATGCTATATGCGAAGGTTATAGTGTGGATGCCTCTGCATCATAGTGGTATCAGAGCTCAGCAAAAGGTCTGGGCTGTTGTGTGTTGATTCTGTCACCGAAAGGGCAGAGGTAGAGTTGAATTGTGTGTTGTGAGAGGTTGACAAAATGCCTCCTAAAGGTAATGGTACTACAAGGGAATTGCAGGAGATGAAGGAGAAACATGCTAGAGAGATGAGGAAGATGAAGGAGCTTGCTGAAGCACTTCAAGCCAGGCTGACAGCCCTGGAAAAGAACAAAAAGAGGGAAGTGGAAGACAGTGAGTCTGAAGAAGAAGAAGATACTGTTGAAGAGTATGAAGAGGTAGCTGAAGATCTGGATGCTGAAGACCAGAGATTGGCAAAACTGTTAAAGGCAGTGCAGAGTGAAAAACCTAAGGTAAAGGTTGATGTTACCAAGTATACTGGAAGCTTGAATGAAGATGAGTTGTTAGATTGGATTGCTGCACTTGATAATCACTTTGAATGTGAAGATGTTGCTGAGGATCAGAAGGTAAAGATTGCAAAGACCAAGTTAGGAGGTCATGCTTTGGTATGGTGGGATTATGTACAATCTGAGAGAAGGAAACAAGGGAAGTCTAAGATCACTTCATGGGATAAGATGGTAGCAAGGATCAAGGGGAAATTCTTGCCAAGGGATTATGAAATCCAGATGTTTAAGAAGCTGCAATTTTTAAAGCAGAAAGACAGGGATGTGAAAGCATATACTGAGGAATTTTATCTGTTAAGTATGAGATCTGGTCATCATGAGAATGAGGTAGAAAAGGTGGCTAGGTACTTGGCTGGTTTGAGGTTTAACATACAGGATGAGTTAGTGTTAGCTAACCCTAAGAATGTGGAGGATTGTTATCAAATGGCAATCAGGATTGAAGAAAAGCTGAATAGAGGACATGAGAAGTCCATGAGAGGAAGAGGAAACAATAGGGGAAGAGGAGCAGCCCCTGCACAAAAGCAAACAAATGAGGTTCAAGAAGACACTGGTAAAGGACAGGGACAGTCTGATTTCAGAGGTGGATGGAAAGGTAATAGAGGAAGATTTGGAGGTGGTAGAGGTTCTACTACATTTTCAGGAAAGTGTTACACCTGTGGAGAGTTTGGTCATCCATCTTTCAAATGTCTAGAAAACAAAGGTTCATCATCCAGAAATGATAGAACTAGTGACAAGAGAGTACAACTTGTGCAAGAAGAGAAAGAAGAAGAAAGTGCACAGAGTTCAAACAAAGGTCCTGAGAATGTTGGATATCCAGAGAGTGGAGAATCATTGATGTTAAGGAGAATTAGTTTGCAGGCATCACAGGATCTGATGCAAAGAAGAGCTCTTTTCAAGACCACATGCAAGAGCAAAGGTAAGGTATGTAAGGTTGTCATTGACACTGGTTCAACAGACAACATGGTATCTCAGGAAATGGTGGATAAACTGAAGCTGGAAAGGATTCCACATCCACACCCTTACAAGGCATCTTGGGTGAGTGATAGGCAATCACTTTTTGTCTCTGAACAGGCATATGTGGATTTCTAGATTGGACCATATCAGGATAGAATTTTGTGTGACATATTTCCTATGGAATGTTGTCACCTACTGCTGGGTAGACCATGGCAATTTGACAGAAGGGTACTATATGATGGGTATGCTAATACCTACACCATCAAGAAGGATGGGAAGATTATTAAGTTGATGCCATTGCAGGCAAAAGCTGCAGTACAGAAGGCAGCTCAAATCATTTTAATGGGAAAGAAGGAGTTTGTGCAGATGCCTAGAGGAGCAGGCATAGAGGTAGTTCAGGATACTGCAGGGAAAGAAGTTGTTACAGACAACAAGCTGAAGAAAGTTTCAGTTGTGACTGACAGAGGTCAGCAGCAGATTCAGAAACAGGGGTGCAAACAGCAATCAGTTCAGAAGAATGACAAGGATGTTGTCATAGTTGGGACTATTGCTTGTCCTATCAAGATTGACAGGAAGATAGAGTTGAGCATTTCAGCAGTTCAAGGGGTAGTTCAGAAAGAGGTTCTGGTCAGGCAACCTGATAACCACAGGGTATGTGAGAAGAAGGCCTACATCAGCATGCATGATGATTTACTTGCCAGAAAGCAAGTTACAGTGCAGAAGACTTGGAACAGCCAAGAGCCAGCAGAGGATACAGCTGGAGCAGGTCAGAAGACTGACAAAGCAAAGAGTACAGGTGGAGAACTTCCACATACTAAACTCATGGGACATGAGTTCTTTTCTGTTGGGGAGTATGGTGCAGGAGCACCTACCTGACAGCTGGTCTTGATAAGGCAGTTAGTAGTTATAGGTCTTGTTTGTGTTTCCTAGAAGGTCTGTTAAGACCAAATGCATGTAATAAGGTCATGCTGATCATAATAAGATCATGCTGACTAGGCTTTTGCTATTTTTAGCTAGTTAGTTATGACAGTTGTCATGATGCGTGTTCGGTGGGATCTCCCAGCCGCTTGGAGAGTTCCCAGCCGCTTGGAGTCAGGTCAGTAGTACTCGTAGGAAAGTCTTTATAAGCATGAGATCGTTTGATATTGGAGATAGAGACAGATATCATCGATCAAGCTTGAGTGAGACTAAGAGAGAGATTGATCATATTGTATTGCATCTTTGAAATCAATAAAGTGATCCTGTTTTGTGTTCTTGCTCTAGTTGCATTCCATTACTTGATTGATTTGCTGGTTTGAGAGACTTCATGGATTTCCTGATCCATTCCACCGGTTGACTCATCTAATCGGTGGAATGGTAATGTACAGTAGGGTAGGTAGTAGTTTGTTTGTATGCATGCAGGTGTGCAGGATCGCGACTGAAAGATGTTGAGAAGCCTAGCATCCTCATGTGCTAGGTCAAGTTGATAAGACAGAGTGTAGAAGATCACCCTGAGGTTGGATCAGATCATCCCTGGAGGATCGGCGAAGAGAGATTTCGATAAGGCTGGAAATTGGCCAAGACGGCATCATCAGGATATCTGGGTGAATATCCTGCAGACAGTTTGAGCATCGTCATCCGGATAAGTGAAGGTGAGCATGATGTTGTCGGTTGCATGAAGTGCAAGTGCGTCGGGGTGATCATCATCATCTGGAGGAGCCGAGGAGGAGTGCATCGGCATCAGGATGTTTTAGGTCGGACATAGACTAAGTGCACGTATCGGCATCAGGATCATCATATCGGAGTGCCAAACATCCGCGTATCGCTAACAGATGCGGAAGTGAAAGTTGAGTTTTTCTGACTAAGTGTTGAAGAGGTCATCAGGATATTGGGTGACGTCATCGTCATCAGGATATGACGTCATCATCATCAGGATATTGAGATATCCCTCTATGCATATTGATCCTGTCGTCGCTAAGGGTTTGGGCATCGGCGAAGGCTCTCGGCAGAAGGTTGTGAAACATCATCAGGAGGTGTATCGGCGTAGGCAGAAAGTTGTTAAGCATCATCAGGATGTTCCAAGACAACCGGATAAATCGTATCATGATGCTGTTGTTTGTATAGATGGCTATCGGGACATCGAAGGGAAGCAGTTGAAGGAGATCGTCATCAGGATATTAGAAGCTACCAGATATTTGGATATCCTGCTGACGAAGGTAGTGTCAGAGATCATGATGAAGACGCTAGTGTTCGGAGACCGATGAACAGTGCAACCGGAGGATGTGTGTGCCCGCTGAACATCATGATGATGATGTTAGAAGGAAGGCGGAGGAGGTGAACAGTAGTCGGCGGGAGGACAATTGCGATTGTCCGAAATATGATGATGCTGACTGTGTAACGCAAAACATGATGATGCTGTTGGTGGTTGTAGGGAATATGATGATGATGGCGAAGATGATGATGATGAGGTTGGTCTGCAGACATTCATGCTATATGCGAAGGTTATAGTGTGGATGCCTCTGCATCACTAGTTGTTAAAATTTATGTCAAATTGTGAAAATGTTAGTTTAAATGAGTTATATGACATTGTAGTTTTATTAGTAAGAAAAGAGATAAATTTGGAGTATAGACATGCTTATTTTTTTGAGTTTGGTTAAAATAAATGCCTACTATGTTTAGATTGAAACATTTGACTACTTCTTGAAATCTAGTTAAGTGGAAACTAAATTTTAATTGTCCTTGAATAATATCCTATATTTATGCAAATTATTTAGTGTTGCATTGAAATTTAAAAAAATATAAATACAATTCAAACTAGGCAAATTTGATATTCTATCCTTCAAATTTAGTCAACAGTATTTAATAACTTTAACTATATATTTTTATTTAAATATATAATTTCTGTATTTATTAAATTATTAGTTGATTAAATAAAAAAATGTTTCTGAATAGATGGTGGATAGGTGGAATCTCTCTATTTATATGTTGTTAAAGCTAAATTAAATGATACTAAAATTGAACAAAAATTTATTAGATGGCAGTTTTCAAACACAATAAAAATATTATAAAATAAAATTTTTTTTTTAAAAAATATATATATATCAATGGTGGGGGTTTTAACCCCCACCGAAGCATATACAAAGAGTGGGTGTGGCGAGGGGCAGAGCCCACCCACAACACCATTCACACTGAAGCCCATGCAGGCTACCCACTACCGCCATCTGAGTCACCACACCCTCGCAGTTATCTCCTCCACCGAGTACCTTGTGGCCTCCCCCTGCGTTTTGCAGACACTGCCGCCGGACTTCCACCCCACGGTTCCCTCTACACCCTCTGCCACCTATGGCCACCGTATGGCCTTCGACCTCCACTCCCTGTGGTATTCACACCACTGGTGCCCTTGCCCTCTGTAGACCCATGATTCCGTCCTCTGCCGTGCCTCTTCACCTTTGCGCCATCTTGGGACTGCGTTTTCCTCTGCCCTAGTGCTGCCCTCTCCATTACTCTGCCATTCTCACAACAATCAAAAGGAAATTTAGGTTAGGGTTTCACAAATGGAACTCAAGGGAGAGTGAATGAATGGGAATATAGGGCCATTCCATGTTTTATAAGCAAAACATATATAATAATACATAAGTTTAATATAGATGATTACAGTTATATATATGTTGATAATATTTTGGTAAATACATTGAAAGGAAAAATATATTTATATATTATCATATGAGTTAATATAATACTCATTTCTAAATTTGATATGTCATTCAATAACATTATATATCTATATATATTATTCTTGAAATTTTTATAATTTCAATCAACTAATAATATATGAATAAAGATAATCAGGTATATAGATATTAACCTAATTCTGTTATTTTAATTAAGAAAATATAAATATATAGATATATAGGATATATATATATATATATATATATATATATATATATATATATATATATATTTCGATATATATATATATATATTTCTATATATATATATATATTTCTATCTATCAAAAATTTAAGATTCGTGAATTAATACTAATAGGGTAAATGTAATTTACACTAAAATGTACTTTTATAATAGTCTGAATTATAAAAGGAATTGTGAATTCAGGGTTTAATAATTTCAAAATGATATACCAAGGTATTGAAACAAATTAAATAAATAAATTAATAAATAAATAATTAAATGAGTAGTTAAATAAATCAATTTAATAGAGGAAAAAATACGAGTCAATATCGAAATGGATTGGGAGAACTAACTAAGACACAGAATATTTTTAATTAAAATTCAATGTTGAAAATTAACCAAGTGTAAACCAACGAACGTCATCTAACAAAGATAGCATGTCTAACATAGTGAATGCGCACGTGAGGTTATTATTCAGCAATCAACAGTTTTGTTGATGTTTAAAGTGTACGCCACCGAGCACGCTTATGTGTGCGAGGGGGTTATAGGGTAGTAAAGGAAAATTTTTGATAGTTTGTATCATGACCACATGTCACATGTGGACATGACACGCGTGTTTGCGTGTTGTGACCGCATGGGCAATGTGGGCATGACAATTTGTATCAACTTAGTTGTTGGTGAACTTGAATGATTCCCTGAAATGGCATGGCACTTGGTGGTAGTGACTTCAGTTAGAACTGATGCCAATTAGTAGCTACTTTAGTTACTCACTAAAATGGAGTGACATGAAGATTTAGATTATAAAGGCTGCCTTAATTGAGGTGTGAATCATGTTTGCATTATTGGGCCTTTTGGGTAGCCCTAGGATCGGCTAGTAATAGTTATCAACTTGAGGGGAGGATAACTCTTATGGGAGGGTAACGGCATCTGGAGCCATCTAGAGTTTGGATTCTTCATAGAAAAAGGGGGCTCTAGAGGGATCCAGAGACCACTGGAAGTCTTACTAGCATAATCCTCATGTAAATACAAACCACTTGTACCACAATTCATAAAATATACATTTTGAAAATGAAATTCAAGTAAATAAGTTAAGAGATTTCATCTAAGGAAATGAAAACCAAACATGTGCATAATCCATCCAAAAGGCTTGAACATAATTATAATAATATGTAAATATATATGCCATAGTGTTTTGTTAACGTCTTTTAGAATAGGAAATATAATGAAATAGATGAGTCATATATTTGACTCATCATCCCCCCGATTCAGTGTATGCCATGTTCTCATGGATGTACCCCATCCACTTCATCCAGTATGTTCTTGCCTTCAATGATTGTACTGCAGTTGTAGTCCTCATCTTTGTATTTGAACAACTTCCTCTCTTTTGGCTGGAACCCATCATTCTCCTATACCCTGTTAAACCATGTATTGAATTTTCCTTCTCTCATCACTTGTCCTTGAGGGTGACTTAGATGAGGAGTTGGCATCAAAATTAGTGGTGGTCTGAACCTCATCCCAATCTAGTTTTGTTGCCTCTGCTGGATCAGGGGTATTATTTTTCTTACCTTTTCTGTCATCCACCTTATGTTTGTAGGGGACATTGGTGACAGGTTGTCATGAGGTCCTAACACTTTAGTTGAAAAATACCAGTTTATCGACCGAGGTATTGTCTGAGGCTATATGCAATAGGGAGCATTGTTTGGATATCTCATTTAGAAACAATTTTCTAATTCCTTTGAAAAACTTAAACATCATATTAAACTAAAAAGTAGTGATATCCTAGAAAGCATTTGAACTCTGTACTAGAAAGCGTGTAAATTCTACACTAGAAAGCATTCAATCTCTATACTAGAAAGCATGTAAATTCTACACTAGAAAGCATATAAACTCTATACTAGAAAGCAGATAAATGCTATGCTAGAAATTTAGATGTGCAACTTTACTCTGATCTTGAATGATGACAAATTCTATACTGCACAAACATTCTAACTTTCATCTATCATTAAACAATAGTTTTAAAGTAAGGTAGATGCTCTAGAAATATTTGAACAAACAAAACTATAGAACTAATGCCTTAAACAACACACCCTGTAGGTTCACAATAGAATAAAAACATAAAATAACTTGAACTGAAATGAAACATCCATAGAAATAGAAATACTTATCTACTCTACAATCCGTCGAGTGGCCAGATCTTGGGAGAAATTCATCTTTAACTCAAATCAAATTCAATCATCACCACAGTAACATGGTAACTCTACTCAGATATTTATATCTCAAAAGAAATTACTTAGAACAACACTATATGCATTCATAGGAAAATTGTAGTACATAGCTTAGATTATTTTTTGAAACTGAAAGATTGATTTTCATCCATTCATAGTATGATATATATATCCATGTTTTGAACAACCAACTAAAAAATAAACTACATTCGAACTCCTAAATTTTAGATGGTGTTAAAATGCCATTTTGAAAAAGTCTTATAACAGAAAATAGAATAACTACTGATGTCTTTTAAAACATATAAAAGGCTCTGAGTGGAGCTATAATGTCTTGGATAACCAATAGGAATAACAAAACTTAAAAAGAGTCTTCAATAAATGCATGCCTAAAATTTCTAGTGCTCTCAACTTCTGGTGCACTTTGACCTCAGGTGCATGAAGTCCACTCTTCACGTAGGCCATGCATTAACCCTGCATAATTACCCAACTCTACATACCATTATATCAACATTTAAGAGCTAATTTCAATCAATTCAGGAAATAAAGATTTGTACAACATTTTATTAAAAATAGATAAATATTGCTTATAAAAACAAACAAATTGGCAATGCTAGGGGATTGGGCAATACAAAAAGGGTTATTTGTTTCATCAAAGAAATGATGTTGTTTATACCTCATCAATTGGCTCCCTTCTCTTGAAAATATGAGGCAGTTCCTCAAATCTAGATATGTAGCTTGAGATTACTGCATTGGGGAGATAATTTGCAATTGCAAAGAAATTAGAAATATAGGAATTCAAATTTATCACATATTGGTCTGTGATGCCCTGCCTGTAAGCATTTGCTTTGAAAGTGTTGGAAAACCATGTAGTTTTAGGGCACTCATGTCTCATTAGTACCACTATGGATTCTACTATAGCATCATATTCTTCCATCCTTTCTTCCCATAATCTATTATTCTGGAGCAGAGATAGATAGCTCTAGATTTGAAGTTCTCCCACATATAGATTTAGCATTGAGGTATTGACATGCCCCATAATGTGGCCATGTTGGAAGAATTCACACAAAAGGTTTTATTGATCTTTAGGATTTTACATATAAAATTCAACAAAATCTTTATCATTGTCAAAATCACATGGAAGATTGCAGCTTATCCTGAGTAATTTCCATCTTAAAAATTGTTCCCAAAGGAACAAGCAATACACACTTGATGGCGGGCACTGTGCTAACAAGGTTTCTCCTATTTTGCAGGCTAAAGCCAGGCTGTTCTCTGCCACCACCTTCTCTTGTTTCAGTGTCTCAATGTCTCTCTAGAGCTATATGATCTCTACTCAAAGTTGTCTATTAGCTAGTGTAATCTGTAGGTTCTAATCATAGACATTCAAT
The DNA here is from genome assembly GCA_027924645.1 of Cunninghamia lanceolata. Lineage (NCBI taxonomy): Eukaryota > Viridiplantae > Streptophyta > Pinopsida > Cupressales > Cupressaceae > Cunninghamia > Cunninghamia lanceolata. Next base: position 7,173,353 of record BSBN01000448.1, read on the forward strand.
GAGGTGGGTGTAGGGGCTTGTTACAAGTATGTGCCTAATCGGTGTTGTCATTGATGTCAACATATCCATGTTGTCATTGGTGTCAACTATGCTCCTATCTTGTTGTTTTCTTATAATGAGTAAGATGCTTTGTACTTACTTATGTAAGTAATCTTGATGTTGATGATATTGAGAAAATTAGCTTCTCCAGTAGAAACGATGAGTTGCAGTGGAAACAATGTATTGCATATAGAAGAATAGTCTAAAAGAATGTTGCAATTTTATATAGAATGAATATCTTTGTCTGTGGAATGGAAGTTATTTAGAAGTCCATCTGAAGATGTTACATTCTAAATTTGAGCCTCTGGTATGAAGAATTGAGTGAGTTATGTTCACCAGAGTGAAAACATCTATTTCTATATGTTTGGCAAAGACATGGAGAAATTATTATGCTTGGCATTCATCCGCATTGAAGTATTTTAATCTATGGTTCTAGAGTTAAGTCTGAGATGATGTTAGTGCCTTCAACTCCAATGGTTCCTGATTTGGTAGTCCGCAAGCTATCCTTTGTTTATGACAGTAGTTGACAGTGTTGTTCTTGTGCTCTGGTTTGAAGAATCTTCTTGTCAAAATGGTCAGAGATTGTGTGGATGTTCCTTGTGATTACAATGTGCTTGTGGATGTCTCCTGATCATGTTCCTACCTTTGGTTTGGTTTGCAAAGAAAACTTTTGATCGTAAAAGAAGAATGTTCTTAGAAGACCTGGTGTTAACTCCAGTATTGGTTGACTTGGTTGATTTCACTATTTGCAGAGATGCATTGAAGTTTGTAGAAGCATGTTGTGGTGTGAAGGATTGTGTTTGAGTCCCAGCTAAGGCATGGCGTGTTCATCATACTTCTCTACATGTATGTTTTGTAAATAGGTCTAGACCTATTTCTATGTATGTTTTGTAAATGTTGACCTTGGAGAATGTTCCAATGGTTGATGAATGTAATGTTGACCTTGATGTACATTCCAAGGTTGATGAATTATATAAAAGCATGTAATAGAGTTAGAAAAAAGGGTGTGTGTGAATATGAAGAGATAAGTGTGAAGCTTTGAAAGAGTAGAGCAAAGAAGTTATATTGTGCTTTAATGGAACTGAATCCTTGCATGGAGTAGATGCTACTTAATCAGTTCACCACTTTGGTAGTGAGCCACCCCTTTGATAGTGAGCCACCCTTTGGTAGTGAGCCACCCTTTGGCAGTTAGCCATTCTTTGTAGTGAGCAATTTAGACAGTGAACCCTGTAATGGTGAGCCTCTATTTTTGGTATTGTTATAACTCATATAATTCTATGGTCTAACACCCACCGTGGTTTTTCCCTTTTAGGTTTTTCCATGTAAAAACCTGGTGTCTACTATGTTGGATGTGTGTTTGTAATTAAGTTTATTGTTTCATGGTTTCATGATTAAATATGATTATAAGAAATTAGTTATTGATGGTTTGATGTTGATGTGAAGCTAATTTTTTGTGACAACTGATTCACCTTGCCCCCTCTTAGTTGTCCAATGTGTTTCAACAATTGGTATCAGAGCCAAGTTCCTCGGTGGTAAGCTTAATAGCTTGAGGTAGATCCACAATGTCTTACAAGAAGGAGGCTCCACAGTTTGATGGGACAAATTATGCAACTTGGAAGATTCACATGAAAAGCCATCTTCTTTGTATTGGTTATAAAGTATGAAAGTGACACAAACTGAATATACCATGCTGGAGAATGGTCTGACAACTGAAGATGAAGTAAAAGAATATGAGGTAAATATAAAATATAAAGATGCTCTATTTAGTGTATTGATTGACTCTGATTTAATAAAGGTCATGGATTATGAGTATGCTAATGAAGTTTAGGATAAGTTGAGTAATTTGTATGAAGGAGATGATTCTGTAAAAAGTGCCAAATTACAGGGACTGAAAGCCAAATATGAAGGTCTTAAAATGGGAGAAGATGAAAACACAACATCCTTCATGCAAAAGGTTGATGAACTTGTTACTAGAATCAAAGGTATGGGAGGAACTATTGATGAAACTAAAGTTGTAATGAAAATTCTTAGGTCATTACATAAATCCGATGCTCACAAGGTAGCTGCAATTGAAGAAATAATGACTATGAAAAAGATTAATAAGGGTCAGTTTCTTGGTAAGGTTACTACTTTTGAAATGAGAGAGTTTGGTGATGCTCTGCCAAAAGTAGAAACTACTTTCAAAGCAAGTACTTCAGAAAATATCTCCAGATTTGAAAAGTACAAGGTAGAACTTGATGATGAGCTTGATGAAATTGAAGCCAACTTTGTTGATAGACTGCAAAGAGGTTCTGGTAAGTTCAAATGCAAACTACCTCTCAAATGTTTTTCATGTGGTAAAGTAGGTCATTATGCTTCCAAATGTCCTAAAAGAATTGAAAGGAACATAAAAAGATTTGAGAATAGGCCTAGAGATTCAAATAAATGCTACTATGTTAGAGATTTTGATGATGAAGGTATGACAGATGATGAGTTTGATGATGCTAGTACTAGTGCAAATTAATGCTTGTTTATTGCTATTAACAAATAACCTGTCTACTAATCCTGCTAGTTGTGTGAAGGAAGAAAAACCAGTGGAAGAAAGTGCTTTGGTTGTTCAAGTCAAGAAAGATAAGGATGAATGGATTATTGATAGTGGATCCTCACATCACATGACCGATGACAAAAGTAAGTTTGTAAGTTTGGAAAAATATGATGGAGGACTAGTTAGGTTTGGAGACAATGTAGCTAGTAAGATTTGTGGAAAAGGATCTATTTCATTTGATGGAAAGTATAACACTGACAATGTTCTCTATGTGAAGGGTTTAAAGCATAATATTTTGAGTGTTGGTCAGATGTGTGACAATGGTTGTGATATGAGATTCAAAGACAATGGATGTAAGATAATGGAAAGCTCTAGAACTGTGATTGCTACTCGTAAGAAGACTAGAAGTAACATATATCAATTAAGAGGAAATAATGATTACCATTTAGTAGCCCAAGCAAATGAAAGTTAGCTGTGGCATAGAAGGTTGTGCCATATAAATTTTTATAATTTGGTAAAGATAAGCTTAGGTTAGACTGTAAGAGATCCACCAAAACTTGTGAAACCCTCTAATTCCATTTGCAAGGAATGTCAGTTGGGGAACCAGACAAGAACAAGTTTCAAGAGGAAAGAGCAATCTTCATCTAGTTTGCTGGATCTCGTGCATAAAGATCTATGTGGTCCTACAAGGATAAGAAGTCTGCAAGGTGACATGTACTTCATGTTGCTTATTGATGATTATTCTAGAATGACCTGGGTTACTTATCTAAGAGACAAATAAGAATCCCTAGAGAAGTTCAAATCCTTCAAATCAATGGTTGAAAATGAAATAGAACTAAAAATCAAATGCTTGAGGTCTGATAGAGGAGGTGAGTTCACATCAAATGAATTCAACATTTTGTATGAAGAGAAAGGAATAAAAAGATAGTTGTCTACACCTAGAACTCCTCAGCAAAATAGAGTTGTGGAAATGAAGAATAGGATAGTTCAAGAAGCTATTAGAACAATGATGAAGGAAGGAGGCCTGCCGAAAGTCTTCTAGAAAGAAGCTATACATACTGCTGTCGACATTCAAAATAGAGTTCAAGTGAAAGGTAATGGCACTAAAACTCCCTATGAATTGTGGTATGGAAGAATTCTAATAGTAAGATACTTCAAATTCATTGGAAGAAAATGTTATATCAAAAGAGATGAAGACTTAGGGAAATTTGACACAAGATGTGATGAAGTAATCTTCCTTGGATACTCTACCAAGAGTAAGGCCTATTAGTGCTACAACAAAAGGTTGAAAAAGATTGTGGAAAGTGCAAATGTGAAAGTGGATGAAGGCAAAAGAAAAACATTAGTTTAGAGTGGCTATGAGTTAGATGAACCTGCTGATATAACTCATGAAGACAAAGTTGAACAAGAAGACAATCAAAGTGAAGAAGAAAATGCTTTGGAAATTGCTAAGATTCCTAGGTATGTAAGAATCAATCACTCTAAAGATAAAATTATTGGAGACAAAGAGAAAGGGGTACTAACAAGGAAAAGAGCTACAGAAGAACAAGTGAATTACTGTCTTCTCTCTACAGTTGAACCAGAAACTATGAATGAAGCCTGCAATGATGAAAATTGGGTTAAGGCAATGGAAGACGAACTAATGTAGATAGAGAAGAATGAGACTTGGGAATTAGTTCATAGACCTACTGGAAAAAAATATCATTGGAACCAAATGTGTCTTTAGGAATAAGCTGAATGAAAATGGAGAAGTTATAAGGAATAAAACAAGGCTTGTGTGCAAAGGATATTCTCAAATTGAAGGGATAGATTTTGAAGAGACTTTTGTTCAGATTGAAGCAATCATAATGTTTTTGGCATTTACAGCTAACAAAGATTTCAAAGTGTATTAGATGGATGTGAAGTCTGCATTCCTGAATGGGGAGTTAGAAGAGGAAGTCTACCTTGAGCAACTGGAAGGATTCCAACTATCAAATCAAAGTGGTATGGTATGAAAGTTGAAGAGAGCATTATATGAACTCAAGCAAGCTCCCAAGACATGGTATACAAGGTTGGATAAGTACTTATTGCAGTTAGGGTTCAGTAAAGGCACTGCTAATAGTAATATTTATTTCAAGATTAATGGTGATCAAATTTTAAATGTTGAAGTCTTTGTTGATGATATCATCTTTGGTGGGGTATGTGTATGGAATTTGCTAGTGAAATGTAGAAAGAGTTTGAGATGTTTATGTTTGGTGAGATGAATTTCTTTCTGGGTTTACAAATCAATCAATCAGATAAAAGAATCTTCATATCTCAGTCTAAGTATGTGAAAGAGTTAAAGAAGTTTAGGATGGAAGACTCTAAACCAATATGTACTCCCATGGTAACTGACTGCAAATTGAGAAAAACTAATGAATCACCCAAGACTAGTCAGAAAAAGTATAGATCCGTGATTGGAGGATTACTTTATCTAACTTAAACTAGACCTGATATTGTGCATGCAGTCTGTCTTGTTGCAAGATTTCAAGTTGATCCAAGAGAATCACATGTGATGGCAGTAAAGAGAATCCCAAGGTATTTGAAAGGCACTCTAGATCATGGCTTATGGTATCCAAAGGATAATGATTCTACTCTTAGTGCTTATACAGATGTTGATTGAGCAAGATATGTTGATGATAGAAAAAGTATAGGTGGAGGTGCTTTCTTTTTAGGAAATAGATTAGTTTCATGGCTGACTAAGAAGCAAGATTCAATATCTTTATCAATAGTAGAAGCAGAGTATATTGCAATAGCATGTTGTTGTACTCAAGTGTTATAGATGAAGCAGACTTTGAAGGATATAAGAGTTGTTTATGAAGATCCAATTGCAATCTCAAGTGTGACAATACAAGTGCCATAAATATTTCTAAGAATCTAGTGATGCTCTCAAGAACAAAGCATATATCTTTAAGGTATCATTTTTTGAGGGAAAAGGTGACGGAGAATGAAGTTAAGTTGGAATATGTGTCCACTAAGGATTAGATTGCAGATATTTTCACTAAGCCTCTGCCTAAAGATACTTTTGAGTATCTCAAGGAAAAATTAGTGGTCATTACCCTTCCATCTCTAAACTAAGATGCAAAGGAATGTATCAGTCTAGTGGTGCCCAAATATTCACTCTTTGATCTGGATTGATGTCCTAAGAGCTACCTCTCAAGTGAAGTAGCTGAATGATGACAAAAGAGTTGGTTGCAGAAGTTTAAATTTGATTAGAGTAGCAAAGTGCAAGTATGTGCCCTTTACCATTGATGCCAAAGGAGGAGAGAAATCATGTGAAAAAATTATAAAAGAAAAGAGTGTAGATGTGTAAAGAGAAAGGGGGAGAATTGTGTCTTGATGGTCTTTAAAGTTTTTTACATCATATGTTTCCATCAATGACAAAGGGGAAGATTGTTGCAAGTATGTGCCTAATCAGTGTTGTCATTGATGTCAACATATTTGTCTTGTCATTGGTGTCAACTATGCTCCTATCTTGTTGTTTGATTATAATGAGTAAGATGCTTTGTATTTACTTATGTAAGTAATATTGATGTTGATGATATTGAGAAAATTAGCTTCTCTAATAGAAACAAGCGTTGTAGTGGAAACAGTGTATTGCATACAGAAGAACAATCCAAAAGAATGTTCCACATTTCCTATAGAATGAATATCTTTTTCTATGGATTAGAAGTTATTTAGAAGTCCATCTAAAGATGCAATGGTCCAAATTTGAGGCTTCGGTATGAATAATTGAGTAAGTTATATTTGCCAGAGTGAAAATAACTTTTTTTGTATGTTTGGGAAAGACGAGGAGAAAGTATTATGCTCTGCATTCCTTTGCATTGAAGTATTTTGATTTGTAGTTCTAGAGTTAAGTTTCAGATGATATTAAGTGCCTTCAACTCAAATGGTTCATGATTTGGTGGTCTACAAGCTATCCTTTCTTTATGATAGTAGTTGACAGTGTTGTTCTTGTGCTCTAGTTTGAGGAATCTTCTTGACAGAATGGTTAGAGATCATGCAGATGTTCTTGGTGATTACAATGTGCTTGTGGATGTCTCATGATCATGTTCCTACCTTTGGTTTGGTCCGCAAAGAAAATTTTGGATCGTAAAAGAAGAATGTTCTTAGAAGACCTAGTGTTAACTCCAGTCTTGGCTGACTTGGTTGATTTCACTATTTGCAGAGATGTATTGAAGTTTGTAGAAGCGTGTTGTGGCATGGAGGATTGCGTTTGAGTCCCAGCTAAGGCATGGCATATTCATCATAATTCTCTATTGGGAATTAGGGTGTCTCAACCTTGGTAATTCCTTGTATTTATTTATTGTAATGTATTTATTTATTGCCAATTATTGTAATTAGGATGCAAATCTTGTTTCGTCATCTTGTGGGTGTTGGCATGGTGATGTGTCATCCTACATGGAAGGTGACCACATGTACTTTTGTCCTCACATGAGGAGATAGGCATCCCACTTAGTGGTAGAGCAATTTTTCCATGTGTCAGCATCTTAACTAGTGTGTAAGTGAATCTTGAGCAAAACGGTTATGACAGATTCCTATGACAGAATCTGTGATGCGTAAGAGTTAGAAATAGAAGGTTCTATGATAGGTGAAGGCATGTGTTAGAGAATCTTGGACAAAGGTATATTTAGGTGCCCCAAGGAGGGTGATGACATGTTGTAGGTATAATATGCTATTTTTAGGTAGTTGTGATAGATTCTCTTACAGTTGTAAGAGTTGTCAGTTATGATGGATTCTATGACACTCGTAAGATGTGTAAGAGCATTTGTCATTGCCCAACTTGGGACTAGGTACCCATATTGGCATGGGGTGATGTGACAAGTATCATGACCATGTTTTAGTGTTGTTCAAGTGTCCATAGTCATTATTTTTGGGCCATGAGGCCAAGTTGGACGTCCATTCCAAGAAAGGTCCAATTTTGCCTTGTAACTTCTTTATAAACAAGTGCTTGGAGAGGAGATGTATTATGTGATTAACAGGCACTATTGTGCTACTAGAATATCTCTAGATACAAGTGTCAAAGAATTTTACAAGAGCATTGGCTCTGAAACTATATTATAACCTTGATTGTTTATTGTAATACATTTGAGCTATGTTTTAGAGTGTGGGGTTTTTCACCCATAAGGGTTTTCCCCACGTCTCTCTCTCTCTCTCTCTCTCCTGTCTACTTTCTGTGTGTATGTGTATTACTGCAATATCTCCATTTTTGTTTTAATAACACTATAATTGTAAAGGTTAAAAAGAATTTGCACTCATCTCTCCTCTTTAGATTAGTGTAGGAAGTGATTTCTGCACTCCTAGCTTTTTTTCAATTGGTATCAGAGCCTAGCCAATTTTGGTTCTAGCTACTGGGTACGAGTTTTTTGAGCTAATCTTAGGTTGAGTGGGAGTCTGTGTAGAGTATTTTGAAATCTTGGTGTAGGAAAGAGATGGTAGGCACATCGGGAAGAGTAGAGGTGGAGAAGTTTAACGGCACTAATTTCAAGTTGTGGAAACTCAAGATGGAAGACATACTTGTTGATCAAGACCTATGGGAAACTGTTGATGGCACAAAACCTATGGAAACTCCACAAGATGATTGGGACCTCAAATATCAGAAGGCTAAGGGCCTCATAAGACTCTATTTAGTTGACTCTTTCCTATAGGATGTCCATGAGGAGAAGATTGCAAAAGAACTTTGGAAGAAGTTGGGAGATGTTTATCAGGCCAATTCCTTGGTGAACAAGATTTTTTTGAAAAAGAATCTATATGCTTTAAAGATGGAATACAAAGGATTTGTTGTGGATCATATGAATGTTTTCAACATGATTGTTGCTTAATTGACATCCGTGGGTGTGAAAATGGAGGAGGAGGATCGATGTATGACCCTGCATTATTCTTTTCTAAATTCATGGGATCATCTTGTCATGGCCATTAGAAGCACTACAACCACCTTCAAGATGGATGAGGTAGTGTCTAGGTTGTTGTCTAAAGAAATGCAGAGAAAAATAACCAAGTCAGCCAAAGAGGCTCTTGCAATTCATGGAAGACACAAGGAGAAAGGGAAAAAGAATGATAAGAAAGCTGAGAAGGGTAGATCCAAATCCTGTGGGAGATCCAAATCTCTTAGAAAGTCCAAGGCTCTCTATTGGAACTATGGAAAACTAAGCATTTCTGAAAGGAATGCAAAGAGGAAAAGAAAAAGAAGAAGAAGAATGTCCTAGACTCATATTCTGACAGGTCACAAGACGATGGTGATGCCTCCATCGCAGCCCTGGCCACCCACGCATCTGATGATGTGTGGTTGATTGATTTTGGTGCATCATTCCACATGACCTTGCATCGAGACTGGTTTACAAAGTAGGAAGAGTTTGATGGTGGAAGAGTGTACCTGGGTGACAATTCTCATCTAAAGATTGTTGGTTGTGGAAGAGTCTCAATCTAATTCCCTAATGGACGAGTGAAGGGGACCACTGAGGTCATGCACATCCTAGGCTTGGTGCAGAACCTACTTTCTATAAGTAAGTTGAATGATACAAGTATGCAGGTTGTCTTTCTGAAGGATGGATGCAAGATGACTAGAGGATCTATGGTGCTTATGAAGGGTACTCGGAGAGGTATTCTATTTCAACTAGAGGCATGCACTTCATAGTGCAATAGTTCTTCTAACTCGAAGAAAAGAGTTGCAGTCACTTCATCCCCACCATTGGAATTGATAGTGAAAAAGTCTATTGTAACAAATTCTAATGGTAGTGCATTTTAGGTTCCTAAGGGTGCTCATGCTCTGGAAGTTAAGCTTCCTACTGAAAAGACAATGTTATGGCATAAGATATTTGGCCACATTGGTGAGAAGGGTCTTGAAACCCTAAAAAATAAAAACCTCATTGAGGGGTTAAATGGTTGTAATCTTGAGTTTGACTTTTGCAAACATTGTATATATGGAAAACAAAACCATGTTTAGTTTTAGTCTAGTTCTCACAAGTCTTCTGGTGTATTGGACCTTATTCATTCTGATGTGTTTGGTCATGTTAGTGTTCCTTCAATTTCCAAATCTATATATTTTGTATCTTTCATAGATGATTACAGTAAAAGGATATGGATTTTATTTCTCAAAAGCAAGTCTGAAGTCTTTAGTCAGTTCAAAGAGTTTAAAGCTTTTGTTGAGAATCAGACTAGTAAAAAGATTAAGTGTTTGAGGACTGACAACAGTGGTGAGTTTTGTTCGACATAGTTTGATAAGTTCTGTAAAGAACATGGGATTGAAAGACACAAGACAACTCCATATACCCTACAGCAAAATGGAGTTACAGAGACAATGAATGGGACACTGATGGAGAAGGCTAGGAGTATGCTTAGTGGAGCAAGCCTCAAACAAAAGTTTTGGGCTGAAGTTGTAGCCATTGCTTGCTACCTGGTGATGAAAAGTACAAGGCTAGATTGGTTACGAAGGCGTACTCACAAGTGGAGGGAATTGATTATGGTGAAATTTTCTCTCCCATTGCGAAGCTAACATATATTCAATTCTTGTTATCTCTTGCAGTAGCATATGACTTAGAGGTGGAGCAGATGGATGTGAAGACATCATTCCTTCATGGAGATTTGGAGTAAGAGATTTACATGTCATAGCCAGAGAATTACATAGAAAAAGGTAAAGAAAATTTGGTTTGCAAGCTGAAAAAGTCTTTGTATGGTTTGAAGAAGTCTCCTAGGATGTGGTACATGAAATTTGATGCCTTTGTGTTGTCAATTGGATTTCTGAGATCAAAATTAGATCATTGTGTATATTACAAGTTTGGAAATGATCACATTCTCATCATTGCATTATATGTTGTTAATTGAGAATGGTAAGAATATGATTTCTGATTTGAAGTCTCATTTGTTAGTAGAGTTTGAGATGAAAAACTTAGGGACAACCAGGTACATTCTAGGAATGGAAATTAGAAGAGACAGAGCTAACTTAAAACTTTGGTTAAGCTAGAGTAAGTATGTGAAGGTCATGTTGGATAGGTTTAGCATGGAAGATTGTAGACCATTGTGTGTTCCTATTTCTTTGGGGATAAAGTTATCTGTTAATGATTGTCTGAAATCTCCTTTTGAGGTGGAGGACATGAGTAGAGTACCTTATGCTAGTTCTATTGGCAGTTTGATGTATGCTATGGTCTGCACAAGACTAGACATTGCCCAAGCAGTGGGAGTCTTTAGTTGATTTATGGCTAATCCTAGATGAGTACACTAGGATGCAGTAAAGTGAATGTTTAGATGTTTGAGGGGTACTTCCAAGTATTCCATATGCTATCATGGTAATCCTACAAGACCTCTAGATTCTATTTGTATTCATGGATTTGTGGATTCTAATTGGGTAGGTGACATTGATAGCAGGAGATCCACTAGTGTTGATGTGTTTACTTTATTCAGTGGTGTAATTAGTTGGATGAGTAAGCAGCAACCTATGGTTGCTTTGTCCATGATAGAAGATGGGTATATGATAGAAACTCATGCTTGCAAGGAAGCCATTTGGCTTAAGAGATTGTGTTTTGATATTGGTGTTGATGTAGGAGAGATTACTATTTGTTGCGACAGTCAGAGTATGATTTGCCTAGCAAAGAATCCAACTTTCCATGGCAGAACAACACATATTGATGTATAGTTTCATTTTGTGTGAGACATGGTAGAGGATGGGAAGGTGAATTTGGAGAAGTTATATACTTTGAAGAATGTTGTGGATGCATTGACGAAACTAGTGGGCATAGACAAGTTTAGATAGTGTTCCGAGCCTATGGACCTCTCGACCTATAGCAGTTAAATAATGTTATTCTATTGGCTCTTACAAGGTGTTTGACAAGTGGGAGAATCTTGAGAATTAAGGTGTCTCAACCATGGTAATTCCTTGCATTTATTTATTGTAATGTATTTATTTATTGCCTATTATTGTTAGGATGCAAATTTTGTTTTGTCAACTTGTGGGTGTTGGCACGGTGATGTGTCATCCTACATGGAAGGTGACTACATGTACTTTTGTCCTCACATGAGGAGATAGGCATCCCACTTAGTGGTAGAGTAGTTTTTCCATGTGTTGGCATCTTGACTAGTGTGTAAGTGAATCTTGACCAAAACGGTTATGACAGATTCCTATGACAGAATCTATGATGCATAAGAGTCAGAAATATAAGGTTCTATGACAGGTGAAGACATGTGTCAAAGAGCATCTTGGAAGAAGGAATCTTTAGGTGCCCCAAGAAGGGTGATGATGTGTTGTAAGTAGAATATGCTATTTTTAGGTAGTTATGACAGATCCTCTTATAGTTGTAAGAGCTATCAGTTATGACAAATTCTATGACAGCCATAAGATGCATAAGAGAATCTATCGTTGCCCAACTTGGGACTAGGCACCCATATTGGGATGGGGTGATGTGGCAAGTGTCATGACCATGCTGCAGTGTTGGACAAGTGTCCATAGGCATGGGTTTTGGGCCATGAGGCCAAGTTGGATGTCCATTCCATGAAAAGCCAATTTTGCCTTGTAAGTTATTTATAAATAGGTGCTTGGAGAGGAGAATATGTATTATGTGATTGACAGGTACTGTTATGTTGCTAGAATATCTCTAGATACAAGTGTCAAAGACTCCTGCAAGAGCATTGGCTCTGAAACTATATTGTAACCTTGATTGTTTATTGTAATACATTTGAGCTCTATTTTGGAGTGTGGGGTTTTTCACCCATAAGGGTTTTCCCCACATATATCTTGTCCCTCTCTCTTCTGTCTACTTTCTGTGTGTATGTGTATTACTACAATATCTCTCTTGTTGGGTTAATAACATTGTAATTGTAAAGGTTAAAAAGAATTTGCACTCATCTCTCCTCTTTAGATTACTGTAGGAAGTGATTTCTACACACCTAGCTTCCTTTCATTCTCTACATCTTTCCTTAGCTAATTTTTATAATAGGTCTAGACCTATTTCTATGTATGTTTTTTAAATACTGACCTTGGAGAATATTCTAATGGTTGATGAATGTAATGCAGACGTTGATGTACATTCCAAGGTTGATGAATTGTATAAAAGCATGTAATAGAGTTGCGAAAAAAGGTGTGTGTGAATATGAAGAGATAAGTGTGAAGATATGAAAGAGTAGAGTAGAGAAGTTATATTGTGCTTCAATGGAACTGAATCTGAGCATGGAGTAGATGCTACTTAATTAGTTCACCACTTTGGCAGTGAGCCACCCCTTTGGTAGTGAGCCACCCTTTGGCAGTGAGTAGTTCTTTGCACCGAGCAATTTGGGCACTAAGCTCTGTAGGTAGTGAGCCTCTATTTTTTGGTATTGTTATAACTCATATATTTCTATGGGCTAACACCCACCATGGTTTTTCCCTTTTAGGGTTTTCCATGTAATAATCTGGTGTCTACTATGTTGGATGTTTGTTTGTGATTAAGTTTATGGTTTCATGCTTTCATGATTAAATCTGATTATAAGCAATTAAGTTGTTGATGGTTTGATATTCATGTGAAGCTAAATTTTTGTGACAAGTGATTCACTCCCCATCTCAGTTGTCTAGTGTATTTTAATAGGGCTTGCTAAGTAGCTCATTGCCTGAGTTGAGTTATTTAAATGTCTCTTTGGTCAACCATGGCCTTGTGGTTATCTACCTTTGCTTTGAAAACATAAATTTTCTTTTCTTTTTCTTCCTTTTCCTTTTTAGCCTTTGGCTTTTGCTTCACTAGCTCCTCATCTTTGGCCTTCAATTGTTGAACCATGGCTTCCAATTGTGCCCTGCATTGCTTCAATTCAAATTCAGCTCTAGACAGAGCTAGGGCATGCCAAGTTTCTTGTGTCGTGGTGTCCTCAGAGCTTTCCTCAAGGGTCTCATTTCCTTTCCAGTGACTGGGTTGCAATATATCCTCCCTATTTCTTCTGGGATGCTTTCGTTGCCAACTTCCTCAAGAGTCTCACCACCACCAACTTCCTCAACTCCCCTCTCCTCATGTGTCTCTTCTCCATGGTGTGCAGCAAGGGATGAGTGGTTGTTTGAGAGAGTGGTAGGGTTGTTTTTGCTTCTCTTTCTTCTTTATCCAAAGAGATGACTAACCAGTGGTGGCATATTTTGGTAGAGGTGGATGCTATGGCTTCACCTTGCTAACTGCTTTACTTTGTTCTTCTCCGCAGTCATCAGAACCAGACTTTAGGGGAAGCGGAGGAAACTGCAATAGGGTCTCTTGAAATGGAGACAGTAGAAGTATGATGTTTCACCTTTTTCCGTTGAGGTTGTAGGGTGAGAAAGTTCTCCCATTTCTACTGACCATCCTCCTATTGTAGGAAGTGGTGTTTAATAATCAAATGTATTAACCCTAGATGACTAATTTGTCCATCTTTTCTCTTTCTTTCGGTCAGCATGGTGACAAGATTTGTATGCAGAAAAGTAGGAACATTTATCAAATATTGGGGTTTATTTGCTCCATGCCTCAAGAGGGTAATTAGTTCCATCTCGGGGCCCAAAACTATACTAAATTAGCCATCACATGTGAAGAACTTCATGACCCATAGGACCATAGTCTTCCATTGTTCTGGAAGGCTGGTCCTTTCAATGCCTTTAGTTGTTCCCTTACAATATATCGGGGCAAGGGCTCCAGAGCAACATGAAAATTTTGAATTAATTTTTTCATATGATGGTTTTTTTGCAAACAAATCAATGCCTATTATAGGAATACCAAAAATTTGACTAATTATGGTAAGGTTGTTTTGTATTCTTATCCCTTTCATAGTGGTGAAGGTCCTACGGATGTTTGTAACAAACTCCTCAACCAAGTTAACTTCAAAGCCTTCAAATTTCTACAAAAAGGCCAACCATCTAGCCTGTTGGAAAATCTACGCACTAGCGTCATCAAAAAATGCCTTCTTAGGTTCGGCCTTCCTTTTGTTACCCATTTGATCGGTAGAATTTGAATGAGTCTATAGAAAAATGTTACAATAGAGCTCTATTTTTTTCTCTGCCTTCTATTTTTGGTTTCAAATAAGAAGGAACTGTGAACTCTGAGTTGTCAATTGTAGATTTGTGCAAAGGAATAATTGCATGTGAGATGGACAGGATGACAATTACTCTACCCATCTTTTCAACAATCATGGCATGAATTTCAGAGTTTTGAACTAGAATGGGCACATGTGAAGTGTATTTTCTTATTTGCTACCTTAACTGCTTTTCCATACTCATCTAGAGCTGATGCCAACAATCCTAGTGCTCATGTCTATTCAAATGTACTTCCTTTAAATGGTCATAAATATCGATCATCATTGTTTCTCAATACAACATTTATTTGTATTTATGGAATTTATTTGAAATGTCATGCCATGATGACCAAGTACTTGTATTTCATTATGAAGCATGCAAGATCTACAGACAAATCTATGGTTGTCACCTATTGGACTATAATCATTTATGTACTTTTCATGGCATGTAAAAGATGAGGGCTGCATGTAGGTAACTTTTGGGGAACATGTGGCATACATAAACATATTAAAATAATTATATAAGTTTTAAGGAAGGAATATACCTTGTAAAGTATCCATCCCCTTGATTATTTCACCTTAATGTTTTTTACTGAATCACTTTTCGCAATGCAACATCACCTAACACTTGATGATGCTTTGGAAAGAAAACATCCGCCAATGTTCATCTGAAGCAATCTATAGCCATTTGGAGCTATCAGTATCCATCTAGACCTCTTCAAAAATTTTCAACACAAAAACCTATAGAACTACAAAAAGAAATTGTTTTATTGAAAGAAATAGGGAATTCAAAGGAAAGGTCGCCATTGCTGGTTTTCAATCTTCTCTCTAAGCAAAGCTACCATTGCTAGTTTTCAACTTTTGCCTAATTTTTTTGGCAGAAGAGGCTACCATTTCTAGTTTTCAACCTTTACTACTTTATTTAATCTAGAGTCATCACTTAGAACATGAGTCCCATGGAAGAGAGATCTTCCATGGTGAAATGCTCTATTTGAGACTAAATTTCTGTAGAAAACTCCTCTTTGGAAGTTGGTTTGTGATACAGCTTCAATCTATGTCCATTTACTAGAAGAATTCTATAGTCTTTATCAATGTGAACTAGTTGAACATCCACATTGTTGAAGGTTTCTTTGATTTCATAGGGCTCCAACCATTTAGTGTGTAGTTTTCCTTTTAAATCTTGATATTTGGAGTCGTACAATAGGGCCCAATCTCCTTGCTTTAATTGCTTACTGATAATGTGCTTATCATGCCATTCTTTGCTTTGCTATTGGATCAACTCTATGCACTAAAGTTCTTCCATTTGCATCTCTTCCAATCTATTGAGTTGCATCATTCTATGTTGTTGTTCTTCAGTTAAGTCTATACCCACTTCAAGTGTTGTTCTAAGTGTTTCCACCTCATATTCTATGGGCAACACTAGGTGTTTTCCATAGACTGATTCATATGGTATGAAATTAGTGGTGGTTCTCCATGTGGTGTTGTAAGCCCAAACAACTTCTGTCATTCTTTCAGCCTAATCTATTCCTTTACCTGAAATGATTTTTGTAAGGATGTTCTCTAGTTCTCTATTTGTTACTTCTACTTGACCATTGCTTTGAGGATGACATGGAGATGACTTCCTGTGACAGATTTGATATATTTCCAGGAATGCTTTGATCATAGTAGACATGAAATCTGGTCCTTAATCAGAAAACAAGGACTCAAGGTGCTCCAATCCTTTTAAAAATGTGCTTATACAAAAAATTTGCAACCTTCTCCTCCTTTTCTTCTAGAAATGCTTTTGCTTCGACCCATTTAGTGGCATAGTCAGTGCAAACCAAAATGTAGTAATTTCCTCTGGAAGGTGGATCTATCGGCCCCACAAAATCTATTCCCCAATTTTCAAATGGTTCAAGAACTACCTGAGGATGGAGTGGCATCTCTGTGGTAGGAGTTGGACGTCCCATTCACTGACATTGATCACAGTGCTTGACATAATGTTGAATATCCTTGGTCATTGTTAGCAAAAAATATACTGCTCCCAGAATTTTATGTCCCATCTAGAGGGCTAAAAGGTGTCCACTAGAAGGTTCATCATGACATGCTTAGATTATGTCATACACTTCTGTTTCCTACACACATTGACGTAATACATGGTTAGGACAATTTTTAAATAAGAGACCATTTACCCATTTGTATCTGGAGCTCTCTTGAACCAATCGTTTGGTTTCTTTTGAATTGAAATGTTTTGGGCATTTGCCTGAAACCAAATAGTTTGCTAAATCTACAAACCATAGAGATTGTATGGATATGGCAAATAGATGTTCATCTGGGAATGCATCATCCACTGGTTCATTATTTCCCTACAAAGTCAATCTGGATAAAAAGTTAGCAACAACATTATCTTTCCCTGGTTTATCAACAATGATTATATCAAATTCCTACAATAATAACAAACATTTGATAATTATACCTCCTACTACTACCTTATTCATTAGATATTTTATAGCTACATGATTAGTATGTATGAAAATTTTATAGCTTGTGATGTAGTGGCAAAATTTATTGATAGCATAAACTACTACCAGAAGTTCTTTTTCAGTTGTGGTATAACTTTTCTCTACAGGGTTTAAGTTTTTGCTAATGTAATATATTGCATTCATAGCTCTAGACTCATTTATTTGTCCTAACACTACTCCAATGGCCTAAATGGAAGTGTAGACACCCAAAAATGTCCACCTTGTCATAACATTACATCTTGTATCATGTTTTTCCCTAGATACCCGTGTCAACATCATAACCCCTTCGCCATCCTAATGCTTCCTCTAATAAATTAAATAAATCCAGTTCACTCACATCATTAAATAAATAAATTTTATTTATTTATTATATCCACTTTCCTCTTAAAATAAATAAATAATTTTATTTATTTATTTTAATCCTCACATGCCTCATAAATTAAATAATTTGTTAAATTATTTAATTATGACTTGGCCCACCTTCCATTTCCAACTTGACTCATTACTCAACTCATTTCTTTCACCTTCCATTTCCAACTCGACTCATCTCTCAAATCACTCCAACTGCCTTCTAATTTCATCTCTTGAGTTAATTCTATCACCTTCTATTTCCCTCTCGATTGAACTCACCTACCTTTCATTTTCACTCCCAAGTTGCACAAGCAACTTTCCAATTTCATTATCACTCACAAAATGGGGAATCTTATCCCTCGTTCTCTCATATATTCCTATAAATTGATTCACAACCATGCAATTTGCATGGATGAACTCTCAAGCACCGTTACTCAAAATTCTACTCCTCATCCATCACCTACCTATCTTCTTTGCATCTATCTCACATCCATCAAATTTCAATCTCTATCAATGTTGTGCTACAAATTGTGATCAACCAACAAATCAACCATTCAAACAATCAACATACATGCATCAACCATTCCAAGGTATCAAGTATTCAGAAAATTTGGGTAAACAGGTATTGCATTTGATTGTTTTATCTTCTTTCATTTGTCTAAATTTTACCGTCTATAGGAAGCATCCGTGTGAATGTGGAATGGCTCATTCCAATTTGGTTCTTTAATCACTGGGGTTGTCATGAGGGCACTATTTATGGCCTCAAATGACTATTTGCATTATGGTGTCCATTTGAATTCAGAATCTTTTTAAAGCAGGGAGAACAAAGGGTCAACTTTTTGACTGAAATTTTCAATGAACCTTTGATAATATCCAACATGTCCTAGAAATCTTCTTACCTCTATTTGAGTTTGAGGAGGGGCAATTTGAATAATAATTTCAACCCTTTTTGGATCTACTTTCATTCCCTCATGTGAGATATGGTGACCAATTACAATTCCCTCAGCCATCATAAGAAAGCATTTCTCATGGTTTAGGGATAGCTAATGTTCTTTGCATATTTCAAGTACCTTGTTCAGACTATACAAGGGCTTCATAAAAAAATTTCCCATGTATTGTAAAATCATCCATATAAACCTCCATGCATGTATTTGCTAGGTCTGCAAAAATTGCCAGCATAGCACATTGAAATGTGGCTGGTGTATTGTATAATCTGAATGGCAAAACTCTATAAGCAAATGTCCCCCATGGACATGTGAAGGTAGTCTTATCCTGATCTTTTGTAGCCACCTGGATCTAATTGTAGCCACTAAATCCATCCAGGAAGAAAAAAAAAGTGCCTACCAGGAAGGTTATCCAGTACCTGGTCAATGAAGGGAAGTGGGAAATAGTCTTTCTTAGTGGCTTTGTTCAATTATCTATAGTCAATGCATTCTCGCCACTTGTCATTTTTCTTTGGTACTATAACTAATGGTGATACCCACTCGATGTCAGAAATGGGGTAGATGAATCCTACCTGGAATAGTTTCTCTATTTCTTCCTTCACTACATCTCTCAAGGCTAGATTAATTCTCCATTGGGGTTGCCTAATAGGATGGACATCTTCCATGTAAATATGGTGTGTACATACACTGGGGTGGATCCCTTTCATGTCCTTGTATTCCCATGCAAAATCTTGGGTATGATTTTGCAAAAGTTTTGTTAAACAAATTTCTTTTGCCTCTATTAACCAACTACTGATAGAGAGTTGTTTATTGATTTGAACAAGATTTGCTATGTGCCATTATGAATAGAAAGAAGGTCTTTATAAGGACTTAACAGAATATTTAATGGACATAGGTGAGGCACAATCTAGTGTAACATTTTTGCTTGTTGATAACTTAAGTGGGAGGCAATTTGTTCAAAATAGGGACAATGGAATGCCTTGAAAGATCCTCTTGGATCTCTCCAGAGACATCCAAAGACCTCTTGCTGGGTGACACTATATAAAGAGGTTTCACTATTTGATTCCAACACTTTGTATTCCTCATTACACTCTTCAAAATGTTATGTGATTGTTACCATTGCCAATGAGGAGGCATCTTCTTCATCAGAATCTATTAGGTCATCTATCCATGGTTTATTTTCTTATTGTAAGAATGGTTTGGCAGGGGGATAGATGGAAATTTCCTTCAGCTTCTTCCCATTTGAAATAATCATTTTTCCTAATTGACAGTCAATATGGGTTGTTGTGGTAGCCAGCCAAGGTCTACCTAGTATTATTGGGTACTTTGAGCATTTCTTTCTAGTCTGAAGGATGAGGAAATCAACTGAGTAATCCCAAGTATCGATAGTAACTATGATATCCTCTAGAATTCCTTCTGGTTTTGTGATAGATAGATCTGCCAGTTGTAACATAGTTGATGTTGGATAAACATGTGTTAGTGCCAATGCTTCTACAGTATCTGATGTCATTACATTAATGCTAGCTCCCAAATCAATCAGAACATTTGAAACCAAAACCCCTTGTATGTCTAGTGTAATGAAAGGGCTCCTAGGATCTCCATATTTTTGAGGAATTAGCTTGCCTAATAGGACATCGACAAGTTTCCCATCTACTTGAATGGTATTAGGTAATTTTCATTTTCTACCTGGAAGTTTCAGACACAAACTCTTAATGGTCTGGTTTATCTTCAGAATATCTTTTATTGCCTGTAACAATGGGACTTCAATGTGTATCTTTCTGAGTTTCTTAATTAATTAGGAGTCATCTTATGAGAGTTGGCTTTCTTTAGATTTTAGAGGGACCTATTTTAATGATTCTGGGAATGGAATAGAGGTCTCCTTAAGAATTTCTTCTGAATCCCTTGCTTCAGCCTTCTCATTTTGTGTATTAACTTTGGGGATTACTTCTGTAGACACTTAAAATTGTCCATGCCTTGCAACAACACGTTTTGTCCTAGGTCCTTGCATAATCCCACTTATAAATTCCATTTGATCACCTTTCCAATTAATTAAATAAACCTCTTTATTTAATTAATTCCCCTTCACATGTCTCAAAATAATTCAAATTAAATATTTGAATTAATCCCTCACCATTTACCACATTGCAACATGTGTCACATGACTACAACTCTTCTCATGCACAAATAATTTAAATAATTTTATTATTAAATTATGAGATTCCCACTCACATCCTATTTTTATCTCCACTTATTTGTGCATCATAAGTTATTTTCTATTCAAAATAAATAAAAGAATCCCACTTATTTCCTTTCATCCTATTTTTAGCCTCATGTCGTAACCCACATAATGTGCATCATAGGCACTAAAATCAACTTTTAATCCTAGCCATACACATCACACAATTGACTTTTAATCTTGGCCATCAAATCAAATCAGCACCATCCTATAAATCTAGCATCACACAGGCCATTTGAGATCCATCTTCTTGTATCCTCACTCTGCCAAAAGTCTTCCGATCTTCTCATCTATCTCTATTTTTTTATTTTCTTCTATCATCTTCATCTTAGCATTATGCTGCTACAATAGTGAGTAACCAACATTCCTCCATCAACAATCCTTCTAAATCTTGCATTCTCATGCAAGGTTGAGAAGAGCAATGGAGATAAATCAAGTTTAGCATGGATTTGGGTTTGCATTCATTTGTTTGTTTTAATTTTCATGCTTGCTCATGCTCTATTGTGCTAGTTAGGGTTTGATATCTTGTTGCTTTAGTTTTAAATCTAATTTTCCCTAACTACAAAATGGTGAACCTAACGTGAATCCTTTGATGGAGCTTTCTTTTTGCAGGTTTATTAATTTTTGGTTGCAGGTTTATGTCATTTTTGGACAAAACCCTAGGTTTTAAAGATTTCATCATATCTTTCAAACAAATGTGAATTTTTCTATACAATTTTCACAATAGCTTCTTCATCATCTCAGGAGGCTAAAATAGAAAAATCATGTGTTTATCACCTTTTTTAGGAGTTATCATGATTTAAATTTTTTTCGTAAAATTGTGTTTCTATGTGCAAATGAAAGAATTTTTCATAAATTTTTACATTTCTAGAAATCTCTTGAAATTCTAATGGGGGTTTATTCTTTACAAATTTAATTTTGAGTTCATATAATGTGTGGAAAAAATCAAGTCTTTGTCCGCTGTAGGTTTTCCATAAATCTGCATTTTTGGGCACAAACTAGGGAATTTTTCTGACTTCTTTACACTTCTGGAAAGCTCTTAGAACATTAGCAGGGGTCTCTTCTTTTATTTTTTAGTTTTTAGATAAAAAATGTCTTCAAATAATTGAATCTAATTCAGCTATGTTAAAAACATGTATCTAAAATTGAAATTTTCTGATGAGCTTTTTTTATGGTTGGATTATAATATCATTTTTTGATCTTGTAGGTGAATCAAAGGAGCTAGAGCAATGTTTGGATTAGTCATAACAGAAACTTGGAAAGAAAAAATAATAAGGTGCACTCATTTCATCTTTCATCTCTAATCATTTGCTTGTCAAAACATTTAGATTTTGGGCTTAAAACAAACATTTCTTTCCATCACATATCAAAAATTAGGTCTAAAACCAACCAATGTCTTCCATCACATCTTCATTTAGGATCTAGAAAAAACAAGTGCTTGAATTTTCTACCACACATTTCATTTCTAAGGGTCAATTAACAACTGCGAGTGTGAATCAAGTGATAGGTTTGCTTTTGTTTACCCTATCTTAGGAGGCTTGCTTGGAGACACACCACTCCAAGGGATGACCTCAACCAAGGTTGAATCGAAAGACACCCTCATTGGATTAGTAAATCTTGTCACTCTTGGCTAAGCCCCAAAGAATTTTATACCTTTGGGAAGTGAAGGTGAAGGGTGGGTTACCCCTTTCTCCCAGCTATGTGGTAGGATTTCTCTTTCAATCCATTTCCCTAGTCAACCTCATGTATCTTAGCTTAAGACCTAATTGGCCATAACCCACTTGACTAGTTATAGGCTTGTTGATGTGTCTTCAAGTGTTTTCTTAATCATAACATTTAATCTTGAAAGAAAAATTAAACATTGTGTCTGATGTGTGTGTTCTTGCATTTACATGTGAAATTTTATGTTTGATATTTCCCAAGTCAAACTTTCAATAAACACTTTCCACATCATCTTTGACCTACTTGTCATAACACTCAATCCTAATCATCCCATCATTCCACATCATCATCTTAACCCTAGTCAACACTTGTCAAAATGGTCATAAACCTAAGCAAACCTAATCCTAATCAAAAGCCCAAGGTCACACTTCGAGGCGCTCCTCCTCCTAATCATCATGACAATCCAAAACCTTACATACTTTGAGGTGACCCAAAATCTATTTCTAGTGATGATGAGAACTTTGTAGATCCTAGTGATGATGAGGATCTTGTAGATTTTGAGGCATACTTGGAGGAACAAATTGAAATCCAAAAACTTCAATCTATGCATAACTCCATCCCAACACAAGAGCAAAAGATCATAGCACAAGAACTTCAAGACCTCATTCAAACACTTCACCATGTACCCCAACCCCTAGATCAATAGATCATACAAAGATTCCAAACCATCATTCAAATATTTCAACAAATCCAATTACCTCAAATACTAGTCAAAGCCCAATAATTCATAGCTACTTGTCAAATCCAACCAAATCCACCCACCTATCAAGTCAATGCCACATCAACCTATCCCACTTCTTTCCATACCAACCAATAGTCATATCCATCTACATCACAACAAGCACATGTGAACCTAAGCCACTCCTTGAAACAAGATCAAATGTCCTCAAGCTCTAATGGTACTCTTGCCAAGGGAAATACCACCTTAAGTTTGGAATCATACACCAATCCATATACTAGTCCTCCATCATCATCCAAGAGAATGCTTATACCAAAGCCTATTAGTCCTATACCAACATCACCATCAAGCTCTAAAACATCAACCAACAAATCCTCGAACAATTTTCTGGAAAGGTTCTTTGCAAAATCTAAAAGCAAAAGAAAAGCTATGGAGTTATCCAAATCCACCAATCCTTTTAATCCCTTTGGCCCTCCATTTAATCAAATTCCAAGCCCTAAGTCTAATCCATCCAATATCCCTCTTGTCCTTCCACCTTGGGATCTATCTACTCCTACTCCTAATCTACCTAATCCCAATCATGAGCCTTCAGCTTCCATCACCCATTCACCTACAAAGGATGTGATCCAAGGGCCACTAGCAAGGAATAAACCATCCCCATGTCAAGCACCCATTGATGAGCCTACCAAAGAACCTTTGAATAACATGTCCACTTCTTCAACCCCATCATGTGGTCCACAACCCCTCGAGCCTATTGAAAATTTTCCCACCATGAGTCCAAGTCAAGATCCATTGTACCCTCATGTTGGTGATTATCAAGAGCTTATCAAGCCCATTCAAGAGTCATCCACTTCCATTCAAGCAAACCAAGAGCTATGTCAAGAGTTTAATCCTAAGCATGTAGACACATCAAGCCCTAGTCCTACTCAAGATCAAATCACTTTCATCCAATATATCCATAACCTATATATTTTCTATGATCAAGATATTACCCATGAAGAACCTATCCATGAGCAAGATATCCCAAATACACCTCCACGTAGTCCTATCCATGATCCACCAACATCCACTTGTCATGATGAGACACATGCCTCCCAAGAACACATAGGCATCGAAGAACAAACAAATACCTTGGATCCTAATGAGCATGATCAATATTCTAATGATCCTTCCACATCTGTTATCGACCATATTCCAAATCCACCATCACATCCTATTGGTCTATCCACCTTCATTCATGAATGTTCCTCCCTAGGAACACAACAACCATTGTCTACCACTTCACTTTCTCTACCCAATAAGGAACTCATGTCTAATGTTCAAAACGCACCTAGTCCCATAGTCAACCACATACTCCAAAATATGGACTACAAAGGTAAAGGCTTAGGCCTTCATGAACAAGGTATTTTGGATCCAATCCATGTCAATGTCCCTCCACGCTCATATGGCCTTGGACATATGCCCCAAGGTAAACAATCTAAAGATGTTGGTAATTACTCCATTCATCCTAAGTCCACCACTTTCCATCATAAATCCTATCATACCCCTAAAACATATGTCGCCATCCCACCTCCATCATCCTACAAATGTCAAAAGCATGTGACCATACACCTTCCACCATCCAATTTACCTCAGCTACTTCCAACTCCTAATATACCTCCATCCACTCTACCACCATTGGTTCCAACACCTAATATCTCTATCATCCATAAAACCCCTTACATTCCTAATCATGACCAACAAATGCACATATTGTCTAAACATGAAGCTTCCACTCATTCCACCATGCCCATGGGATTCAAAAATAAAAATTTGGATGCCTCCTTCCATAAAGTAAAAAAACCTAAGGATCCTAATATCTTAGGGCACAAATACAAAAAATCAAAGAAAAATATATCCAAGAAGCTATCCAAGCCCATACCTTCAAAAGAAAAGGCTAAAACTAAAATGGTTTGGGTACTTGAGCAAAAAGATATCAAGTCAAATGAGGCATCCACGTCTCAAAAATCCCAACCATCCTCTTCCATCCAAAAGTCCCACTCCATTCAAAAGTTTCAAATTCCTAAATCCCACATCAAAAGAAAAAATCATAAAAATACTAAGTCTATGTGGGTACCTAAATACTTACATCATCCATCTCCTAAGAGAACATCTCCATTACTTCCTACACCACCTCCAAATCAAAAGATTCAATGTCTATCATGGTGTGTGCAACCATTGGTCATGGTTCCATTCCATTCCACAACATTCCCACATACCTCCATCTCGCCATCTTTCATCCATTAGCCTACATATCTCCCACATCACTTTCCTATGGTCCATGCTTTTGGATAAGTCTTTCATCCATCCTTTTGCATAAGCCTTTCTTTCCCTACATAATCCCCATTGTAATCCATCCATGCATGATCCATATCATTATCCACTATTCTTTCGTACATAATCCATATCATGATCCATTATCTACCTAATCCATCTCCCTCTCATGCATTCCTTACCAACATCTATGAGCATAATGACTTGACATGGTCCATGCAATGACATCCATCCCTAATGGGACTATCACCTTTCATGGAACTAGACACTTGAGTCCCTCCTATCTATATTCCGCTTCTTCCATCCAAAAATTCGAAAAAAAAAAATGTAAAGAGAAATCCCTTCGTCCAGCGGTGAAAACCTGGTAAACAAACACCTTGGATAAGTACCATGATCAAAACTTGGCAAACAAGCATCATGTGTAGGTTGATCTTCTATGTCTCTTACACTTGGGGGCACAATGTCTCATCTATCCAACCTATCATATCATACCATTTCCATCCTACCTACCATCTTTAGCCATCATACATACCTATCATATTGAGTCCATTTGTCCACCCTTCTCCTTTTGATCTTGATGAAGATTGGGGGCAAAAATGTTGACACATGTGATGCAGAGGCATTCACACTATAACCTTCGCATATAGCATGGATGTCTGCAGACCAACCTCATCATCATCATCTTCGCCATCATCATCATATTCCCTAAAACCACCAACAGCATCATCATGTTTCACGTTACACAGTCAGCATCATCATATTTCGGACGATCGCAATTGTCCTCCTGCCGACTACTATTCACCTCCTCCGTTTTCTGCCTAACATCATCATCATGATGTTCAACTAACGCAAACATCCTCCGGTTGCACTATTCATCGGGCGCTGAACTCCATTGGCATCATCATGATATGCAACACTTCCTTCGTCAGCTGGATAACCGATATCTGGTTGCCCCAAAGGTCCTGATGACGACCACTTCAGCACCTTCCCTTCGATGCTCTGCTAGCCGACGACACAAACAACAGCATCATGATATAATTTATCCGGTTCTCTCGAAACCTCCTGATGATGTTAATACAACCGATACCTTAGCACTTAACGACGGCAGGATAAACTCGCATAGGGGGGATATCTCAATATCCTGATGACGATGACGTCATATCCTGATGACGATGACAACATCCAATATCCTGATGACCCCTTCGACACTTAGTCAAAAAAAAAAACTTTCTCTCCCGCATCTACTCGCGATACGCGGATGATTGGCACTCCCGATAGATGATCCTGATGCCGATACGCTCCTCCTCGGCTCTCCTGATGATGATCACCCCGACGCAATTGCACTTCATGCACTCGAAAGCATCATGCTCTCCTTCACTTATCCGGATGACAATATCCGAACTGCCTGCAGGATATTCACCAAGATATCCTGATGATGCCGTTTTAGCGAACTTCTTCACTTAGCGAAATTTCACTTCGCCGATCCTTCGGGGACGACCCGATCCAACCTTAGGGTGATCTTCCTCCTCAATCAGCTCGACCTAGCACATGAGGATGCTAGGCTTCTCAACATCTGTCGACCGCGATCCTGCACACCTGCATGCAAACAAACAAACTACCTACTAACCTACTGTACATTGCCATTCCACCGATCAGTCGGATCAACCGGTGGAATGGATCAGTAAATCCATGAAGCCACCCAAACCAGCAAATCGATTACAGAAAGGGAATCAAACAGAAAACGAAACAGTATCTTTATTGATTCAAAGATGCAATACAATATGATGTTCCTCACACAGAACACTCAACCTCCTCTGCTTAATGCAATACTAAACTGCCGATCGATGATCTACAATCAACCGATCCTCATGCTTATAAAGATTTCCCTACGAGTACTACTGACCCAACTCCAAGTGGCTGGGAACTCTCCAAGCGGCTGGGAGATCCAACCCGACCCTACATCATGACAGCTGTTGTAACCAACTAACTAAAAATAGCAAAAGCCTGGTCAGCATGATCTTATCATGATCAGCGTGACCTTATTACATGCATTTGGTCTAACAGACCTTCTTGGAAACATAAACAAGACCTAAACTACTAACTGCCTCATGAAGGCCAGCTGTTAGGTAGGTGCTCCTGCACCATACTCCCCAAAAGAAAAGAACTCATGTCCCATGAGTTTAGTATGTGGAAGTCCTCCACCTTTACACTTGGCCTTGTCAATAATCTGACCTGCTCCAGCTTTGTCTGCTGCTGTCTCTTGGCTTCTCCAAGTCTTCTGAACTGTAACTTGCTTTCTGGCAAGTAAATCCTCATGCCTATTGATGTAGGCCCTTCTCAGGTTGTCTCTGTGTTTGTCAGATTGTCTGACCAGAACCTCTATCTGAACTGCTTCTTGAACTTCTGAAATGTTCAAGCCTGTCTTCCTTTCAACCTTTATAGGACAAGCAATAGTCCCAACTATGACAACATCCTTGTCATGCTTCTGAACTGGTTGCTGTTTGCACCCCTGTTTCTGAACCTGCTGCTGACCTCTGTCAGTCACAACTGAAACTTTCTTCAGCTTGTTGTCTGTAACAACTCCTTTCCCTGCAGTGTCCTGAACTGCCTTTATGCCTGCTCCCCTAGGCATCTGCACAAATTCCTTCTTTCCCATTAAAATGATTTGGGCTGCCTTCTGTACTGCAGCTTTTGCCTGCAATGGCATCAACTTAATAATCTTCCCATCCTTCTTGATGGTGTAGGTATTAGCATACCCATCATACAGTACCCTTCTGTCAAATTGCCATGGTCTACCCAACAGTAGGTGACAACATTCCATAGGCAATATGTCACACAAAATTCTATCCTGATATGGTCCAATCTGGAAATCCACATATGCCTGTTCAGAGACAAAAAGTGATTGCCTATCACTCACCCAAGATGTCTTGTAAGGGTGTGGATGTGGAATCCTTTCCAGCTTCAGTTTATCCACCATTTCCTGAGATACCATGTTGTCTGTTGAACCAGTGTCAATGACAACCTTACATACTTTACCTTTGCTCTTGCATGTGGTCTTGAAAAGAGCTCTTCTTTGCATCATATCCTTTGATGCCTGCAAACTAATTCTCCTTAACATCAGTGATTCTCCACTCTCTGGATATCCATAATTATCAGGCTCTCTGTTTGAACTCTGTGCACTTTCTTCTACTTTCTCTTCTTGTACCAGTTGTACTCTCTTGTCACTAGTTCTATCATTTCTGGATGATGAACCTTTGTTTTCTGGACATTTGAAAGATGGATGACCAAACTCTCCACAGGTGTAACACTTTCCTGAAAATGTAGTAGAACCTCTACCACCTCCAAATCCTCCTCTATTACCTTTCCATCCACCTCTGAAATCAGACTGTCCATTTCCTTTACCAGTGTCTTCTTGACCCTCATTGGTTTGCTTTTGTGCAGGGGCTGCTCCTCTTCCCCTATTGTTTCCTCTTCCTCTGATGGACTTATCATGTCCTCTATTCATCTTTTCTTCAATCCTGATTGCCATTTGATAACAATCCTCCACATTCTTAGGGTTAGCTAACACTAACTCATCCTGTATGTTAAACCTCAAACCAGCCAAGTACCTAGCCACCTTTTCTACCTCATTCTCATGATGACCAGATCTCATACTCAACAGATAAAATTCCTCAGTATATGCTTTCACATCCCTGTCTTTCTGCTTTAAAAATTGCAGCTTCTTAAACATCTGGATTTCATAATCCCTTGGCAAGAATTTACCCTTGATCCTTGCTACCATCTTATCCCATGAAGTGATCTTAGACTTCCCTTGTTTCCTTCTCTCAGATTGTACATAATCCCACCATACCAAAGCATGACCTTCTAACTTGGTCTTTGCAATCTTTACTTTCTGATCCTCAGCAACATCTTCACATTCAAAGTGATTATCAAGTGCAGCAATCCAATCTAACAACTCATCTTCATTCAAGCTTCCCGTATACTTGGAAACATCAACCTTTACCTTAGGTTTTTCACTCTGTACTGCCTTTAACAGTTTTGCCAATCTCTGGTCTTCAGCATCCAGATCTTCAGCTACCTCTTCATACTCTTCAACAGTATTTTCATCTTCTTCAGACTCACTGTCTTCCACTTCCCTCTTTTTGTTCTTTTCCAGGGCTGTCAGCCTGGCTTGAAGTGCTTCAGCAAGCTCCTTCATCTTCCTCATCTCTCTAGCATGTTTCTCCTTCATTTCCTGCAGTTCCCTTGTAGTACCACTACCTTTCAGAGGCATTTTGTCAACCTCTTAATCAACACACAACACACAATTCAACTCTACCTCTGCCCTTTCGGTGACAGAATCAACACACAACAGCCCAGACCTTTTGCTGAGCTCTGATACCACTATGATGCAGAGGCATTCACACTATAACCTTCGCATATAGCATGGATGTCTGCAGACCAACCTCATCATCATCATCTTCGCCATCATCATCATATTCCCTAAAACCACCAACAGCATCATCATGTTTCGCGTTACACAGTCAGCATCATCATATTTCGGACGATCGCAATTGTCCTCCTGCCGACTACTATTCACCTCCTCCGTTTTCTGCCTAACATCATCATCATGATGTTCAACTAACGCAAACATCCTCCGGTTGCACTATTCATCGGGCGCCGAACTCCATCGGCATCATCATGATATGCAACACTTCCTTCGTCAGCTGGATAACCGATATCCGGTTGCCCCAAAGGTCCTGATGACGACCACTTCAGCACCTTCCCTTCGATGCTCTGCTAGCCGACGACACAAACAACAGCATCATGATATAATTTATCCGGTTCTCTCGAAACCTCCTGATGATGTTAATACAACCGATACCTTAGCACTTAACGACGGCAGGATAAACTCGCATAGGGGGGATATCTCAATATCCTGATGACGATGACGTCATATCCTGATGACGATGACGTCATCCAATATCCTGATGACCCCTTCGACACTTAGTCAAAAAAAACAAACTTTCTCTCCCGCATCTACTCGCGATACACGGATGATTGGCACTCCCGATAGATGATCCTGATGCCGATACGCTCCTCCTCGGCTCTCCTAATGATGATCACCCCGACGCACTTGCACTTCATGCACTCGAAAGCATCATGCTCTCCTTCACTTATCCGGATGACGATATCCGAACTGCCTGCAGGATATTCACCAAGATATCCTGATGATGCCGTTTTAGCGAACTTCTTCACTTAGCGAAATTTCACTTCGCCGATCCTTCGGGGACGACCCGATCCAACCTTAGGGTGATCTTCCTCCTCAATCAGCTCGACCTAGCACATGAGGATGCTAGGCTTCTCAACATCTGTCGACCGCGATCCTGCACACCTGCATGCAAACAAACAAACTACCTACTAACCTACTGTACATTGCCATTCCACCGATCAGTCGGATCAACCGGTGGAATGGATCAGTAAATCCATGAAGCCACCCAAACCAGCAAATCGATTACAGAAAGGGAATCAAACAGAAAATGAAACAGGATCTTTATTGATTCAAAGATGCAATACAATATGATGTTCCTCACACAGAACACTCAACCTCCTCTGCTTAATGCAATACTAAACTACCGATCGATGATCTACAATCAACCGATCCTCATGCTTATAAAGATTTCCCTACGAGTACTACTGACCCGACTCCAAGCGGCTGGGAACTCTCCAAGCGGCTGGGAGATCCAACCTGACCCTACATCATGACAGCTGTTATAACCAACTAACTAAAAATAGCAAAAGCCTGGTCAGCATGATCTTATCATGATCAGCGTGACCTTATTACATGCATTTGGTCTAACAGACCTTCTTGGAAACATAAACAAGACCTAAACTACTAACTGCCTCATGAAGGCCAGCTGTTAGGTAGGTGCTCCTGCACCAACATGTTTTGGTTATCTCTTGATATACCTCATCCTTCCAAACAAGCCTATCATTATCATATTGTTATAAGCTTTGTCATTGAAAAATCCTAAGCATTACACCTAGATTGGGGCATTTTATTCCTAGGTGACATAATCTTTGGAGATCACATCCTTGCTCCTTTATGATGCATCTACCCCATTCACTATTGCTTGTCCTTTTATCCATCCCTTTATCATGAGCCTTCTATCCCATAAATTATCGCCTATCCATTCATCCTACATTATCCTTGCACCAAGACTTGTTTTTCCCTTGTCATTGGTATCTAGCATAAAGGCTTTCAAAATTGTCATCCAATGCCATCCCTAAAACATTTTCAAAAATCCAAAAAAATCAAAACATTTCAAAATCCAAAAAAAAAATCATGACACTTTCAAAAATCTAAAAAAATCAAAACATTTCAAAATCCCAAAAACTCAAAACATTTCAAAATCCAAAAAAAATCAAAACATTTTAAAAAATCCAAAAAAAATCAAACATTTCAAA
This sequence comes from Cunninghamia lanceolata, assembly GCA_027924645.1. NCBI lineage: Eukaryota > Viridiplantae > Streptophyta > Pinopsida > Cupressales > Cupressaceae > Cunninghamia > Cunninghamia lanceolata. The sequence goes on from BSBN01000448.1 coordinate 7,205,109, forward strand.
ATCCAAAAAAATCAAAACATTTTCAAAAATCCAAAAAAAATCAAAACGTTTCAAAATCCATAAAAATCAAAACATTTCAAAATCCAAAAAAATCAAAACATATATCAAAACCCCAAAAAATCAAGCAATAAAATCAAACCAATCATCAAATCATCAATTCAATCAATCAAATCAATTCTCAAATCATCATCCAAACAAATTCTTCCAATAAATTCAATCCAATTCATCCATCCAAATCATTAAATCAAATCACTTCTTCCAACCAATCATTATCAAATCAAACCAATCCATCAAATCATCAAATCAAATCCAATTCTTCTAATAAATCCAATCATTCAATCAAATCATCTCCTTCAAATCAATCATCAATCCATACCAATCATCAAATCAAATCAATCCAATCATCCAATCTTTCCAAGAAATAAACTCAAATGCAAATCAATCATCAATCCATATCAATCAAGTTAATCAATCTTGTCAAATCATCCAATTGCATCCTTGGTTTTGTTCCAATCTTGCTGTCAACCAAATCAATCGATCAATCATCATAATAATCAATGGGATTTATCATCCCCAATCCTAGTGTTGTCCTTGGGATATGTCGTTCCCATATCAAAAACACAATCCTCGCGTTGTTCTTGGGATAAATCATTCCCACATCAACAACGTCATCAATCAATCAATCATTAGTTTATAGCTTCACAGGGGCAATACCTTGTTTATTTTTGTATCATTTGTACATGCTTGCTTTCATGCTTGTGTGTAATCATATTATCTTGCATTTGTATCATTCCTAGCTAATATTCGTATCTTGTATCTAGACAAGGTTGTATTACGCTGGGGCATGAGACACATTGTCACCTTGGTCCTTATACCTTGGTGCATAACGTCTAGTACTATATCAAACATCATGGTTGCTCACCTTCAGTGCAACATAACATATCCTTCTTTTATCCATTCCCTCATTTTTCTTCCTTGACCAACCCCTTTCATTTTGACAGTCTACCCATGTTTGTCCAACCCGCATATCCTCTCGAGGGGGCATCATCATCCTATTCCTCTATCCATATCTCACATTCTTTGAAATGATGTTACTTAACTTAAATCTCATCATCTCAAAGAGGGGAAAACTGTAGACATTTAAAATTGTCCATACCTTGCAACAACACATTTTGTCCTAGGTCCTTGCATAATCCCACTTATAAATTCCACTTGATCACCTTTCCAATTAATTAAATAAACCTCTTTATTTAATTAATTCCCTTTCACATGTCTCAAAATAATTCAAATTAAATATTTGAATTAATCCCTCACCATTTACCACATTGCAGCATGTGTCACATGACTACAACTCTTCTCATGCACAAATAATTTAAATAATTTTATTATTTAAATTATGAGATTCCCACTCACATCCTATTTTTAGCCCCACTTATTTGTGCATCATAAGGCATTTTCTATTCAAAATAAATAAAAGAATCCCACTTATTTCCTCTCATCCTATTTTTAGCCTCATGTCATAACCCACTTAATGTGTGTCATAGGCACTAAAATTGACTTTTAATCCTAGCCATACACATCACACATTTGACTTTTAAACTTGACCATTGAATCAAATCAGCCTCATCCTATAAATCTAGCCTCACACAGGCCATTTGGGATCCATCTTCTTGTATCCTCACTCTACCAAAATTCTTCCAATCTTCTCATCTATCTCTATTTATCTATTTTATTCTATCATCTTCATCTTAGAATTATGCTACTACAATGGTGAACAACCAACATTCCTCCATCAACAATCCTTTGAAATCTTGCATTCTCTTGCAAGGTTGAGAAGAGAAATGGAGATAAATTGAGTTTAGTGTGGATTTGGGTTTGCATTCTTTTGTTATTTTGATTTTCATGCTTGCTCATGCTCTATTGTGCTAGTTAGGGTTTGATATCTTATTGTTTTAGTTTTAAATCTGCTTTTCCCTAACTACAACTTCTTCTTCTTCATGTGAATTCCTTAGTAGGAATGGTTATAGGATTGTTCTTAGATCGAAGTTGGATGTCATTAATCTCCACTACATTTAGGTGGCTACATTTGGGTTAGAGTTGTACACCTATTGTTGTGGCCTATTATTTTTGGGATTCAAAACTGGTTGAGTGGGTATCAATGGTTGGTTCACCTATTCATTGGAGTTTGAATTTCTAGGTTCTAAGGGTCTAGGGAGTAAGGCTTGGAGTTGGTTTTGAAATATCCTTTGGTTACATTGAGGTGCCCACTATTGTTTATATTGTTGCTGATTTGACCATTGAGGGTTGGTCCAAGATTGATTTGTCCAATCTTACTGAGGCCATGCTAGTCCCGATTGCATCGGCATTTGCATTGGGCCTCCCCAAGGTCCATTATAAGAGTTTGTACCCCAATTTGATGGGCCTCTTAGAGCATATTGGCTCTGAAACTGATTAAATCCATAATTAGGTTGTGTTTGGCCAATAAAATTTAGCTCTTCCTCATCTGTCAGAACCTTTTTCAATCTATTTTTAATTTTGGGAAGCAGGCCACACTCATTTGTAGTGTGATTTTTCTCACATATCTTACACAACTCAGTTCAATTTAAGGGACATTCCCTAAGTGAATGTTTTTCTCTACAATGAGGGCAGTAAATAGCCAAGGGTTTAGTGTTCTTTTTACTAGCCTGCATGCCATCCAAAGTGGTATTCAAATGAAGTAGGATGTTAGTTTTGAGGTTTTCTAGTTCTTCCATTACTTGTGTAACATCATTCGTACTACCCCTTTTTAGTATTCTTTTACCTACCCTATTGCGAGAATAGTTTATGTAGACTTCTACAATTTTTGTAAAAGTTTGTTTGTTAATATCTCCTCACCCATCTAATTTAAAGATTCCCTAATCTCATCATCAATTCCTTTTAGAAAGATAGTTTTACTTAATTCCTCATCTAGATTGTTTCCACACCTCCTATGGACAAATAAAAATCTATCCACATAATCCTCTAAATTTTCATCTTCCATTTGTTTCATGTAGAAGAGTTCATCTTTTCGATCCCTGACTCTATAGTAATCCTGATATTTGTCAAGAAAAATGGTTTCCATTACATCCCAGGTAGTGATAGATTCTACAGTCAAACCCATGAACCATCGTAACGCTGACTCCTTAAGAGTGGAAGGAAATTGTTTTAATTTTTGGTTATTTATGGCATAATCATAAGTTTGACAGAGGACCTTGAATTCAAATAGGAATTGGTCTGGATCTTCTGAAGTATTTCCCCTAAAGATGGGTAGAAATATAGGAGATATATTTTTCATAGGAGGTTCATTTCTATTAGCAATTCATGGAGATTGGATAAGAGAATGTTCTATTATTAGTTGGTTCCTCATGGTTAGCACCATGAGACTCTAATAGTATAGGTGATCCTTGATTGATCAAATAATCTAGAGGTTCTTCTAAATGAGATTCCAAAGATGTATTAGCTATAGTTTGCTTGATGAATCAACCTAAGGCTTCCCTAGGTCTTCTCATAAACTAATGGATTGAAAGTCTTATCAAAACCTTAAACCTGCAATGATTTGTAGATTTTTCCTAGCAATGGCACCAAAAATGATGAGGGTCAAAGTAGTGTTTGTTAATGCATCATCATTTAATTTTATCAATCTGAAGGTGTATGGAGTGATCTGCGATAAGACTCTTTAGTATTGGGGGGTTTGGTTGATTGGTTCATGGATGGGACTTGGTTCATTGATCTTGTAAAAATGAAAGGTCATACAAAAATGGAAATCTATATATTTGCTTTGGAAATAAACACACATGCAATGAAATAAACTATTCTAGCTTGCTGAAAAATAAACACACTTTACTAGAAATAAACACACTTGCAGTAAAAGAAACTATTCTAACTTGCTAGAAAATAAACACACTAGCAATGAAAGAAACTATTCTAAGTTGCTGGAAAATAAACACACTTGCTAGAAAAGTAAATAAAAATAAACTACCTCTACTTGTTAAGCTGCAACCATGAAATACTCTGAATATGATAGTGCTACTGAATAACAAGTCTATTTTAGAACTTATAAAATGATCCTGTAGGGAACAACTTAACTAACGAACACACAGAAGTGAAATACACATCACATGTGTACGAGTACAAAGCTAACTAAACAAAAGATATAACAGAATCGAACAAACATGAAAATACTGAGAGCTCTCCTCCAAATGGGAAAGCAAGCCCTACTTTCCCAACTAGAGACGATCCTCTTTGCTCAACTAATTCTTTCAAAAGAATTCCCCCTTCATTTGCATTCAATCATAGTCTAAACAATGGAAGAAAGTACATGTCTAAAAACAAAAAGTTTTCCTCACACTAGAAAAACAATATAGCGAACAACTATCTATGAAAAATTGGAACTAACTTAGAGAGATGATTTGCTCCTATTTACACATTCGAGCTTTATTGAAAGGAAATAACTAACAACAATTCTAACTACAATGAACTGGAATTAAAGCCAGTTACTTATTTATTACATTGATGATTCCACTACAGTTTACAGGGGATCAAGGATTTGTATCGACTTGGCTGTTGGCAAACTTGAGTGATTCCCTGAAATGGTGTGGTGCTTGGTGGTAGTGAGTGTAGTTAGAATTGATGCTAATTAGAAGCTACTTTGGTTAGTCACTAAAATGGCGTGACATGGAGATTTAGATTATAATGGGTGCCTTAATTGAGGCGTGAGTCATGTTTACATTGCTGGGGCTTTTGGGTAGCCCTAGGATTGGCTAGTAACAGTCATCGACTTGAGGGGAGGATGACTCTTATGGGAGGGTAACAACATCTGGAGCTATCTAGAGTTTAGGTTCTTTGTAGAAAAAGGGGGCTCTGGTGGGATCTAGAGACTACTAGAAGTCTTACTAGCATAATCCTCATGCAAACACAAACCACTTGTACCACAATTCATAAGATATACATTTTGAAAATGAAATTCAAGTAAATAAGTCAAGAGATTTCATCAAAGGAAATGAAAACTAAACATGTGCATAATCCATCCAAACAACAAACATAATTATAATAATATGTAAATATATATGCCATAGTGTTTTGTTGAAGTCTTTCAGAATAGGAAATACAATGAAATAGATGAGTCATATATTTGACTTATCAAATACTACCAGAACTTGACTAAAGCATGCATGAGAGCAAGCATCTCTTTGTCATAGATGTAGAATCTCTTTTTGATCCTTTCAAATTTCTACCTTCAAATGCAGTGAGATGCCACTTCTATACTAATACAACTCCAATTGTCTCTCCTAAAGCATCACATTCTAAAACAAATGGATGTGAGAAATCTAGAATAGGAAGTTTAGGACATGAATTGATTATCACCTTTAGCTTATCAAAATTTTCTTTTGTTGTTTCTATTCATGCAAAAACTCATTTCTTTGTCATATATGTTAAGGGTGCTACTAGTGAAAATCCATTAACAAATTTGTTGTAGTAATTGTAAAGGCCAAACAATACTTTCAACTATTTTAATGTGGTAGGAGGAGGCTAGTCCAAGATGGCTTGGATCTTTTATTCATCCACCTAAACACCTTGAGCACTAATGGCATGGCCCAAGTATAAAATCCATATCACCCCAAACTTGCATTTGGATTCTTTTACAAAGAGATCTTGTTGCTCTAATATACCAAGGACTATATGTAGATGCTTTAGATAATCTTCCCGCATCTTGCTACAAATCAAAATGTCATCAAGAAAACTAAAACAGGGTGAAAGTTCAAAGTTGTGTCCCACTTTAGGCCAACTTATCAATACAAATGGGGTCAGTGCAAGAAGTTGGGTCCACTTTTTGGCCAAAAAGTGGAAGTGTTTTCCTTGATTTTCAAAATTTGTTAGATTTAACCTAAAAATTTGACACACTTAAAGATTGAATCTTCAAAAAAGTCACTAATATGAAATGTAGTACTTGGAGTCTAGTTTTGAAATATGTAATTTATTTTAATACCCAGATGATACAAATTGATTTTCAATAGGCACGTCTAAAAACCATTGTTTAAAAGTTACTTTTTTTAACCATACCATGCACATGTAAGGCCAACATAATTTGACCTAAATACAAATATTTTTCCAAATCCTTTTGGGGAAAGATGTGTAGTATAGTAAATTTTGATGATGATATTTTTTATAACTTTTTCCAAATATTTTTTTTATTGATTTTTTATTGGCCCTAATTGTTGTTTTTGAAAACCCCTTGTGTACGGCCAACATAATTTGAGGAAAACTAATCATAAAATGATTTTTTTTTTCATTGTGTGAAGAATGATGTGTAGATTGATGACATAAATTTTTTTTTAAATTTAAAAATTAAAAGTTATTAAAAAAATGTAAACCCCTGTCATTTCAAGTTTTTGACCATTTTGTTCATGAATTGATTAATAAATAGAAAAACGAGTTGAATAAAAAAATTACATATTTGAAAACTACACATCATCATCTGTAATGGGTTTTAATTTCATTAAAAAATTTAGAAAAAAACATCGTCATCCATATTGGTAAAGTTGGTCTTTTCTCTTGCTCTGAACATGGACTTGTACTTGCAGGTCCAAGGCAAGGGGTTGGTTTACCATGCATTTCTTGAGCCTAAGATTTTAAAAAGCATGCATAGCTTTTTTAAATTCAAATACCTATTTAGAAACAGGTGCTCGCCCAAACCTAAGCTTTTAGAAATGGGTACTCATTCTAAAATGGTTACATGTTCCTTTTGTGTGGGATAAAAAGCGCACATGGCTTTTTTTAAATTCAAATATCTATTTAGAAATGGGTACCCATTCCTAAACGGGTACCTGTTTAGGCTCGGAGACCCGTTCCTAAATGGGTACCCATTCCTAAGTGGGTACTTGTTTAGGCTCGGGTACCCATTTCTGTCAAATTTTTTTTGCCTGTGAGTTCCCCTATATGTGGACCCAACTTCTTGCAGGAACCCAATGAATTTAAGTATTTCCAACTAAAATTCAATTTTAGTCAACCATATGTTCTAGCTAGATTCATTCTAGTTAAATTAGATCTAGGTCACAACTTTTTTAGCTAGAAGTGTCCACTAGATACATATGTAGTATCACATTGGGATTTATTGAAACTATCTGAAAAACTTAATGTTCTCACAACTCCTACTAATATAAATAATATTTAAAAAAAAATCTATAAAAATACTTTTGTAGATCTATAAATATAGTTTTCAAAAATATAAATTTTTATTTATTTAATTAGTGTTTATATTTTCTTTTTAGTGTTTTATTAAATGTAGGTCTTTAGGATAATAAATTATGTTTGCTTGTCTTCGCAAGAAAAAAAACTAAAGTTTATTAAAAAATTTAAAAAAATATGATGCACTAGAGACATTCCATGTTGAGATGATATAATTATTTTCTATTTTAGATAGATAGTTAAGACAAAAATTTGTATCCCATTGAAATAGTTGTGTTTTCAGTACACACAACTTTCCAATTTTATTTGAAAATATATATTTATCAAAATGGGAAAAAAAAAATCCAAGCACTAAAGTTTCAATTTATAAATGTAATAGAAAATGAAATTATTATATAAAAAGTGGTATCCCCCTTAACCTCGCTCTTTTAGCTCAATTTATCAACTAAATTATAGTGTCAATTTTACAAAAAACTACATTCAAATAATCTTTATATATATATATAAACATAAAATACACTAAAAAATATACATTTCATTAGTTTACAATATTTTAAAATTTAAAACATATATATATATATATATATATATATATATATATATATATATATATATATATATATATATATATATCATTTTCTAGTGATTCAAGTTAAAAGTTGGATCAATGTTGGCTATTTCCTTTATAAAAGTGGGCTACAACTTTGAACTTTCACCCAATGAATTTTCTCAATTGATTACTGAATACCTAATTCATGCATGACTTGAAAGTAGCTAAAGCATTTGTCAAACCAAAGGGCATGACCAAGAATTTAAAATTCCCAAAGTACACCTAAATCATATTTTATGCACATCCTCATCCCTTACATAGATTTGATGGTAACCTGATCTCAAATCAAACTTTAAAAAATATATTTACCCATGCAACTCGTCAATGAGCTCATCAACCTTGGGAATGAGATATCCATTTTTTGCGCTCTTCTTGTTCAAAGCTCTATAATCAATCCACATTAGCATGGTGCCATCCTTTTTCTTCACAAGAACTACTAATGAAGCAAATGGGCTAGAACTATTATGATTAAGGTGCCATCAAACTTGTAAATCCTATGTAATTTATTATTCCTATTATTGTTTTTAAATCACCCATAAGGGATGAGAAGTTTCACTAGCAATAATCTTGTTTCAGTGACATGTTTATATCTGGTACCTGACACTAATTGGTCCATGAAGGGGGGTCATAGGGGGGTTGTCGCCTTGCAAGGGGTCAGAGGGAATCACCCCCCCAGTGGGGGTTTGGGGGTAGCGCCCCCTAAATGACATTTTTTTTATATTTTATCATTGTAAATCTAGACTGTTCGTCACTAGGCCATACATTTGATGGTCAATATTATGTCAATTTTCTTGTCCTAGAAGGCAACCCCCTTTTATAAGGATATTTGTACTACATTTTTATCATAGTTGAGAGTAACATGCGTTGTTGGATTGCAGACTGAATAAGAAGAGGAATTGCATGTTTTGTAATCTCATATTTGAAGATAATACAACTTGGAGCCTCTTTTCTTGGTAGAGTTTTTTACCCAAAAGGGTTTTCTCCACATTACATATTGTGTTGTGTTCAATTCTTAATGCATGTTATTTCTATATAGTGGGTTTTATTTCTATTGCAATCTCTATTGATTCTACATTAATTAATGATATTAATAAGGTTTGAATCAGACTTCTGTTGTGTGGTTTGTACTTTCATTTCTAACACTTGGTATTAGAGCCTATCGAGTTTTGATTCTTGGGTGGTAGTTTGAAGGTTTTTTAGCTATAGTGGGAGATTTGGTTGTTTTTTATTTGCAAATCTTGTGTAAATATCATGGTTAAATCTACTGTTGATTCTACCTCTCGGTTGGACATTGAACAATTCAATGGCACGAGGTACGAATTTTGGAAGCTGAAAATGGAGGATTTGCTAGATGAAAGAAATTAGTGGTTGTCTATTATGAATGAGAATAAACCCAATGATGTTGCTCCAGATGAGTGGGATAGACTAGATAAAATGGCACAAGGTACAATTTAGTTGTGTCTTGCAAATTTTGTTCTATTGAATGTTGCAAGTGAGAAGTCTGCACATAGCTTGTGGAAATGTATAGGTGAGATATACCAAGCCAAGAGTATGGAAAACAAGCTTTATTTAAAGTGTAAATTATTTTCCATAAAAATGAAAGAGGGTGAATCGGTTGCAGAGCATTCGAATTCATTTAATTTGTTATTGAGTCAACTGGCATCTATAGATGTTGATGTAAATGAGGAAGATAAATGTATATTGTTTCTTTGTTCTTTACCAGAGTCATGGGAGAATATTATTTTGGCTATCATTGTTAACCTCACAGATCTGAAGTTGGATGCTTTTGTTTCAGTTCTACTATCATAGAAATTGAGGAAGAAAAGTTTGGATAGTTTAGGGGATGCTCTCAATGTTAGGGGAAGGTCTATGGAAAGTAGACTGAAAGGAGATCAGAAGGGATCTAAAGACAAGTCTAGGGGTTGTTCTAAGAGTCCTGGAAAGAAGAATAGAGTCAAGTATTGGAACTGCAAAAAGAGAGGACATGTGAAAAAGAAATGTAGAAACCCAAAGAAACAATGAGATTCTGCTACTAATAAGTCTTCAAATGTTGGTGATGAGGTTTTACTTTATGCATGTAATGTTGTTTCTCATGATCATTGGTTGGTTGACTCAAGATGCCTATGCCACATGACCCCACATAAATAATCATTTTCCACATATAAAGAGTATGATGGAGGAAATGTGTATCTCGGGGACAACTCTACATATCCTATTGTTGGACGAGGGAAGGTAATGTTGTGTTTCTTTAATGAGGGAATTAAAACCCTCGCTAGTGTTTTGAATGCTCATTAATTGGGTAGAAATTTGATTTCTATTTCAATGTTGAATGATTTGGGAATGCCTGTGATATTTGATAATCATGGTTGCAAATTGGTGAGAGGAAACTTGGTGGTAGTGAAGGGGAAAAGATTGGGAACTATGTTTAAGTTAGAAGCCACTATTGTTTGTAATTCCTCTTATGCTTCTAAGACTATTAATGAGAATACATGTATGTTGTCACACCATAGATTGGGCCACATAAGTCAGTTTGGTTTAAAGACTATCTTAAATAAAAAAATGTTAGAAAGTTTATCCTGTTCTAATGAGAGTTTCAAATTTTGTGAGCACTGTGTGTTTAGAAAATAGAATAGATCTCCTTTTCCTTCTAGAAGTAATAAATCTAATGATAAATTGGAACTTATTCATTCAGATGTCTTTGGTCAAGTGGATGTTGAATCAATTGAAAAATTTTGATATTTTGTTTCCTTCATTGATGATGTCTCAAGGTTTACATGGATTTATTTTATTTGTCACAAATCTAAAGTTTTCACTAATTTTATGGAATTTAAATCTTTAATTGAAAACTAGTCAGATCATAAGATAAAGGTTTTGAGATCTGATAGTGGAGGGGAATACTGCTCTAAGGAATTTGATGAATTCTGTAAGCATGTAGGTATTGTTAAACAAAAGACAGCTCCATAAGCACCACAATAGAATGGAGTGTTAGAAAGGATGAATCAGACAATAATGGAAAGAGCCAGAAGTATGTTAAGTGAATCATAGTTGAACAAATGCTTTTCGGCAGAAGCTGTGTGTACTGCAAACTACTTGGTTAACAGATCTCCATGTAAGGATCTTGTTTTAACTCCTTATGAAATGTGGACATGAAAGAAACCTTTTGTTTCACATTTAGGGGTATTTGGCTATGAGGCTTATGCTCATGTGCCTAAACAAAAATGAACTAAGTTGGAGCTAAAAGCTAAGAAGTGTATTTTCATTAGATATGGTGATAATGTAAAAGGTTATGAGCTTTGGAATTCAGTAACCCAGAAGATTGTCTATTATAGAGATGTTATTTTTCAAGGAACTTAGTGTTATTTTAGAACCTCAACAACCAAAGGAAAAATAAGAAAAGGTGAAGAGAGTAAACTTTGAATTAGAGCATGAAGATGCATCTCAAGGGGAACATAATGATGGATTGTAGGGTGAAGAAGAAGAAGAAGACTCAAGTGAAAGTTCTGATGAGGAAGAATCTTTTGTAACAAAAGAAGTTGGTATAGAAGAGCATGCAAAAGAACCTAAAGAGTCTCTTACTTGACCTTTGAGAAGATCCACAAGACAATGAAACCCAGTTGGTAGGTATAGTCCACCATATTTCTATTGTGTATTTGTTTTATTGAGTGCTGACGATGAGCCTAGATCTTATAGGGAAGCTATTCATGCAAATATTGAGTCTTTGTAGTTAGCCATGCAAATAGTGGGATCTTGTTCGTTTGCCCAAAGAAAGAAAGGCCATAGGTTGCAAGTGGGCCTTCAAGAAGAAGTTTGGAGAAGATGGTTCATTGGAGAAGTACAAGACTTGATTGGTATCCAAGGGCTACTCCTAGAGAGAGGGAGTTGATTTTAGTGAAATTTTCTCTTCTATTGCTAAATTATCTTCCATTAGATTTCTTTTATCTATTGCTACAACATATGTTTTTGAGGTTGAGAAAATGGAATGTTAAGATTGCATTTTGCATGGAGATCTTGAGGAATAAATTTACATGCAACAACCTATAGGTTTTGAGCTAAAAGGGAAAGAACATTAGGTTTGGAGACTAAAGAGGTCTCTTTATTGTTTGAAATAGTCCCCCAAAATGTGGTACCACAAATTTGATTCATTTGTATTGAAATTAGGTTTTATTCTAGAAGTGAGGAGGATCATTGTGTTTACATTCATTGTATTGACGATTCTATTCTGATCATTGCATTGTATGTTGATGACATGTTATTTTTTAGCAATACTAAGGGTATGATCAGTGAGTTTAAAGCTCAAATTTTAGCTACATTCAAAATGAATGATCTTGGAGCTACCAATTATATTTTGGGGATGGAGATCAAAAGAGATAGAGGAAACATAAAGCTTTGGTTATCACAAAGTATGTGAATACCATTTTGTGGAGATTTAGTATGCATGACTATAACCCAGCTAGAGTTCCCTTACCCATTGGTACTAAGATTTAATTAGATATGTGTCCAAAGAATGAGGATGATTTAGAGGATATGTCTAATGTGTCATAAGGTACTAAGATTTAATTAGATATGTGTCCAAAGAATGAGGATGATTTAGAGGATATGTCTAATGTGTCATATGCTAGTGTTGTAGGGAGTTCGATGTATGCAATGGTTTGCAATAGACCAAATATTGCCCAATTAGTGGTAGTTTTGAGTAGATTTATGTCTAACCCCGGTAGACAATATTAGAATTATGTAAAGAGGGTGTTTAGATATCTAGAAGGTACTTGTGATTGTTGTTTGGTTTATTCTAATACTGATAGTATTGACAAAAATTTGGACATATGTGGATTTGTTGATGTAGATTGGGAAGCTGACTTGGATAGTTGAAGGTCCATCGGTGGCTATGTGTTTACTTTGTTTGGTGGAGTAGTGAGTTGGATGAGAAAAAGGTAGCCTATGGTTGCTTTGTCCACCACCAAAGCAGAGTCTATGGATACTACCCATGTGTTTAAGGAGGCAGTTTGGTTGAGAAGATTGTGTACATGTATTGGTTTTGATTGCAAGATCATTTAGATTGATTGTGATAGCCAAAGTGCTATTTGTTTGGCCAATAATTCTATGTATCATGCTTAGACTAAGCATGTTGATGTACAATAGATCACTTTGTTTGAGAAATGGTTGCAAGTGGATAGATTAAGATGAATAAGGTAGACACTCAGGAGAATGTTGCAGATGCTTTGACCAAGCCTGTGAGCACAAATAAATTTGTTGTGTAGAGAGACCATGGGCTTTGTTTCTAGTGCAGGCCTAATTATTTATTTTTTCCTATGGGTATTTACAATGTATGATGTCAAGTGGGAGGATGTTAAGATTAAGGTGCCATCAACCTTTTAAATCCTATGTAATTTATTATTCCTATTATTGTTTGTAAATCACCCATAAGGGATGAGAGGCTTCACTAGTAGCGATCTTGTTTCAGCAGCATGTTTATATCTAGTACTCAACACTAATTAATCTACGACATGGGGTTGTAGGGGGGTTTCCCCCTATGAGGGGTCCAAGGGGATCATCCCCCCAGTGGGGGGCCTAAGGGCCGCATGCCCTGGTAGGGGTTCAGAGGCAACGCCCTTGAAACTACATTTTATTTACACTTTATCATTGTAAATTTGTACTATTCATCATTAGGTCACAAATCCAATGGTTGATATTATGCTAGTTTTTTACCTAGAAGACAACCCCATTTTATAAGGATATTTTGTACTATATTTTTATCAAAACTGAGAGTAACAGGCACCACTAGATTGAAGACTGAATAAGAAGAGGAAGTGCATGCATTGTAATCTCATATTTCAAGATAATACAACTTGTAGCCTCTTTTCTTGGTGGTGTTTTTTACCTGAAAGGGTTTTCTCCAAGTTACATACTATGTTATGTGTTCAGTTCTTAATGCATGTTATTTCTGTTTAGTGGGTTTTATTTCTATTGTAATCTCCATTGATTCTACATTATTTAGAGGATATTAATAAGGTTTGAATCATATTTCTATTGTGTAGCTTGCACCTTCATTTCTAACAAGAACTAGGCCTAATGTGACCCATCTCCAAGAGATCCTTTATGGCCTTCTCTATATCTTTTTACATTTGTGGGTGGTTGTAAGGAGTGGTCATGATAGCTTAGAGACTAATTTCAACTCTTTGATGTGCTATAATCCTCTATCAAGTGGTAATCTTATAAGGAAATCACTAAACACCACAATATGCTTATCCAAAAAATTATGAATATCAACATGATAATTATATTGCTTACCTATGGATGAATTTATAGGCATCACCAAACTACTTGTTGCCCAAGTGACTTATCCCTTGTATAAATTCCTCTCCATTATTTTATCTATAACCACTCATGATGATCCATTAGAAATACCTCTAAGCACCACATCTTTCTATTTAGATTTAGACTTTAGCTCCATGGATTGATCTTTGTGAAAACTCACCAAGGGAATGCAACCATTGCACACCCAAAATGAAGTTAATATATCTTAATCCCACAATATAGAAATCATCACTTAGAATATGATCACCCATAGATAAATTGATTTATCAAATTATTTTGGTGCATGGGATGGTTAATATATTAGAAACAATGGAATTGAACCCATCAAAGTCTTCAACTTTTAGACTTCTCTTAATCACCAAGCCTTCATCAATGAATTTGTGTGTATCCCCACTATCAATAATCACTATGATCCACTATCCTAATAACAATAATAGAACTATAAATGGATGATATTAGGATGCTCCTAAAAGAGTTTCAATTGCACCTCTACTTGTGCTTGAAACTTCATCCTCCATATTTTAGGTTCATGCTCCTCTATGATTGGTTGCCACTCAAGTTCTTCAAAATCTATATCCTCATTGAATAAAACCTCAATATAATGTACTTTCCCTTGAAATATATCTATGACTAGGCTACCATGGCTCCTTGTAGGAAAAAACATAACTTCTTCCTCCTAAGTTCATTTTTTGCTGCAATCTGTAAGTAGAAAAAGTTAGGAAGTGGATTGATTTTGGATTTTGTGTTTAAATTTTCAACTAATCCTACTTAAGATATTGGATTAATAAATTGAAATGATTTTCTTCTATTTTTTTATTATTTTTGTGATAAATAATACTAAACTACTTTAGTCCATCTAAAATTTTCTTGCCTACTTAAACTATGTTATTTAAGCAAGAATATAGAGCTAGGAATAAAAACTAGAATAAAAGAAAATAGAAGTAAAGAAAATAGAAATGAATATTAGAATAGTAAAAACTAAATAATAGAGAACCTAGAAAAAAACTTGGAAATATCACTAGTCTTAATGTCGGCATGCCTATGCTAGTCCTATAAGCATGTTGTTGTTTGACTCTCATGCAGTCATCCCAAGATGGTAGAAACTAATAGAACCTATATGGAGATAAAAATACCTATACACCAAGAGATTGAAACAACAAAGGAAATAGAGATGAATATAACAAAATGCATAGAACAAAAATAAAGTGGCCTAATGTAACTTGAATCAAATTAAAAGATTGACTAGCAAGGAGGGATAAAGAGACACAAACCTCTATGCATTTTATATCACTTAATACTTGTTCTTGGGATAGATAAAATGGTTGTGACTACAAAGGAGCCTACCAAAAAGGTCAGGCTCCTAGTTTGGTCTATTGACCTCCATGGGTAGTCAATGGAATGGGGAATAGAATGTGTGTGTGTGTTCTTAAGCCTATGTGCATCTAGAACTCAAGAATAGAAATATAAATTATTCTTTAAGTATTGAAGTCCTAGGTCTACAAGGATCAATAACCTAGTATGTGTAGAGAGGGAGATGATGTAATGAAATCCCAAGGTGCCAACCAAGGCAATGTATTTAATACAAAGAATTCATAATGAATAAAAATAATAAGATTGTGGAGAATTAGAAAATATACAAAAAAAAACTTAAAACAATAACCTAACAATATCACCTAGAACAAGGACTTTTGGGGGCTCTTCAAGATGGAGAATAGAGATCTTCTAATGAAAATGTACAAATCTCACACCAAAATGAACTACCAAAGGAATACAACTATCCAAACATACCACAGGTCATGCTTACAAGATTATTTGCTCAAGATAAATGTTGTAGCTGCTTAGAGATTCCTATAGTTTCTTAGAAAAATTCAGAGTCTAAGAAATAGAGTGTTCAAATCTTTTGGAAGTATGGTGAAGAGGCATGCAAGGGAAGAGTGTAAATATTGAGATTCACCCAATGGATCAAACAATAGTGATGTATGCATGTTCAAAGGCTAAAAGGTGGCGACTTTAGTAATAAACAACCACCATGCGATAGTTTTGTGAGAGAACAAAAGTGCACTCATGCAAACATGTCCACATCTATGCTAGTGTCCAAGTACAACAAGACCAAAAACATGATAGAATGGAAACATGGCATCACAAGACCACAAGAACATACTCAAACATAAAGAAAAGTATTAATCACACAAGAACATTAAACCAAACTAGAACTAAGGGTGGTACATAGACAAAAGCAAGGATAAGTGGTCCTAAAACATGCTACAAGGAGTGGATGCTAAAATAAGGTCAACTTATAATGTCAAAATTGTAGGGTATGTAATTTTTGACCTTACATTTTGCCCCAAAAGCTTGTGACACTAGGTGATAAAGATACACTAAAGTAATTGAAAAGAGAATATTAAAAATAATGATGTATTAAAAAGATATGCAAAAGGTGTAGTGCCCTCCATTCTCACCATGGACGTACAAGTAGTTGGGTCAGAACTTAGAGATGAAGGTAAAATAGTTTGGATGTGTAGACACCGAAAATTGGATTGCTCTGCAAACTAATTTCCCGTACCTCTACACTAATCCACTCTCCCCATCTGCATATCCCTGGTGATCAATTAATTCACCTAATTAATCCATTTAACCTTACAACCCTATCCTATCAATTGAATGAATATTCCTAATATTTATTTAGTTGATTTATCCATTTCCCTAATTCCTATTAATTAGATAAATCCTGCTTATCTAATCAACCTAGACTTAAGTTAATTAAGATAACACTTAATTAACCCTGCTTACCTCATCATCCACTCACTGAATTTAAAATTTAGTTGTCTCCCACTATCCTCCACTCACTGAATTTTAAATTCAATTGTCTCCCACTATCCTCCACTCACTGAATTTAAAATTCAGTTGTCCCCCATTATCCTCCACTCTTCCCAAAATGAGAATTTTTAATTCATCCACTAGGAATAAAAGATTCACTTTTATTCCTAGCCCTCGATCTCATCAACTGAATCCTCACCCTCCATCCTCATCTCCAAAATTCTATAAATTGGACCCCTCTCTAAGCCATCAGGAGAGACTCCTTCATGCATCAGACCTCTGCCCAAAATCACTCTAGCCATTCCCCATGTCCATCTCAATCAGGCATCAAACCACTTGTCTCTCATCTACATTGTGTTGTATGCATTGAGCAATCCACATCTACACACTAATCATGGGTAAAATCTGAGGAGACTTAATTAGGTGCATCTCCTTCCCGCATGGATTTGTGAGTTCATTATGAAGGTATAATCGTGTTATTTTGCATTTGATTCATAGTTAACCTTTATTTTGATTTCACTTATTAGAGGATGTATCAGGTATGTTTGGCATTTGGTTATTTGGGTTGGATTGTTTATTTGATGCTTTGGTTAATCATGGCGTTACATAATATTATTAGTCATAAATACATTTTGATAATTAAATAAATATAAATGCCTTTATGTAAATTTAGTTTATTGAATATGTATATATATTATACTAGTAGTTAAGTTAATAAATAAATATATTATTATTATTAAATGTTGTCTTGAGTGGCAAATAAAATAGGTAGCATTTATGTGTTGTCATAAAATCTATTTTTTTTAGCAAATACTAAAATAAATTAAGTTGGTGGGAGTTATTGGAAGAGTGGTAGATTTTATTTATTATTCTTCCATCTTGGAAGAGAGTAGGGAAGAGCTAAGGCAATTTATTATTTTAGAGATTTGAAATAGGAGAAGATTCTCTTTTGGCTATTATGGGTATGTGATATTTTATTTATAGGGGGTCATTTATGTGAGTGGAAGACTTTGGGATTTTCTTGTTTGGTTTTATATATATTGGGGATGAATTTTGAAAAGAGGGGGAAGAGATGCACGGGAAGAGAAAAGAGGAAAAGGAAGAAAATGGTAGAATTTTCTGTGATTGAAAGGAATGTTTCAAAAAAAAGGAGAGATCTAGAAGTTCTGAACTTGTGGAACTATATTTTGAAAATATTTTATGTGGATGCATGATTATGAAGCCATGAAAGGGATCTTTTCTAAAAATATTGTTCAGGTAAGTTTCTTATGCTTTAAATTTTTAACGTAAAGGTATCATCTATCATTATGTTTTCTTTAGATCCTGAAGATCATCCAGGTAATTGTTATATAAAATCTCTTTTGAATATTATTCATCAGAGTAGTGTTGATAACTGAGAGGGGGGGGTGAATCAGTTATCTTAATTATTTTAACTTTTTTTTCTTCTTTAACAACTAGTGCAACATCAAATCATATAAGCATGCATAACCATGAAGAAAAAATAAAATCAATACACATAACAAAATGATTTTGACATGGAAAACCCTGTTAGGGGAAAAACCATGGGGTGACTAACCCCAAGATTGTATTCTCTTTAAAAGAATAAATAGTACAAAAATGGCACTTGCCAATTAGGGCTCATTGCCCAAGCACATTGCTCACAAGAGGCTCACTGCCTACAATAGTTTATAGAAAGAAACAAGGTACTTGAACTAATGAGAAGCATCCACATATGCTAAGGTTCAGTTCTAGTTAGGCTCAATATACTGATCTATTGCACTTCATTCTTCCTTTGTTCTAGTGTTGTTGTTCGGTCACATTCTAGACCTGTATAGTTGCTTGGCACACTACTCTCTACTTTTCTTCACACTTCACAAATACACCACACACACATTTATACTGAAACCAATCTGGTATATATATCAGCATCAATGATTTCAATCATCTTTCTAGTTGGCATCTAGAAAACTCAAGATATTTCCAAACTCTAGTCTGTCGGCTGAATCCATGCTTACTAAGTGATGCGTATTAAAGAGATGCTTACATAGGTCATCAATCATGTTAGCCAACCATGAATGATACCTCAAGAAACTTGATCACCATTAATATCTCATCCGGATTAAGGTTTGATGCTCTGCCAGTTAGGTCTTCCTCAGTCTACTCTGCCAAACAGGAACCCAACACCTTAGGTGCTCATATCTCTTCACTCTTTCATCACCAGAGGCTCAATCTCTGAAATGTAATTAGTCATGGTACTCCTCTTGACTTCCCCAAGTCCACACTTTGTTGAGATACTTCCTCTGAGAGATCCAGACCTGATTGTCAGACCTTACTGCATGCTCTATTCTTGGTCACTGGACCAAAATACTCTTCAATCTAACTTCCGGTATAGACATACCATATCCTGTCGATGTGTGGCATGGACTTTGTTTCCATCAATGACAACATTCATGAAGCCACACAGTGTCTCTTGCCAACAATCTCCCCCTTTGGTATTAATGGTAACAGTTAGTGAAAAATGGACTAAGTGTCACACTTCACTCCCCTTGGCTAATGCTCTATTCTAAAGTACACTGTTCTAGAGCTCCCCCTTAGCTAGATTCCTCATTCTTCACTACTCCTTACTCCCCCTTTGACATCAATGGCAAAGGGTAGAATCTGCACACCAAAATTCCCAAAAATCCAACTATACTTAGCTGCATAAGTATATATACATGTTATACTTACATCTACTGAAGTATATCTGCAAAAGTTGTCTTCAACTGGACAAATTCTGTTGCCCAACTCTACTTCATCCCATCCAAAATTAAGATGTGACCACTCAATAGGAATGCAAAAAGCTTCTTCCCTCTTTAGATTGTAGGATCACTAGTTTGGGCTATGGTTTGAGCATCAGTTAGGGCCTCATGCATGGCCTCTAATTTAGGATAAGTATCCTTCTAAGTTCACCCATCCTGCTTATTATATTCTTCCTTTCCTTTCAAGTTTCTTTAGTTCATTTAGAATGGCAATAGTCTGACATTCCTGGTTTATTATGGATGTGGGGAGAGGATCCAAATTCTGAGATAAACTTGATAGTTTATCCTCTTGTTCTTTCACTTTCTTCTCAATATCCTTTGTCACTTTAGACTAGATAAACAAAATTTATATATTTCTCTGCCATCTTTAAGAGCATTTTCTAAGCTCTTTATCCAATATCCACATTTCTCCTATCATTTGTTATCAGCCCCTTGTACTTCAGAGAATCTCTTACCCAAAAACTCTTTCTGGACTTTCTCTTCTGCTGCTTCCTCTAAAGAGTCAAAATGTGTATTAAAAGAATTAACAAGAGATTTTAGATTACCAGATGAGGAGGCTGAAGGATCCTTCTAGAAGGATGGCATGATCTTCTCCAAATACACCGGATGCAATCTCTATCAGCTCACAGTCTTCCATGTGAGACTTCAGAAGTTTTTCTTTTGCCTTTGCTTGAGCAAAGGATGCTATCTTCATTGTTTGAATTGGGGAGAGGGAATCAAAATTGAATGGGTCCTTGAAACAGTTCTAGTTCACCAATCTCCATAATTTCTTTGGTCAAGAAATCTTTAACTATTTTTGCAGTGTCTCTTGCTGGAGACAGAGTCTTCTTTCCTTCTGTAGCCTCAGAACTATCTCATAGAGTCTTCTAAGTTTGATCTTCTTCTCTTCCTTTACCTCTTCTTCTTGATTGATTTTCTCCTCTATTCTTTCTTCTCCTTTAGATTCAGAGTCAGCAAGGGGATTCAGAAGAGAGGTGTCTACTTCTCCATGGACTTCCTCTTCCAGAACAGAGGAATCTAAGTCCTTAGTCTTCTCTTTATTTGTGTCCTTTGTTTCTTCTGCAACTGTCTCAGTAGATTCTCCTTTGTCATCCATGGCAGAGCGTTCATTACCTAAGTCCTCTATAACAGGGAGATTGAATCTATTAAAAGCATTCCAGAGGATATCTTCTGTTCTTTTGCTACTTTGTCAGTTTCTCCAAGCATAAGCTGATTCATTCTTGCTTTGCTTCGAGACTCATCCTTGCAGTCCTTGAAGATTATGTTCTTTTGTTGAGGGTTGATGGAAGGATAGAGTTGGATGACAATCTGCTCCCATATTTCTAGGTCTTTTGCCTTGGCATTGTTCTTTCTCACTTCAAGTTCCTTTTCTAAACTTTTTGGAATCAGAGATATAATTTCAATGAATGCTTTGTTATAGATGTTTAGATACTTGACTGTGGCATCTTGCAAGATCTTCTGATCAGCTTCATTATATTCATCATAAAATTTAGTCATTGGTTGCAGGTTCCCATCCATAGTAATTGATTTGATGATATCATAAATGTAGAGAGTACACTTTCAAAAAATTCTTCTACCTCTTCTTCCTTGTTATGACTAGTAGAGGGTTCACCAGAAGTTTTCTTCTTCTTCTTCTTCATTTTCTTGACTTCCTCATTGGTCTCAGTTTCTTCATCATCCTTCTAACTTGTATAGGACCTTGTCGCCTTTTTCTTTGTTCTCTTCTCTCCCCTTCCGGATGTCTGGGCTTCCAGTTTTGATGCTTTTTGGCTCTTGGAGGTGGCAGGTGTAGATCTTTTGGAGGATTTGGTCTAGGAGGGAGCTTACACTGGAGCACTTTCTATTTCTTGCCTTTCTTTTTCTGCCCTTTCCATCTTCTCTCTGTTGGCATCAAATGCCTCCTTTGATATTCCATGCCTCTTGGCTAGTTCTTCTACTTCCCTTCTTACTTTTCTCTTGATCTCTGGGTGTCTTAGTTCAACATGAACTTTAACACTCAGCTCTTGGAAGGTTCCAAACCTTTCTGCCTTAGGGTCCTTAGGCTAACTCAATAGGTGTTGGATGTGTAGCTCTAGGATTTTCTCATCAACCTCATACCTCATTGGCATGATCCACACTATTCTCAGTTCCACTGCCTCCATCAGGCATTGATCAATGTCTACCATAAAGCACACTGTATCCTTGTACCTCTCAACCAATGATTGGGGGATTCTTTCTCTGGCTTGCATCATACTTTCAAATTTCTTGAAGTAGCCCCAGAATACTGTATTATGTGCCTTGGTATCACCCAGCCCATGCATATAATCTCTGATTTGTATGGCTACTGGTCTGTCATTTTACCATATCCAACCAATGGATCTGGGTAGCTCATTCATAAAGTAAAAGAACAAGCATAGTATTAGCCCACCATACTTGAATGAGTTCTTGTCCTTCTTGATCTTTTGTAGGTTTTCCAATAGTTGGCTCAGAAGAAGCTCACAAAGATCATAATTTGCATTCTCCCTTAACATTTGATAAGTAGCATAGATTGTAGTTCTAGATATAGAATTCTCCCTGCTGGAGTGATATATCTTATAGCCAATTATCATGGATGCAAACTTGATATCCGAATCAGTGATATCTTCTATAGTCATTGCTCTCTTGTCAAATTTTGATCCAGTAGCCTCACTCACAGTTTGGTTTTTGACTGATTTGAGAGAAGACAACCCACCGGATGAGTGTAATCTGGTTACCACCCTAATTGCATCCTTGGTTATCTTGAATGGCCTCATCAACCACATAAAGTTGTCATGCATTCTACTCAGAACATACCGGACCCATTCATCTTCTACAAAATAGGGGAAATGGATGCAATGTCTGAAATGCTTATCTTGGATGGCTTTGTACTGAGGTTTGAGTTCAAATGATTCATCTATTAACTGCTTGTGGTAGATATCCATCAGCTTAGATTCCCCAAATTCTTCAATGTTCTCATGAATGTATGCCCTAACATCTTCTACATGCAGAACCCCATGTGGAATGCTAGAAAATGTGCCTAGGGGATCAACTTCTAGGGATTTGTAGGGACGTTTCTTGAATTTAGGGTGTGACCTATCAGTGATCTTCACAACATTCAGAGTAACCATCTTTCAAAAGATTCGAAGAGAGATATTAAAGAGTGGAAAATACCTTTTATGCTTCTAGGGTTCATGATATGAGCCAGATTGGATTGCTGGATGAATTGACTTCTGTAGTTGATCTTTGAGAGGTTTGTGACAATTTTGTTACAGAGTGCCTTCTCTCTTCTTCTCAAATGCAAATGTACAAATGATGAACAAAAGAACCCTTTTATTTCTATGCAAACCCTAATTCCATTTTGCAATAAATGTACAACTTAAGTTATTCCGGTTGCCTTATTCTCCTTGTTCTGAGAGAGATCTTTCCAGATCACTGAGATGCACCTAGAATGATAACTTACAATCTATCTCCCTTTCTCCAATCATTCCATCTAACCACAGATCCAAATATTGAATTATACCAGATCTAACTACGAAGGTCCTTTTTCTGGATGACTATCAAACTGGATTAATCTTGGATGATTAACCTTTTCAAACTCCTTGCAGATCTTTCATATCTTTACCAAAGGTTATTTAGATGTTTCTCTGAGAGACCTTTTAATCTGCAACTTTCCATGTGCCAATTTCATGCACCAATTGATTGGCTGGGGGAAATTGTTTTCTTTTGTGACTCCCCTTGAGCTAGAGCTCGTCTATTTAGTTTCTGAAAGGAATATCAGTACCAAATTCTAGTGCGGATCAATCCCCAACATTTTTTGTACTTCTCTTTACCCAAATCTTGTTCATCTCCCTTTGAATTTCATCCACATTCACTTTTCTTTTTCCTTTGTCTTGGATTTGATTATGATGCACCAGACCCCTTTTGTCCTGATTCTTACTTCTACAGAATTTGGCAATATGACCAGATCTATTGCAATTGTAGAAAACAACATTTCTTTGCACATTTGACTGGTATCCTCTTGATCTACATTGATTAGCCATATGTCCCATTCTATTGCATGCAAAGAATCTACCATTGAATGAATTATTCATTTGCATATTTCTACACTCCTGAGATTTGTGACCATACCTTTTGCAATTAAAACACTATTTGGAGAAGGATGAATTAGTCTGATTCATTCTTCTTCTACACTAATTAGCTTTATGACCAAAGTTATTGCAATTGTGGCAGTATCCATTGAAAGATGGATATCTTTTAGCATTTGGTTGCCTTACCAGAGGTCTTCTAGGCCTGTTCCTTGGATTTCCTGATCCAGAGTTCTTCTAACCGGATCTGGAGCTTTCACCTTTCTCATACCCCAAGCCTTGCTTGTCATCTACCCTCTTTTGGCTTTCAAGAACTTCAAGTTGAGCAGAGCTTATCTTAAATTTCTCTTTGTATTCATTTTCTCTTTGAAGATCCCTTTTAAGAGTGTCAATTTGATTCTCAAGTTGTTCTTCATTATCTCTAGCTTCTTCAAGATTAGATTCTAAATGCCTAATTACTCTATCCATTTTGTGGCAGTCTTCTGACTTCTCCTTGAGAGATTATTTTAGATCATCTTCAATTTTTCTTTTCTCTTCAATTTCTTGGGTGAATTTCATAACCCCTAATTCCATTTCATGTCTTACCATAATTTCAATCTGGTATATATATCTGCATCAATGATTTCAATCATCTTTCTAGTCGACATTTAGAAAACTCAAGATATTTCCAAACTCTGGTCTGTCGGCTGAATCCATGCTTACTAAGTGATGTGTATCAAAGAGATGCTTACATAAGTCATCAATCATGTTGGCCAACCATGAATGATCCCTCAGGAAACTTGATCACCATCAATATCTCATTCGGATTAAGGTCTGATGCTCTGTCGATCAGGTTTTCCTCAATCTACTCTGCCAAACAGGAACCCAACACTTAGGTGCTCATATCTCTTCACTCTTTCATCACCAGAGGCTCAATCTCAGCAATGTATTAGTCATGGTACTCCTCTTGACTTCCCCAAGTCTACACTTTTCTAAGATACTTCCTCTGAGAGATCTGAACTTGATTGTTGAACCTTGCTGCATGCTCTATTCTTGGTCACCAGACCAAAATACTCTTCAATCTGACTTCTGGTATAGACATACCATGTCCTGTGGATGTGTGGGATGGACTTTTTTGCCATCAATGACAACATTCATGAAGCCACACAATGTCTCTTGCCAACAAGTAGTTCATCTATGATACTGCATTTTGTAAACTTATGTTAACATATAAGTGTATGTGAATGTCTTATATCTGTAAATTACCCTGTTGTCTTTATCTTCCAAGCCTATTCCTCCCAACTTGCATAGATCTTCAACATCTGCATGTGCTTGAAAATCCTATAGCTCCCTCTTAACAACCAAGATAGTGAAATTTTCTAAAGCATGCACAGTAAATATATTTTGTGCAATCCTGCAATCATTGTATTCCATGTATTATATCACTGTAGAATATTATAGCATTTTCAACAAATCTATTTTATAATTTCCTTTTGATCAATTGCATTTGCATGAAAGTTCTGAGTCTTTTTCAACAAACCATTATTGTGCTAATTTTGCCATTCCAGCATATCATCAAACCACTTTTATTTCTTAATATTGAAAGGTTAACTTGTTTGCATACGGAATATCCATGATCAAGCTTTCTTCTATCTAGAAATCCTATCTAAATTGCTTCTTTTAGGATTGTGTTTAGTATAGCTTGGCTAGATCATTTCCTTCTTATAGTTTTAAGTGATTGTGCAAGACCTTATGCAGTGACTTCTTCCACTAATACATCTTCTGAGCCAAAAAGAGAATGTTTGGCCTTCCGTTATGTTCAAGCTTATTACAACATGCTACTTTTGTGCAAGCCTTGTTATTTTTTTTCTTCTAATAATTTATTGAAGCAACACCACTACTCTCCACAAGATATAGATCATTAGTTTGGTTATTTGTATTGATTTCAAACATGATTTGTTAGCAGCAAGAATGTTGCCACAAGAATTTGCGGCATGTAATATAAGATTAGGGTGTCCTCAAAGTTAGCTTGCACCAGTATCAATCGATTACTGTAAGGATTATTCATGGTATTAAAGTTTGAATTACTCTCACCTTATAACCTATCAGCTTCAATCTCTAGGACATTACCTACAATCATTTTATTCCTTGAGATGACATTTCTTCAATACTTTTTGTCAAACAATTCATGTGCCTTGTCTATGCTTTCACATTGATGTTACGCCGGTCAAATGGAATTGCTTGTAAGTTCTTAAATCTAATTAACAATTTCCTTTAAGAGCATATCCTACCATTGACATTATGAGCTATTTCCTTTACTAGTTCTTTAACTTTGCGAAAGTGTAGCATTTTGCTCATGAGGGTCTCCTTGTTTGATTAGAAATCTTTTATTTCAGGAATTGTCCATTGTGGAGACCCAAGTGCAATCTGAATGAGTTTGCTTTTGACTTGTAGGTTGTTAAAGGATTAAATTCCTTTATAATAGAAGGTGTGAGTTCTAGTATCTGATCTGGTCTTAAATCGTTGGATTTTTTTAAGATCTTGTTATAACTGCAATTGAAATTATCTTAGTGGAAGTTCTAAATAGCAAGATATTGTTTATAAATTTATATTTAGAATTTAGTGTTAGTAATCATTTTATTGCATAAGTTATGAGATCTATTATCTTTATTACTAAATTAAGTGTTTACTCTAAGACTTGAATGTCTTAGAGAGTAGCACTATGAATTCACTTTAAGTTTAAGTCTTTTGAGTCAGCTAACACATGGAAAGTTAAGATAATCTTATTAATGTAATCTTTGACCTAAGACTATTAAACATTTTTTTTATTATTATCTTTTTGTTATTCTATTTAGATATTCATACGACATAAATAGATCACTTTCTATATGTTTGATAATATGGCATAGAGCATATTCAAAAATAAAAGAAAGGTGTTAGGAAGAAATCATTATCGAGGTAGTAGTAGATATTGTTCGTGTTTAGCTAGGCAAAGTTATTTAGCATTTAACATTTGGTTGCTTGTCAATTCAAATGTTTTGGTGAAGAATTGCAATGGAAAGACTTTTGATGTTAATAGTAAACAAATGTTTATTAATAATATCATTATGATATCATCAGGGCATTATCTTACCGAGCCATAATTATTGTATCGGATTGAGATTGGCAAGTAATAACATGGTTATGGTTATGACTTGGAAATTAAGGAAAATGTAGTAAAATATTTAGTGTTTTGATTCAAGTGAAGTGTAAGATAGAATGAATATAGAGAATATATTCTTGATTAAATAACTGATCTTCATGTTATTATTCCTAGTTGTATAATTCATATGTTAGTGTGATTTATTTTGGTAAGTAAGTAATAAGAAGGTCTTAGCTTATACTAAGAAGGTCTTAGCTTATACTAATTTTGGTAGTTACTAAGATTTTTTGTGGTAGACTATGTAAATTGCACGTGTGTGTATCCATCTTGTGCATATGGAATAAATAATGGCTGTTAGTCAGAGTATGTTAGGAATCAGTAATGTAGTCATGATTTGAATGAGTTATGTATGTTGTAGGTTATTACTTAATTTCAATAATGTAGTCATGTTATCCCTAGGGATGTTAGTTAAATTGTGGTATCAAACTATGTTATATTTTATTATCATTAATTCTATTTAAAAAAAAAGTTCTACCTTTTTATTACTTTAGTTGACTTATCTCTAGGGTTGCATGGAGGGGCATTGCAAAAGGATACATTACAATTCTTCAAGTGAGAGGGCCATGGTCCCAAGCTAAGAATTTGTAAAACCACATGTTAGAAAAACAAAAAGGTACAAGACAAAAAATGTCAAAACATAAGACCTAGAAAATAAATGCATTAGAAAAACATAACCTACAACACAAATGTGTTGATAAATCATATATAATCTAACACATGTACAACACATATAAAAGAAAACTAGACAATAATACACATGAAAAAATAGAGAAATCACATACAAAGATAAGAAGAAGACAAATCAAGCATTGTGTAGCATACTTTATTTCTAGAAAATCAAGAGACATAATCCAATGTACTTTGTTTTTAGAAATGTGTAGGATATGGTTCAAGGTCTAGTGTTCTCTATTGCTAAGAACCATAAAATACCTTGATTAATCACATGCACTAGCATACTATGTTGCTAGGTGATCAATAAAGAGTATAAAAAAGTATCTAGGATGACTCACATGTGGGTAAATGTACAAAGATGGGGGGCAGAAAGGGGGTCCTAATATGCCAAGATTTTTCTGAAATCAAGAAAGACTGATGTTGGATGAGAAATTGAAGATAGTTACCATCAAAATTTCAAGATCCAAAAAAAAAAGAGTTGTAGTGCTCCGAATCTAGTTTCTAAATGTAATGCCTATTCATGAAAATATTAGTGAAATTATTAAATTAAATAGAAATAATGAAATAAATATGATGATAGGAGGAAATTCAATTAAATCTAACTTAATAAATTTCCTATTAAACATAAGAATTATTTTATACATAGTAAATGAAAATTTAAGATATAACTTTTCTTATACAATTATTCACATTTACAATAATTTTCATATGATTATCCTTTCACAGGATGAGAAATACATTCTTAGCTCTGGTATCCTGCATGGTTATCAGATCAGAATCTGCACACTAAATAAAAACATTAGTTCTGCAAGGTCATTAAATACATAAAAGATATATCAATTTACACAAGTTAACAAGACTAAGGACCTAATGGGCTAGACCTAAGGTCTAGGGACCTCAATATGGCCTTACATATGTACGTGTAGCACAGAGACTTTGTAGTTTAGAAAAATGTGGTCTTGTATAACTCCTTGTTTATGTTTAGGAACAATTACAGTCTATTACTTAGTTCTTAATTAATTGTAATGCGCAAGACAAGAAAGAGCCTCACTCTATCAATTGTATTCCTTTATCCAATATCTACTTTCTTTATAGCTCACTTCAATAAAGAAAATTAATTATCAAAAGATTTGATTGACAAGCTATGCCTAAGGATACAAGCAATAGCCTTAGATAATCTCATGCTAATAAATGTTTAATATCTAACAAATGGAGCACTACATTCAAATTATAAAATTCTTCTAACCATTCCAATAATGAGTCAAGAAACAATGTAATACTATCTCATAATTTGATTGCTCCAAGATACTTAATTAAACAAACAAAACATTATTGAGATGGTTGTCAAGATTTAATTGGTGTCCCATACCACCAATCATCAAGACAACCCTAGAACAAACAAAATATTATTGAGATGGTTATCAAAATTTAATTGGTGTCCCATACCACCCATCATCAAGACAACCCTATAACAAACAAAACATTTTTACCCCTATGGATCAACTAAAATAATCCAGTTAGAATACTAAAGATAGAGCCAGTTAGTGATAACAAAGATACACAATATTACAATATTGTATAATCAGCTCATCCTTTGTACAAGAAAATAGTGAGACACAACATCCATTATAGAAATATATTTTACTTTACAAAACCAAAACTCGCAAACATTGTCAATTTACAAATCATCTAGTGGGAGAGAGACAAAATATATGTAATAAAGGTTTTAATCATGTCCAGGAGGTATAGTAAATCAACAACAGAAGATTTTCTTAATGTGATTCATTATGAATACTTTAGGTGGAAGTACATGTCCAACATATTCTCACTCTATCATGAAACTCCATCTATCACTTAAGGAACAATAAAAGTTTAGACTTGTCCTAAGACTAAATTAACAACTTCCCTGACTCATTAGAACTGCTAAATGTTGAGACTCAACTATTACGATAGAGACCAAAAGCAAAGTCATTAACACTAACATGCTAGTAGAGTAAATTAATAAAAGATACATAAATAATGCTAATGCTCATATAAATATAATAAATTATTTTAAACATACAGATAAAGAAAAACATATTTAATTATATATAAATTTATGGCTTTTCTATCTAAATAAAATATATGACCTTTATATAGAGAGAGAGAGTTTCAACTCAACAAGCTACACAATATAGATAAGGAATTAAAAAAAATTAATGAAATACCATAATACATAATTCTTTCCAAACAAGATTTACAATCATATTATTACTCTCACTATCAAATTGTAAAGAAGACACATTTTACCATAAATCTATAAAAAACCCAAGTCCTTCAAAACATTAACATTATGAGCTTTCTAAACCTTCATCTCACCTTTCTAATTTTATATTTAAGTAACATTATAAACATTCAAATCAGATTTAGAAATAAGAAATTTTGCCTTCTTTCATATTAACTAAATTCTAAAATGGAAAGGAACAAGTTTAATGTAAAGCTTCCTAATCAGCTCACCTTAAAGGAAAAGAATGCAGATTTTTTTTAACATTTATAACTCTAATAATAGACAAGGTAAAGACAACATCATCAAGACATGCATTGCAATATAAATCATTGTATAAAATCTCTAAACAAACATATAGATTCCAGGGGTATAATCAAGTTAATAATGGTATAATACTCTCTCACAAAGATTTTACATTGACAATGTGAAGCACTTAGCCACAATTTAGCATAACATAGCTTGAAGGCAGTCGAGTAAAGGACTTTGGTGGATCAAGAAATTGCTAGTTTTTGGAACAAATAATATAGTTTAGGAACTACTATGGTTATGAAATGAAAAGACATGTATAAGTGAAAGAATGTAAGCATGGACATATAATGAAAACACACTTTCATTGGATGATATCTCTCATTGGTTTCCTTGGAAAACTTGCATCATGAAAACACTTCTAAATAATGTAAATCTAAAGTCATTCTTAGATATTATCAATTCAATCCATGCCAAAACAATCTACTCCTTTGAGACATTTTTAGTGATTATAATGATGAATGCTTGATTATAGGGAATCCTATGTGCACTACGAGAGTTCAAAGACTTGGATAATTTTTCTGATGCATAAAACATGATGGAAAGCATGGGGAATTTAAAAATAATATATAAAAGAAAAAAATCAAAGTGATTCTTTCTATCAAATATTCTTCGTGCTATGTTCCTATTGAGAACCTACACAAAGGAGATAGGGATGGACAAATTAAAGATTCACAAGAATAGATGTTTTGAAAAACTATGTTGCCTACTAATTATAATGATTTGTGGGTGCTATGATCTAAGCAGGATATAAATCTTTAAAAATACATTGGTTAGCAATCAAGGTACTGGATGGAGATAAAATAATGATAATGATCTACAATAAACTTCCTGTGGAGAATACAAGTTAGAAACTAGTTTAGAAGCAAGGTTTAGACAAAACAAATACATAGAGGTAGCTAAAGGTGTAGTTCCTCTAACTTCCATTTTGTTTACATCTGACAAATCATCAGTTTTAAACCATCAAAACATTATAAACAACTCCAACAAGTTCTAATTCCAACATCTTAACCTGAAGCATCAAGAGATTTTATATACAATTTCTTGCATAATTAGAGATGTGAAAAAACATAAAGATCATAGTATAATTTCTTTCATACAAATTTGAAACATAAGAATACTTACAGTAAGAAGGAATGCATATCTCCTCTGGCATAACTCTGACAATTTAATATTTGATTCAAATAATTTCTAGTTCCCATCATACTTGGTAGCCTAGGTACCAAATACTATAGTCTCCTCTTCTCCCGGTGCTTCACGTTACCTGTAAAATTTAGGGTAATTCTTTTCAAATTGTTTCCATCCAAGAGAAAAAATGTGTCCCTTCTTGATTTTTCTCTAGTTGAAATAATCTTCCCTCTTCTCTCCAAATTCTTCCCATTCCTACTATATAAAATAATTCATTATTTTTTACTTCCACCTTCCTCTTTCTTATAACATCCTAGGTGGAGAGATATGAGTCTTCCAAGGAAAATAACTCTTCCACTTCAAATCCAAGCACCCATTTTCTCATAAAGTAAAAATAGATTAAAATAATTCTAAAACATATTTTCCTTAAAAACAAGAAATGACCACTTCTTTGCCCAAAAATAGAATTTAAAGAAACTTAATAAAGTATGTAAATAAGACAACATATAAAAGCGATGCATAATTTTTTCTCTTCTAAACAATATTAAATTATCCAAATAATTATTTCAAATTGAAACATTACAATTAATAAATAGGGTTAGGTGAACTTACAATCTTCCCCCCTAATAATGGACTGCCTCCTGGAAGTCATCAAAAGAATGAATATTTCCTAACTTCATCGCATCCAACAAAAGTTAGATTTCATCAAAAGATTTACTAAATCGACTAGATATTCTTTGTTCCATCATGCAACAATGCAAAACCTGAAACCTCCATCACCAAATGAAAAAAATACAAAGAAATTTAGATTTTCTTATCCACCTGACCATAGGATTCGACCAATCGAATCCACTTGCGAGCATTTAAAGAGAAACATTTTCTTGATGTTTAACAAATTAAACAGAAAACAATTCCATTTTACAAAAATCTAATTCATAAATCTATCTCAGTTTCTTTCTCAACAAAAACTCCCATAAGCATCAATCTTCCATAAAAAACTTCCCATTAAACATTAACTCCATTTATCAACAACTCCCAAAATCTCCCTTAAGCAACAACTCCCAGAAACACTAATCTCCTAATACACCATAAAACAATAATCTCCCATAAACTCCCAAAAATAATCAACTCCCAAAACATATATTATCATTTCACATTTCATCAACTCCCAGCAATACCCTCCATCACAACACCAATACTAAACAACATAATAATACTCACATAAGAATTCACCAATCTTGCCAATTTAAATAAACAATAATAGAACAAATTTCTTTCAAAATTTAGTTACATACACTCATTTATATCATAAAATTCATATAAAACTAAAATACAATTGATTTTTCTTACCTTGGTTGTCCAAGTTAGGCTCAACCCATAAAACATTCCCAAGCAACTCACAACAATCAGAAAAAACCATTCTTTCCATTAGAATTCTATAATATCTTCATTATTTATCTAAAAGCATATTTATATCATCTAAATATTACTAAAAATCAAATTCATTGCAACATATACTTTTATAAAAACTCTTAACATTTATACATCACAGATACCAGTTCTATATGTAGACGCCTAAAATTGGCTCAGATTGAATTAAGTAAATATTCTAATATTTATCTTAATTCTTATTTTCTTCTTTCAATCAAATAAATATTATAAGTTTATTTGATTGGTTCATTATCCTACAATTAAATAAAATCATTTTATTTAATTAAAATCCCTAAATTCTTCTAATGTCTCAAATCCTAAATCCACCTCATCAATCCACCTCATCAATCCACCTCATCTTTCCACCTCATCTCTTCCACCTCACCATGTTGCACATATAATTAAATATTCTTAATATTTAATTAGCTAATATTCTCTATTATCTAAAATTGAATTCTTAATTCAATTGTCTCCCACTATTCTCCACTCATTGAATTCTTAATTCAATTGTCCCCCACTATTCTCCACTCATTGAATTCTTAATTCAATTATCCCCCACTATTCTCCACTCATTGAATTCTTAATTCAATTGTTCCCCACTATCCTCCACTCTGAATTTTTAACTCATCCACTATCCTCCACTCTGAATTTTTAACTCATCCACTATCCTCCACTTTGAATTTTTAATTCATCCACTATCCTCCACTCTAAATTTTTAACTCATCCACTATCCTCTACTCTAAATTTTTAATTCATCCATTATGAATTAAAGATTCACAAAAAATGAGAGCCATTGATCTCATCTTTTGATCCTCACCCTCCATTGCATTTTTAGAAAATCTATAAATAAGACCCTTCTCTAAGCAATTGGTAGAGACTTCTTCTAACATCCTTACTATGCCCAAATTCCTCTAGGGAATCTTCTTCTTCTTGATTTTCTTCTTCATACCATCATAATGCCAAAATTATCCTAGCCGTCCCATATCCTCCATCATTAGTGTATTGAAGCACATCTTCAATCACACAAAGTATCATAGCCATTTGTCCTTGTCATCTTGAGGAATCAAAGCAAGGAAGCAAGCTCCCTGAGGGCCATCCTTCATCATTCAAGATCAAGAAAGAATAGGCGAGCAATGGAAGCCGCAAGGTAACAAGTTTTGTAAGTTTGTACTTCATTCATCTATTCTTGTTATTTTCATATTTCATTATTGTTTGGGTTTTATTATCTTAATTGATCAATCCGATTTTCCCATTCACATTTTTGTGCCCACCGTGATTTAATCCACTTTGTTTGTGAGGTTTTGTCTTCGAAGTCTTGTTGCAGGATACAGGGGTTTTCTAGAGCACATTCGGGCATCAACTCTCACAAACGACCTCCTACACACAAATCGAGCTCACCATTGAGTCTGGGAGGCTTCGAAGGTGAGAAATCACCTATCATTTCCCTAGTTCATGTCATTTGAAAATTGTTGAAAATTTTTGAAATTTTTTTTACTTTTCAAAGTATTTTGTACAATTTTTTTTTTAAAATAGCATTAGGTTTTATTGTTATTTCATTTTAATATTTTTTAGTTTAGAAAATTAACCAAAAAAATAAAATAAAATCACACACAAAAAAAAAACATTAGGTTTTATTTGTTTTTTTATTTTTAACATTTAAAAAACAAAAAAACAAAAACAAATTAAAAACAAAAAAACAAAATAAACCCGACCCCTTCCCTCCCAGTCCCTCCACCCCACATTCCCCCCCTGCGACTTCCCCCTCCCCTCACCCCTCCCCCCGACCCCCTGCCTGCATCCTCCCCCCACCTTCCCTTCCCTCCCCTAGTTCCCCCCTGCGACTTCCCCTCCCCCACCACTCCCACAACACCACCTCTCCCAACCCCACCCTAAACCTACCCCTGCTCCCCTACCTCCCTCTGCTCACCCCCACGCCATTGCCTCCCCACGCCCTCGGCCCGCCCCCCACTCTGCAATGCCCCGCTCCTTACTTTTCACCTCCCATGCTGCCCATGCCTCCACAGCTCCACCTCCCCCCTCCCTGCGTGCCCTCCCCTGATCCCTAGGCCTTTCCCCCCCGGCCCCCTGACACCCCTGATCTCCCTACACCGCTACCCACCTGCGCATCCTCCCCAGCTCCCCCGCCGTCCGCTGCCTGCCGCTCCCTGCTGCCGTGTGACCTCCGCGCCGCTCCTCCTGAATCCCGCACCTAGCTCCACCACCACCACCTTCCCTCCCTCCTGCGCCCTCTCCCATCCCCCCTACTTCCTCCTCCTGCACCATCTCCTGACCCCCGCACGCCACCACCACCGCCTCTTACACCCACAACCACCACCACCCAGCTCCACCACCACCACCACCCAACTCCACCACCACCACCACCTAGCTCCACCACCTGGCCGCCACCACCACATCTCTGTACACACAGCATATTTAAAAATTTAAATAAAAACAAAATAAATACATTTTTTTTTTCAACCAAAAAAAATTTTAAAAATTAAAAAATTAAAAATAAAAATAAAAATAATCATACAAACAAGGGGGTTATTTTTTTCTTTTTGATTCCTACTTAGCCAAATAGGCATTTTTTTTCAAACTCACACAACTTGTGCATACGGTACCGAAATCACACAAAATTGGTGGAGTCGGAAAGAGGATTCTGAGTACTTGCAGTTGTGCAGAAAATTTCAAGGGATGGTACCATTTTGACCACTTTCTTCATAGTCAAAGTCAAACCTACTTACAACCTTCAAACGCACGTAACTGGAGCAATTTTGATCGATTTTTAGCGAAATGTTTTTTTCAAAGTGTAGGGAATTTCATCTAGAATCTGATTAGGCACTTCATTTCTCTATATTAGTTCATTCTTCATCAAATTTTATCAGATTATCAATTTTTGCACAACAATCTCCTATGCTAGTCTACTTTCTTTGTTTTCGATTTGGTGACTTGCAGGTGATCATTCGTGGTTGGAACAACATCAGGATCAACATCTACATCAATTTGGATAGAGAAAACAATCTAGGTACACTCATTCTAATCTTTCATCTTGAATCTTGTTTTCATCACACACTTCGATTTGGGCTCTAAAACGAACATTGACTGATCACACATCATTGAAATTGAGCTTAAAATAAACCTGTGTCTGCCATTCACATCTTGATTTGGGCTTTAAAAAGAACCTGTGCTTGAAGTGCCTTCCACACATTTCAATTTCTTAAAGGTTAATTTACAAGTGCAAGTGTGAATCAAGAGTGCATGTGTATGCTCTCTCCTCGCACCGCAAGGTGACCTTGGAGATCAAAAACACCTCACTTGATTTGTTGTTGTCTACCCTTTCCTAGGAGGCCTGCTAGGGGATTCATCACCCCTAGGGATGACCTCAATCGAGGCTGAATTGAAAGACACCCTCATTGGGAGTTGTAAATCTTTTCACTCTTAGCTAAGCCCCAAAGAACTTTCTACCTTTGAGAAGTGAAGGTGAAGGGTGGGTTACCCCCTTCTCTCGGCTATGTGACAAGATTTCACTTTCAAATCCTAGTCAACCTCATGTAAACATTGCCCACAAACCTAATTGGCCATACCCTACATCAAACTAGACATTAGGGCATCTTGATGTGTCTTCCACATGTACTTGTTTACTAATCAGCATATTCTTCAAATTCAACAATTCAAAATTGCTTATAATGTCATGTGTGAGTGACTCATGCTTGTACATGTGTGATCATTTCAGTGAACATTATCAAACCAAACAAAAATTGGAATCGCACATTTGAAACGACCTATAGTGCATTTGCTACGACTTTTAATGCATTCAAAGCATTACCAATTTGGCGCATTTGTCTCAACTTGTGACACATCTGCACTCTGTTATGGCACACTTACTGCTATGCATTCCACACTAGTAAGCTTTTCTAGTCTTGTGTCCATGGCAAACCACCTAGAATATATTGATCAAGAAATCCAATATCTGGAATTGCAAATAAACTTAGATCCCTCGCCCCAAGACTGTATAGCAATTTGTCAACATATCCAAGTCTTAAAACAAGAATTGACAATCTTGCACGCTGCACGTGCCAGCACTAGCTGCCTTACCCCAAACTCCTATGTCTTTTTCCCTTACTCATGACAAGGCAACCACCACCTCAAGAGGGAAATCGTATACCACTTGGGCTCCTAGTCCTCCTTCACTATCTTCTAAGACACACATCTCAAAGCATATTGGTTCTACACCAACACCACCATCTAGTTCCTCAAACTTTAAATGGCACACCAAAAAAGAATCTGATGAGTGGTGGGAAAAATGTTTTCTAGATATATACAACACAAGAAAAGCTAGGGAGAAAGCAAAATCCATTCATCCATTACCTCATTCATCTACCCATACACCTGTGAAGGATGTGCTCCAAGGGCTATTAGTAGAAAGTCAACCATGTCCCCAAACTTTGGTCCTTGACCTTACCAAAGATTCTTCCAATACCATGTCAAATCCTACAACCCCTTCATGTCATCCACAACCCCTTGAGCTTCTCAAAGAGCCTTCTACCATGCACCACAGTCAAGGTCCGTCACACCCTCAGGTTGTTGACCAAAAGCCTATCCAAGAGCCCACAATTAACATTCTTAGCCCTTCAAGCCCATCATGTGACCAACAAGCCATGAAGCCTATTCAAGAGTCTCCTATTATGAATCCAAGTCAAGAGATGTTCTCATGTTGTTGACCAAGAAGCTATCCAAGATCTATCCACTCCCATTCCCACAACCCAAGAGTTATGTCAAGAACACACCTTAGAGCATGTGGAAACATTAACCCCTTGTCTAAACCGAGATCAAAACATTCCCATCCAACCCTTACATAACCTTTATCTCTTCAATGATCCTATACCTATACATGAGCAAGAAATCCAATTTCCTACTAGGCATAACTTATATCTTTTCCATGATCAAGATACTACCGTTGATGAAGAAGCTATCCATGAGCAACTTGATCCTATACAGGAGTAAGACCATATACATAACCTATATCTCTCCTATGATCAAGATATTATCACTGATGTGGAATCTATACAAGAGAACATTAATCCCATCATGCTAAATCCTATCTATGATCAAGATCCCATCTAAGATGATGCACCTATCTACGATCAAGCAGACCATAATGGTCCTCTAAGCCCACTTTATGTGTCCCATGGTCCTGAGCCTATCATCCCATCTAGTCCTACCCAAAATCCAACAAATTCCACTTCCCTTGATGAGACACTTGCCTCCCAAGCAAGCGTAGAAGATCAAACCAGTAATACTCCTCTGCCATCTGTTATGGACCAAGTGGCAAATCCTCCACCATATATCCTTGGTCTTACTACCTTCATGCATGAATGTTCTCTCTTAGAACACCAACCACCCTTATCCCCTATCTCACCTTCTCCATCCAATCAAAAACTTGTGTCTAGTGTTCCACCTACACA
Organism: Cunninghamia lanceolata; assembly: GCA_027924645.1. Classification (NCBI taxonomy): domain Eukaryota; kingdom Viridiplantae; phylum Streptophyta; class Pinopsida; order Cupressales; family Cupressaceae; genus Cunninghamia; species Cunninghamia lanceolata. Next base: position 7,243,380 of record BSBN01000448.1, read on the forward strand.
TAATCCTATTGTCCACCGTATACTCCAGAATATGAACTATCAATGTAAAGGCTTCAGCCTTCATGAACAAGGTATTTTGGAGCCCATCCATGTCAATGTCCCTACACCTTTATACGGCCTTGGATACATACCCCAAGGTGAGCAAACTCAAGATGTTGGTACTTCCTCCACTCCTAAGTCTACCATTTTCCATCACAAACCCTATCATATCCCCAAAACATATGTCGCCATTCCACCTCCATCATCCTACAATTGTCAAAAGCATGTGACCATACACCTTCCACCATCCAAACTCCCTCCGCTACTTCCAACTCCTAATATCCCACCTCCCTTATCATACACATCCCAAAAGCATGTGACCATACACCTTCCACCATCCAAACTCCCTCCACTACTTCCAACTCCTAATATCCCACCATCTAATTTACCTCTGCTACTTCCAACTCCTAATATCCCACCATCCAATTTACCTCCACTACTTCCAACTCCTAATATCCCACCATCCAATTTTCCTCCACTACTTCCAACTCCTCATATCCCACCATCCAATCTACCTCCGCTACTTCCAACTCCTAATATCCCACCATCCAATCTACCTCTGCTACTTCCAACTCCTAATATCCCCCCATGCCATTTACCACCACTTCTTCCAACACCTTATAAATCCATCTATAAATCCTCTCAATATCCCAATCATGGCCAACAAATGCACATATTGTCTAAACAATGAGCTTTCACCACCCTCACTTCTACCATCCCACGGGGATTCAATGACAAATATGTGGATACCTCCACCTATCAAGTCGAAAATCCTAAGAGTCCTCATGACCTAAGATATAAAAGCCAAAAATCAAAGAATTATCCATATCAAAAGCTGCATACACCCATACACCTCAATGCCAAATTGAAAAAGGTGTGGGTCCCCAAGCACAAAATGATTACTCCAAAAGCTGCACAAAAGCTGTATACACCCAAACCCATACCTTCATAGGTACTACCTAAAAACAGAATGGTTTGGGTACCCAAGCAAAAAGCCCTAGAGTTACATGAGGCATCCACCTCTCAAGAATCTCAACCATCTACTTTCTCCCATTCCATCTAAAAGTCTCAAATTCTTCCATCTCACATGATGAACAAAAATCAGGACAATACTCAGCCTATGTGGAACCCTGCATGCCTACATCATTCATCCATAAGTAAAAGTCTCTGTTTCTTCCTACACTACTTTCCCATCACTAGCTTCAATGTTTACCATTGTATGTGCGACTGTTGGTCATGATTCCCTTCCATTCCACAACACTTCCGTATAACTCCATCTCCCCTACCTTCCAATATTATCCTACATATCTTCCTCATCCTATGATCCATGCTTTTGCATAAGCCTTCCCTCCTTATTCTGCATCACAATCCACTATCTACCTACGCCATATCACTTTCATATGATCCCCTACCAACATATGTGAGAACACTTGACATGGTCCATGCGACAGTATCTATCTAGCAGAACTATCACCTTTCAAGGAACTATATACTTGAGTCTTTCCATACCCACCTTCTCCTATCTAAATATTCAAAAAAAAACATAGAAAAAAGTAAAGAAAAATCCCTTCATCCAATGGTGAAAACTAGGCAAACAGGCGCCTTGGATAAGTACCATGATGAAAACCTAGTAAACAAGCATCATGTGTAAGTTAATCTTCTATCACCTACAGTTGGGGGCACCTTGTCTCATCAGCATATCAATCTTCTCCTACCAGTTTCCTTTCATACCATTTCCTATCCTATCCTCTATCCATTGCATACCTATCTTGTCTCATCCATCCATCCAAACTTCCTTTCCTCTATTCTTTGGTCTTGATAAAGACTGGAGGCACAATGTTGACAAATGTTTTGAATGGCTCTTGACATACCTTATCCCTTGAAACCATTGCAATCATTCATTATCTGCTCATCCTCCTATCATCATTAGCATTGTCATGAACAATCCTACGTACTCTACCTACAATGGGGCATGTTACACTTATGCAACATAGTCCTTGGAGATCACATCCTTGTTTCCTTCTATCCACTATTGCCCATCCTCATAACCATCTGTATCTACTATCTTCCATCCATCTACATATTTGTGGTGGTTCATTGTCATTAGTATTGTTTGTTCCATAACTGATCCATATCGGTTCCATATCATGTCTTATCTGATCCATATCGATTCCATATCACATCTCATCTGATCCATATCTTGGGTCCATTAGGGTTCTTGTCGAACTACGTTGCCTCTACATTGTCACGTAGGCAAGGCCATTATCAATGCGCCCCCAAGGCTCTGCTTCCCTATCCATCTCATATCTTGTCGTCTATCCTCTAGTCCATCCATGGTCCAAGACCCGAACTACGTTGCCTCTGTGTCGTCACGTAGGCAAGGCCATTATCAATGTGTCCCCGAGGCTCCACTTTCCCTATTCGTCCCATGTCTAGTCCTTCTATCTATCTGAGTCCGCTCCACTTTCCCCTCCATTCCATGTCTAGTCTTTCTATCTATCTGAGTCCGCTCCACTTTCCCATCTATCCCATGTCTTATTGTCCATCCCACCAATAAGGATTGTGATACCTTCTGCTAGACAAACAAGAGCAACAAAGCACGCTTCCCAAAACAACAAAAATCATGACGCAAAACATCAACCTATCCAAGGCAAAATAGAGCACCATACCAAAACACTCAAGCTAATTCTATATCAATTATGGCAAAAAGACACATCTAATGTAAGAATGTTTTGTGATTGGTTAGATTAACTTACAAAGTCTTGATTTATGCTATCATGCCTTTCTATGCTACTCGAGGATGCCAAAAGCTAGAGATGCTATGATGGGGGCATGATTATTTTCTTTGTTTGCTGCTTGTGGATTAAACTTTAGTAATATGACGATTTCTGTCTAACGACATGATCGGTAAAAGATCATCGAGGACTCCGAGATCTAATAATGAAAAGGGGCAATCCTTGTCTATTGAAAAATGCAAGAAGTACTTAGGTCATCTAGATTCAATTTTGGCTAGATGCTTGTACCAACTTGCTAAATCAAAATCCATGTAAGTAATACTCAGGTCATCTCGGTCTAATTATACCTAGATGCTTGTATTTTCTTACAACATAATAAAGCCCAATGATGAAAGCTCTTCAAAATACTTGCTATATCAAGGTGACAAATATCCATATCCATACTGTATCCAACTGCACTTCATATCCATTTCCATATCCATACCGTATCTAATTGCAAGTCTATCCTTAATCCATGCCAATCAAGTCAAGTCATATCTTTTCAAATGATCCAATCACAATCAGTGGTCTTGATCCTTGTCCGGTCGTAAACCAACTCAATCAATCAATCAATCAATTGTCTTAGACAGGATGTTGCATTGTCGAAACCAGACCAACACACATGTCTTACACGACATGCTTCATTTCTTGAAACTAGACACTATCCGTCGTGTTGCTCTAAGGATATATCATTCCCCGCCATGACAACACTATCAGATCAAATGTCTTAGATAGGATGTTGCATTGTCGAAACCACACCCAGAGTCTTATACGACATATCTCATTCCTGAAACTAGACATCATCAATCCATATCATTAGTTTACCACTCGACAGGGGCAATACCTTATTTGTGCTTGTGTCATTTGTGCATACTTGCTTACTTGCTTGTGTGTGTTATCATTTTTATCTTGCATTCCATATCATTCATCCCTTTCTTCTGTATTCAACCATTTCATTCTTGTCAACATATCTCATCGTGAGATTGCCCATCTCACGCCTATTGCCTTCTCCCTGTCCAATCTCCCGAGGGGGCATCCTATCATCATAACCTATACCAAGGCCAAACTGGGGCATGCATCATTATTAGACTATTCTTATTCTTTGAAACAACGTGATAAAACACATTGCTTGAAAGAGGGGCAAAATGTAGATGCCTAAAATTGGCTCAGATTGAATTAAGTAAATATTCTAATACTTATCTTAATTCTTATTTTCTTCTGTCAATCAAATAAATATTATAAGTTTATTTGATTGGTTCATTATCCTACAATTAAATAATATTATTTTATTTAATTAAAATCATTTTATTTAATTAAAATCCCTAAATTCTTCTAATGTCTCAAATCCTAAATCCACCTCACAAAATCCACCTCATCAATCCACCTCATCTTTCCACCTCATCTCTTCCACCTCACCATGTTGCACATATAATTAAATATTCTTAATATTTAATTAGCTAATATCCTCTATTATCTAAAATTGAATTCTTAATTCAATTGTCCCCCACTATTCTCCACTCATTGAATTCTTAATTCAATTCTCCCCCACTATTCTCGACTCATTGAATTCTTAATTCAATTATCCCCCACTATTCTCCACTCATTGAATTTTTAATTCAATTGTTCCCCACTATCCTCCACTCTGAATTTTTAACTCATCCACTATCCTTCACTCTAAATTTTTAACTCATCCACTATCCTCCACTCTAAATTTTTAACTCATCCACTATCCTCCACTCTAAATTTTTAACTCATCCATTATGAATTAAAGATTCACAAAAAATGAGAGCCATTGATCTCATCTTTTGATCCTCACCCTCCATTACATTTTTAGAAAATCTATAAATGAGACCCTTCTCTAAGCAATTGGTAGAGACTTCTTCTAGCATCCTTACTATGCCCAAATTCCTCTAGGGAATCTTCTTCTTCTTGATTTTCTTCTTCATACCATCATAATGCCAAAATTATCCTAACTATCCCATATCCTCCATCATTAGTGTGTTGAAGTACATCTTCAGTCACACAAAGTATCATAGCCATTTCTCCTTGTCATCTTGAGGAATCGAAGCAAGGAAGCAAGCTCCTTGAGGGCAAACCTTCATCATTCAAGATCAAGAAAGAATAGGCGGGCAATGGAAGCCACAGGGTAACAGGTTTTGTAAGTTTGTACTTCATTCATCTATTCTTGTTATTTTCATATTTCATTGTTGTTTGGGTTTTATTATCTTAATTGATCAATTTGATTTTCCCATTCACACTATACATCATGTATACTTATAATGAGATTGGAATGATTAGTGCCAAATAGAATCTATAATACCATAAAATAGATCTTTCACAATTTCACAATATACATTCCACAAGCCATCTACTCCCCTATACAACCCGCCAGGGACCTCTCTTGGGTATGGGAATCTACACAAATCATGTTACTTCACACAAGCCAACAATAATAAACACTGATAAAGCCTCAAAATAAAAAAGTTTCCAATGAATAAAATTTTAAATCAATTAATAAATAAAACTTTATATAGAAACAAACTAGATAGAGAAAAATAATGGTTCAATTCAAACCAAAAACCCTAATAAAGTAGTCCTTGAGGCAAAAGGACAATCAAACAAATATCTTAAAGAAAATTTAAAACTACTGGCTCAATTAAGAAAATAAATTAACCAAACAAAAAAATTCAAATATTCTCACAAAAATTAACATCACAATCACCACGTTACTTCAAACAAGCCACCTAAGGGGAGGAGGGGAATGTGGTGGTCTCAATCCACATGGAGCTCCAACATATACCACAAAAGAAATTGATCATGAAATTTATGCAATTATGAGCATTCAACAGTTATAAATAATCGCAGTTTAGAAAACTCCCTTTTTAAAAAATGTAGCTCCCTTAACACAACAGTAGCTCCCATACAATAGTGGTTCCCATAACACACGCAATAACTCCCATAACACAACAATAGATCCCATAAAATAATATCTCCCAACTTCATTGTCCACAACACCCATACCAACACCATGAATATCCTGAAAAGGGCATAACATAATAATAGCTCCCACAACACACAACTCCCACAACACCAACACCAACCCCAAAGGGAATAACACATCAATAGCTCCCTTAGATCACATGTAGCTCCCACAACACACAACTCCCATAACACCAACACCAACACCATGAGTTCCCCAAAGGGGCATAAGTCCTTGTATCTCCCTTATCGTAGCTCCCAAAACACACGTAGCTCCCAAAACGTAGCTCCCAAATCACAACCAATCAACCATCCACCCAACTCCCATATAATCTAGTCACAACACAATCATCAAACACACAAGTTTGTCAATATCATCACAGATTAAAGTGATAAATATACATGCTTGATAGAAATCATTAATTAACATTATAGAAACTTACAATTCCAAGAATACATCTATGAACATATTTGTATATAATTTGAAATTGATTTACTAAACGTCCATTTTGTATTGTTAATCAATAAAAATTTACCTCTACTTACCATGATGAGACCTAATAATAGGTTTACATTACCAGTACTTTTACCCTAAAGCTCCCAAGTATTGTAACCTAGTGCTCTGATACTTATGTAATGCCTACTCATGAAAATATCAATAAAATTATTAAATTAAAAAGAAATAATGAAATAAATATGATGACATGAGGAAATTCATTTAAATCTAACTTAATAAATTTCCTATTAAACATAAGAATTATTTTGTACATCGTAAATGAATATTTAAGTTATAACTTTTCTTATACAATTATTCACATTTACAATAATTATCATATGATAATCCTTTCACAAGATGAGAAATACTTTTGTGGCTCTAGTATCCGACATAGTTATCGACCAAAATCTGCACACTAAATAAAAACATTAGTTTTGCAAGATCATTAAATACATAAAAGAGATATCAATTTACACAAGTTAACAAGACTAAGGCCCTAAGGAGCTAGACCTATGGTCTCAAGGGCTCAAGATGGCCTCGCCTACGTACGTGTAGCATAGAGACTTCGTAGTTTGAAAAAACATGGTCTTGTATAACTCTTTGTTTATGTTTAGGAACAATTATAGTCTATTACCAAATCCATAATTAATTGTAATGCACAAGATAGGAAAGAGTCTCACTCTTTCAATTGTATTCCTTTGTCCAATATCTACTTACTTTATAGCTCACTTTAATAAGGAAAATTAATTATCAAAAGCTTTGATTAACAAGCTATGCCTAAGGTTACAAGCAATAGTGTTAGATAATCTCATGCTAATAAATGTTGAACATCTAACAAAGGGAACACTACATTCAAATTATAAAATTTCTCTAACCTTTCCAATAATGAGTTAAGAAACAATGTAATACTATCTCATAATTTGATTGCTCCAAGATACTTAATTAAACAAACAAAACATTATTGAGATGGTTGTCAAAATTTATTTGGTGTCCCATACCACCACTCATCAAGAAAACCCTAGAACAAACAAAACATTTTTACCCCTATGGATCAACTAAAATAATCCAGTTAGAATACTAAAGATAGAGCCAATTAGTGATAATGAAGATACACAATATTACAATATTCTATAATCAGCTAATCCTTTGCACAAGCAAATGGTGAGACATAACAACCATTATAGAACTATAGTTTCCTTTACAAAACTATTCTCACAAACATTGTCAATTTACAAATCATCTAGTGGGACAGAGACAAAATACATCTAATAAAGGTTTTAATCATGTCCATGAGGTATAGTAAATGAACAATGGAAGATTTTCTTAATGTGATTCATTATGAATACTTTAGTTAGAAGTACATGTCTAACATATTCTCACTCTATCATGAAACTCCATCTATCACTTAAGGAACAATAAAAGTTTAGACTTGTCCTAAGACTAAATTAACAACTTCCCCGACTCATTAGAAATTCTAAATGTTGAGGCTCAACTATTACTACAGAGACTAGAAGCAAAGTAGTTATCATGCTAGTAGAGTAAATTAATAAAAGATACATAAATAATGCTAATTCTCATATAAATATAATAAACTCTTTCAAACATATAGATAAAGAAAAACATATTTAATTATATATAAATTTATGGCATTTCTATCTAAATACAATATATGACCTTTATATATATATATATATATATATATATATATATATATATATATATATATATATATATATATATATATAGAGTTTCAACTCAACACTACACAATATAGATAAGGAAGAAAACAAATTAATGAAATACTAATGTAGAGCTGGGGTGGACAACTCTAAACTAATCTCAATCAACCAATCTTTCAATCATATAAACATCCTATGATGGGTTTTCCTTCATTAGGCCTCATTCTCCCTGTAGCCCTTCAAAACTGGTTTTCCCTTCATAACTTTCCATGCAGATATGATATTAGAAAAATGAACATAGTTTCAAATACTCATTTGGGCTTTATTCAACATAATTCAAGACCAGGGTAGGTTACTTTGTACAGAAACCTCTAAAAATTGACTGTCCTAGTCTATAGGTCTAATTGCCTAAACAAACTTGGTAGTAGCAAATTGGGGTTTTCAGCCATAAATTTCATTGTATACATGATATCAAAAATGTAAAAATAGTTCCAGATACCCATTTGAACCTTATACAACATATCTCAGAATTTAGTCAGGTTATTTTGTACAAAAACCTTCAAAAATTGATTTGTTTGCTCACTATTACCCTAACTAGGGTTTTAGACCTGTTTACAATCAAATGGACATAACTTGCTTGAAACACAATTAAATTGAATGAAATAAAAAGTATAAGGAAGTAAAATAAATTATATTTCATTTCCAATTAGTTTTACACTATGAAACAACCGCACAAGTCTATACCATTCATCAAAATAGAGAAAAATGTTACAAAATGTAAAAGACAATGTTTTATTACTCCAACTTCAAGATTTTCAATAACTATCATCTCCCCACCTTGGCTTCAACCCTCCAAGGCTTATTTAAACATGTACCAATAGTTTTAAACTACCTTTTCAAGTTACAACTGTCCAACTTCCCTCATTTACAACTTATGAGCCTTCATATTCCATGTTTTGCAACTTGTGCAACTTGACACTCCAACACACATAGCGACCTAATATCGACTCCAACACACATAACATGGTCTTAAATGACCTTATTGTTGCAAGTATAGGACTAACTAGTGTTGTCATTGATGTCAACATACTTCTGTTGCATTAATGATAAAGATTGGATGAGCTGTGTGCTGAGGATATTGAGAAAATTAGTCTCAATCAGGAACAGTGAAGAACAATGATGACAGTAAGATAAAAGTCCAAGATAGGATGAGGATCAAAGGATGTGGTTTAAAGGGTTTGTAGATATGTGTCTTAAGGTCGTCCATTAGATATTTTAGAGGTCCACATGAAGTTCTGAAGTAGTTGTGGCCGTTCAAGTTAAATCAGTTCTGGCAGGTGCTCAGTGCTGACAGAGTGATACAGATAGGTCCAATGAGATCTAGAAATGCATTATCCTATTCTACGGATTTGAGGGAGTGTTAAGGAAGTACTTGTGAAGTGTCAACTTGATTGGTGCATGGTTTGAAGGTCTGCAAGCATCTATTCCTTTGTGACAGTGATGACAGACTGTGTTCTTAAGATTTTGGATGAAGGAGAGTAGGATTTAAGTAAGCAGATGAAGTGTGGATGTTCTTGGTGATTCAGGCAAGCTTGTGGAGGTCTTTCGATCATGTCCAGTTCATGTTGGTGGTTCACATTGGAGTTGGAGCTCGCAATTGAAGAATAACTTCCGAATGATGGCATGGTTCCTGAAACTGGCCGACCGGATGAGTTACACATCTTGCGAATGTTCTTGTAGATGTTTGCCGACTTAGATGGTTATTCCTAAGTCGATGTCTTGTATAAATAAGGGATTGTAAAGTCATTTCAAAGTGTGTCTTGTGGAGATGAGAATGCGGTAGCAAGGAGAAGAGTGAAAGTCAGAGCATAGGTATTGGGCTTAAATGGAATTGATTGAAGCATGGTGAAGATGCTATTTTCCAGTTCAAGTAGGTGATACTTATTATTTTGTAGACAATGTGTCTCTTGTAGGCAGTAAGCCTCTTGTGAACAGTGTACTTAGGTAGTGAGCCCTAATTATCATGTGCCATTTTGTTCTTTCTATTCTTTTAATAGAGAATACGATCTTGGGTTAATCACCCTGTGGTTTTTCCCTTAACAGGGTTTTCAACGTCAAAATCTTGGTGTCTCATGTGTTAATGTGTTTATGCTCTTGATTTATTGCATTGTGTTTCCATGATTGATTTATTATTATGCTGCTAAATTGCAAAGTGGAGTTAAGTGTTTAATTGGAAGAAAGTTTTGTACAACTAATTCACCCCCCCTCTCAGTTGTCTGCCCTAAGTCTAACAATTGGTATCAGAGCCAAGTTCCTCTAAAAGGAGCTTAACTGCTTAAGGAGATCTAGGATGTCATCTTACATGAAGGATAGTCCAAAGTTTGATGGAACCAATTTTAATCTTTGGAAAGGTCGCATGAAATGTCACTTGCAATGTATGGGAATGGCATACTGGACCATGGCTACAACAAAGTATACACATCTACAGGGTGGTCTGAAAGCCCCAAATGAAATCACAGATGTTGAAAACAATCTGCGGACTATAGAAGCTCTTCTAAGCACATTATCTAATTCAGAGCTCTCAAATGTTATTGACCTACCAACTAATTTTGAGATTTCAGAAAAACTAGAACTTCTGCATGAAGGAGACAAGTATGTTAAATGTGCAAGGTTACAAAGTCTGAAAGGAAAATTCAAAAATATGAAGATGAGAGAAGATGAAAATATCACTACTTTTATGCCAAGAGTAAATGAGCTTGTTTGTGGAATTAGAAATGTTGGTGGAGTCTTGGATGAAAATGAGATTGTTGGCAAAATTCTCAGATCCCTTGTTGCTTCTTATAAAGTCAAGGTTGCTACCATTGAAGAATTCAGAGCCCATACAACTGTCACAAGAGATCAATTGGCTAGCAAATTGGCTGCATTTGAAATGACTAAGTTTGGAGATGACCCCCCAAGACCGAATCTGCATTCAAATTCAGTGCCTCTGTAAAAAGAAAACAAAGATTTGATCTGGGAGAGAACTCATCAAGGAAACTATCATGGTATGAAAAAGCAAGAAAAGACCTGGAAGAAGAAGAAGTAGAAACTGCTTAACTTGAAACCCTTATTACAAAGAGACTGCCAAGAGGATCTGATAAGTATGAAGGAAAATTGTCTTTTAAGTGTTTTAACTGCAATAAGATTGGTCATTTTACCTCAAGTTGTCTAGAAAGATTTTCAAGGCCAAATCCTAATAGATCAAGGTTCCAAAAGAATTGTTACTATGTTCATGAAGAAGATGATAATGAAGGAGTAACAGATGATGAATTAGAGACAGGAAATAAATTTGGAAGTGATTGGGTATTTATTGCCATCAAGGAAGAAGATCCAATGTCCTCTGAATCTATCAATCATAAAGTTGTAGAAATAGCTTTGGCTGCCCAAGTTGAAGAAAAGGATGACTGGGTCATTGACAGTGGATGCTCTCACCATATGATAGGTGACAAAAATAAATTCATAGATTTGGAAAGGTATGAAGGAGGAGTGGAAAGAAAGAGGAGATGGAAGGAACAAAACTGGTATTGTACTATATGTTGAAGGATTGAAGCACAATCTTCTCAGTGTTGGATAGTTGGTGGACAAAGGCTATGATCTCTGATTCAAGAATAGAAAATGCAAGATCTTTTAAAGTTTCAGAACATAGATTGCATTCGGTACTCAAACAAAAGGTAGTATCTTCCACTTGGTTGGTACTTGTAAAAGTTGCTTATTTGTTCACGTTGATCAGAGTTGGTTATGACATAGAAGGATGTGTCATGTGAATTTTGATAATATCATCAAGATAAGCGATACTCAGGCTGTAAGAGATCTTCCAAAATTGGTGAAACTTACTAATAGCTTGTGCAAAGAATGTCAGTTGGGTAAGCTAAGCAGAGTCACATTCAAAAGTAAGGAACTATCTTCTACCAGATTATTGGACTTAGTTCATACTGATCTTTGTTGTCTGGCAAGAATCAGGAGTGTGCAAGGTGATAGATACTTCATATTACTAATTGATGACTATTCTCAGATGATGTGGGTAACCTTTTTGAAAGAGAAATTAGAAGCTCTTGAGAAATTCAAAATATTTAAGGCTATGGTAGAGAATGAAACTGGATTAAAATTGAAATGTTTGAGGTTTGATAGAGGTGGAGAATTCACATCCGGTGAGTTCATAGAGTTCTGTGAGAAACATGGAATAAAGAGACAGTTGTCTACTCCTAGGACTCCATAGTAGAATGGATTAGTGGAGAGAAAGAACCAGACCATCCAGGAAGCATCTAGGACAATGATGATAGAAGAAAATGTTCCTCAGTTCTATTGGAGAGAAGCTGTCAGCACTGCAGTCTATACTCTCAATCGAGTTCAAATTAGAAGCAATACCGGTAAGACTCCTTATGAACTTTGGTTTGGTATCACTCCTATCGTGAGGTATTTCAAAGTTTTTGGTAGAAAATGTTACATTAAAAGAGATGAAGATCGAGGAAATTTTGATGCTAGAAGTGATGAAGGAATATTCTTGGGTTACTCTACTCAAAGCAAAGCATACCGGTGTTATAACAAGAGACTAAAAAAAATGATAGAAAGTACAAATGTGAAGGTTGACGAAGGAATTGAAAAACCCTCAAGGTTTAATGAATATGATGAAGATAATCATAATGATGTTCTGATTCAAGGAGCCTAAGCATCCTCTAAAAGTCAGATTCAAACTAATCCGGTAAATCATGAAGAAGAGATGAGTTTTGATGAGTCTAATCAAGAATCAGAAGTGCAAGAAATTCCCAAAGTTCCCAGGTATGTAAGACTGAATCACTCTGAAGATTAGATCATAGGTGATAAAAGTAAAGGTGTACAAACAAGAAGGAGAATTGCTCAAGATTCAGATGAGTATTGTCTGATTTCAAAGATTGAACCTAAGATAGTGAATGAAGCTTGAAATGATGAAAACTAGTCTAAAGCAATGGAGGAAGAGCTGATGTAAATTGAGAAAAATCACACTCGGGATCTTGTTCCCAGACCTAGAAACAAGAATGTGATTGGAACAAAATGGGTCTTCTGAAACAAACTGAATGACGTTGGTGAAGTAATCAGAAATAAAGCCAGATTGGTCTGCAAGGGTTACTCTCAAATAGAAGGAGTTGATTTTGAAGAAACTTTTGCTCCAGTGGCAAGAATTGAAGCAGTTAGATTATTTCTTACTTTTGCTTCCTTTAAAGATTTCAAGGTATATCAGATGGATGTCAAGTCTGCCTTCCTAAATGGTGACTTGGAAGAAGAAGTGTACATAGAGAAACTGGATGGATTTCAATTGTCTGTTCCTGGTGATATTGTTTGCAAGTTGAAGAAAGCACTGTATGGATTGAAGCAAGCCCCAAGAGCCTAGTATGAAAGATTGGATAAGCATCTTTTGAAGATTGGTTTCAACAAAGGTACTACTGACAGTAATTTATATTTCAAAATTGATCATGAAAACATCTTGATTGTTGAAGTGTTTGTTGATGATATCATTTTTGGAAGAAGAGATAGTATGTGTAAAACTTTTGTAAATCAAATGAAAAGTGAGTTTGAGATGTCCATGTTTGGTGAAATGAATTTATTCTTGGGTCTGCAAATCACTCAAACAAAGAAAGGAATCTTCATTTCTCAGACCAAATATGTGAAAGAATTGTTGAAGAAATTTGGGATGGAAGACTCAAAACCAATGAATACTCCCATGGCAACTGGATGTAAATTGAGCAAAGATGATGAGTCTCCTAAGGCTGATCAGACAAAGTACATGTCAATGATTGGAGGACTGTTGTATCTCACTCAAACTAGACCTGACATTATGAATGTTGTTGGTCTTGTTGCTAGATTTCAAGCTGATCCTAGAGAATCTCATGTCATGGCAATCAAAAAGATTTTTAGATATTTAAAAGGGATAGTTGAGTATGGATTGTGGTATCCTAGAGATCATGATTTTTCTCTTCATGCATATATAGATGTTGATTGGGCAGGAGATGTGGATGACTGGAAGAGTACCAGTGGTGGAGCATTCTTATTGGGGAAGAGATTGGTTTATTGGCTAAGAAAGAAACAAGAGGCAATATCTCTGTCCATAACTGAAGCAGAATATATTTTAGTAGTAGGTAGTTGCACTCAAGTTTTGTGGATGAAGTAGATGCTAAGAGACATCAAAGTGGAGTATGAGGAACCTATCACAATCTTCTATGATAATTCAAGTGCAATAAATATATCTAAGAATTTGGTGTTGCATTCAAAGACTAAACATATATCCATCAAGTTTCACTTTTTGAGAGAGCAAGTGAACAAGAATGAAGTCAGATTGGAGTTTGTGCCTTCCAAGGATCAGATTGCAGATATTTTTACTAGACCTCTACCTAAGGACTCTTTTGAGTATCTCAGGGAGAAGTTAGGGGTTATTGCCCCTCCGGTGATGAACTAAGGTGCACTGATGTGCATCAATCCAGTGGATATCATAGTCATATCTTGTGGTCTGGATTGATGATGGAGAACTTCTACTTAGGGGGAGTAGCAGGTATGATCTCGAAGTGGTGAAATTGCAAGTATGTATCCTTTCCCATTGATGTCAAAGGGGGAGAGAAGACATGTGAAAAACAAGTGGTTGCTGATCAAAGGGGGAGCAGTAAAGGGAGAGAAGACATGTGAATGGTTGTTGCTGATAGGGGGAGTTGTGATAATGAGGAGAAGTTCTTGTCTTGATGGTCAAAATAGTTTTTCACATCATATGTTGCCATCAATGACAAAGGGGGAGATTGTTGCAAGTATGGGCCTAACTGGTGTTGTCATTGATGTCAACATACTCTTGTTGCATTAATGATAAGGATTGGATGAGCTATGTGCTGAGGATATTGAGAAAATTAGTCTCAATCAGGAACAGTGAAGAACAGTGATGACAATAAGATAAAAGTCCAAGATAGGATGAGGATCAAAGGATATAGTTTAAAGGGTTTGTAGATATGTGTCTTAAGGTGGTCTAGGAGAGATTTCAGAGGTCCATATGAAGTTCTAAACAAGTTGTGGTCATTCAAGTTAAACTTGTTCTGGTAGGTGCTCAGTGGTGACAGAGTGATACAGATAGGTCTGGTGAGATCCAGAAATGCATTATCCTATTCTACAAATTTGAGGGAGTGTTGAGGAAGTCCTTTTGAAGTGTCAACTCGATTGATGCATGGTTTGAAGGTTTGCAAGCATCTATTCCTTTGTGACAGTGATGATAGACTGTGTTCTTAAGGTTCCAGATGAAGGAGAGAAAGATTTTAGTAAGCAGATGAAGTGTGGATGTTCTTGGTGATTCAGGCAAGCTTGTGGAGATATTTGGATCGTGTCCAGTTCATGTTGGTGGTCCGCATTGGAGTTAGATCTTGTAATTGAAGAATAACTTCCGGATGATGGTGTGCTTCCTGAAACTGGCCGACCAGATGAGTTACACATCTTATGGATGTTCTTGTAGATGTTTACCGACTTAGATGGTTATTCCTAAGTTGATGTCTTGTATAAATAAGAGATTGTAAAGTCATTTCAAAGTGTGTCTTGTGGAGATGAGAGTGTGGTAACAAGGAGAAAAGTGAAAGGCAGAGCAGAAGTATTGGGCTTAAATGGAACTGATTCAAGCATGGTGAAGATGCTATTTTCTATTTCAAGTAGGTTATACTTATTATTTTGTAGACAGTGTGTCTCTTGTAGGTAGTGAGCCTCTTGTGAGCAGTGTGCTTAGGCAGTGAACCCTAATTGGCATGTACCATTTTGTTCTTTCTATTCTTCTAACAGAGAATACAATCTTGGGTTAATCACCCCATGGTTTTTCCCTTAACAGGGTTTTCCACATCAAAATCTTGGTGTCTCATATGTTAATGTGTTTATGCTCTTGATTTATTGCATTGTGTTTCCATGATTGATTTATTAGTATGATGTTGAATTGCAAAGTGGAGTTAAGTGTTTAACTAGAAGAAAGTTTTGTACAACTAATTCACCCCCCCCCTCTTAGTTGTTTTCCCTAAGTCTAACACTTATTACATGGAAGAACATCAAACAAAACCAAAATTCTAATTTTGAACCTACTAAACCTAGGGTGCTCCTACACCATACTCCCCGAGAACAAAGATTTAAGCTCCACTTGAATGGAGGGTAGTACATGAGAACCAAGATTGAAAGCTCTTGCTTGATGTCTTTAAATCCCTTTACATTATCTTGGAAATAGTAGCAAACTGGTTTCATCTTCACTATAGGTTTCTTGAACATTTGACAAAGATGTTTGAACTTGTCAATATAAACTTGTCCTCCATTTGCACCTCTAAATCCTACTTTCAACAATGCTTTTACATTTGAAACAGCAACTCTATATTTATATGAAGCATCAAACTCAAGTTGCTTGATTTCTTGAACTTGAAGGGACTGAAATTCACTTATAACTTCTGCTAATCCTTGACAAAACATATGACAGACATATAAACTATGTTGTAACTCACCTTCCAGAGATACCTTGCGTAATAACAATTGAAATGGATCAGTCTTCCTAGTAGATTGCCCATGCTCTTCCCCCTACACTGTGTTTACCAGAAACTCACCTTGCTTAACTTGTCCATTAGAATCAAATTCACTCTCTTCAAACAAATTTAAATGATTGATCCTTTGCATTGGTAAGAACTCTTTTTGACTCATTAACATCACACTTGCCCCTACTTCTGGATTTTTGTCTTCCTTCTCTATGATTTGGACAAATGCCTTTTCACCCACAAACATAGCACTAGAACCCATTTGTGATTGATGACTTTCCTCTTCCTCAAATGACTTTTGCTCTTCCTTCATCAACAAAGATTCTTCAATATCTAGTGTTGCTATCCTCTCTTGCATTCTTCTCTTTTGAATGATCTTTTTGATAGGCCATTTTATCTTCTTCCTTATTGGTAAATGCCAACCACTTTCTTGTTTTGCTCTCTCAAGAAGCTACTGCATCTCAAGTTCCATTCACTTTTTTCCATTTCTTCCAAATCTTGGCTCAACTTTATTATCTTTTGCTAAATACTTACTTGTTTTGCCCTCTCATCTTTCTTCTTCATCACACTTTTCTCTCTTCTTTTCTCTTGTTTCTTGCTTGGTATCTCCTACTCTACAAGTCTCCACAGATGAATCTTCTCAACATTTCCATTCTTCTCTCTCAAGCAAGTCTCTTTCACCTTGCTTCTTCTCAATGATTCTTTTCTTTGTGATACCTCACCTTAGGCCCCTTCTTTTCCTCTTGGCCTAGTCTTTTGGTATCCAGGCTCTTCCTTCAACCTGCAAAAAGACAATACACAAACTACCAAAACTTCCTTGCTAGATCTTTGTGGGCACTGATACCAGTCTTATGTAGAACAGGGGTGGAAAACTCCAAAATAATCTCAATTAACCAATCTTTCAATGTATTAAACATCCTATGATAGGTTTTCCTTCATTAGGCCTCATTCTCCTTGTAGCCCTTCAAAACTAGTTTTTCCTTCATAACTTTCTGTACAGATATGATATTAGAAAAGTGAACACATTTTCAGATACCCATTTGGGATTTATTTAACACACTTCAAGACCAGGGTAGGTTACTTTGTATGAAAACCTCTAAAAATTGACTGTCCTAGTCTATAGGTCTAATTGCCTAAACAAACTTCGTAGCAACAAATTAGGTTTTTTAGCCATAACTTTCATTATAAACATGATATAAAAAATGTAAACATAGTCCTAGATAGCCATTTGGACCTTATACAACATATCTCATAATCAAGGCATGTTATTTTGTACAGAAACCTTCAAAAATTGATTTGTTTGGTCACTATTACCCTAACTAGGGGTTCAAACCTGTTTACAATAAAATGGCCATAACTTGCTTGAAACATAATGAAATTGAATGCAATAAAAAGAATAAGGAAGTAGACTCAATTATATTTCATTTTCAATTAGTTTCATACCATGAAATGACTATACAAATTTGTACCATTCATTAGAATAGAGAAAAATGTTACAAAATGTAGAAAATAGAAAATATTTTATTACTCCAACTTTAAGATTTTCAATAACTATCATCTCCCTACCTTGGATTTGACCCTCCAAGGCTTATTTAAACATGTACCAATAGTTTTCAACTACCTTTTTGAGTTACAACTATCCAACTTCCCTCATTTACAACTTATGACTCTTCATATTCCATGTTCTGCAACTTTTGATAACTTGTGCAACTTGACACTGCAACACACGTAGCGACCTGATATGGACTCCAACACACATTACATGGCCCTAAATGATCTTATTACATGGAAGAACATCAAACAAAACCAAAATGCTAATTTTGAACCTACTAAACCTAGGGTGCTCCTGCACCAAATACCATAATACATAATTCTTTCCAAATAAGATTTACAATCATATTATTACTCTCATTATCAAATTGCAAAGAAGACACATTTTACCATAAATCTAAAAAAAATCCAAGTCTTTCAAAACATTAACATTATGAGTTTTCTAAACCTTCATCTCACCTTTCTAATTTTATATCTAAGTAACATTCTAAACATTTACATCATATTTAGAAATAAGAAATTTCGCCTTCTTTTATATTAACTAAAGTCTAAAATAGAAAGGAACAAGTTTAATGTAAAACTTCCTATTTGGCTCACCTTAAAGGAAAAGAATGCAAATTTTTTTAACATTTATAACTCTAATAATAGACAAGGTAATGACAACATCATCAAGACTGTATTGCAATATAAATCATGCTATAAAATCTCTAAACAAACTTATGGATTCTAGGGGTAGAATCAAGTCAACAATGGTATAATATTGTCTCTCACAGAGATTTTGCATTGACAATGTGAAGCATTTAGCCAGAATTTAGCATAACAGAGCTTGAAGGCAGTCAACTAAAGGACTTTGGTGGATCAAGGATTTGCTAGTTTTTGGAACAATTAATATAGTTTAGCACCTACTGTGGTTATGAAATGGAAAGACATACATAAGTGAAAGAATGTGATCTTGGACATATAATGAAAACACACTTTCATTGGATGATATCTTTCATTTATTTCCTTGGAAAACTTGCATCATGAAAACACTTCTCAATATTGTAAATGTAAAGTCATTCTTAGATATTATCAATTCAATCCATGCCAAAACAATCTACTCCTTTGAGACATTTTCAATGATTATAATGATGAATGCTTGATTATAGGGAATCTTATGTGCACTACGAGAGTTCAAAGACTCAGATCATTTGTCTGATGCATAAAACATGATGGAAAGCATGGGGAATTTAAAAATAATATATAAAAGAAAAGAATCAAAGTGAATATTTCTATAAAATATTCTTCATGCTATGTTCCTATTGAGAACCTACACAAAGGAGATAGGGATGGACAAATTAAAGATTCACAAGAATAGATGTTCTGAAAAACTATGTTGCCTACTAATTATAATGATTTGTGGGTGTTATGATCTAAGCAGGATATAAATCTTTAAACATACATTGGTTAGCAATCAAGGTACTGGATGGAAGATAAAATAATGATAATGATCTACAATAAACTTCCTGTGGAGAATACAAGTTAGAAACTAGTTTAGAAGCAAGGTTTAGACAAAAAAAATGCATAGAGGTAGCTAAAGGTGTAGTTCCTCTAACTTCCATTTTGTTGACATCTGACAAATCATCAGTTTTAAACCATCACAACATTATAAACAACTCTAACAAGTCCTAATTCCAATAACTTAACTAGAAGCATTGAGAGATTTAATATACAATTTCCTGCATAATTAGAGATGTGAAAAAAACATAATGATCATAGTGCAATTTCTTGCATCCAAATTTAAAACATAAGAATACTTACAGTAAGAAGGAATGCATATCTCCTCTAGCATAACTCCAACAATTTGATATTTGATTCAAACAATTTATATCTCCCATCATACCTAGTATCCTAGATTCTAATTACTATAGTCTCCTCTTCTCCTGATGCTTCACGTTACCTGTAAACTTTAGAGCAATTCTTTTGAAATTGTTTCCATCCAGCAGAAAAAAAAAAGTGTTCCCTCTTGATTTTTCTCCAGCTGAAATAATCTTACCTCTTCTCTCCAGATTCTTTTTGTTCTGACTATATAAAATAATTAATTAGTTTTTACTTCCACCTTCCTTTTTCTTGTAACGTCCTAGGTGGAGACATATGAATATTCCAAGGAAAATAACTTTTCCACTTCAAATCCTAACACCCATTTTCTCATAAACTAAAAATAGACTAAGATAATTCTAAAACATATTTTCCTTAAAGACAAGAAATGACCACTTGTTTGCCCAAAAATAGAATTTAAAGAAACTTTATAACATATGTAAATAAGACAACATATAAAAGTAATGCATAATTTTTTCTCTTCTAGACAATATTAAGTTATCCAAATAATTATTTCGAATTGAAACATTATAATTAATAAATAGGGTTAGGTGACCTTACACTAAACTACTATTTTAAAAAAAAAAGGTTGAGATTAAGGGGTTCAAAAAGGGGGACCACACAAATTGGTCATGTTTTAAAAAAATAACATACTGTCTGGTGTGGCCCCCCAAAAATGTTAACTTTTTTTTAGTATTTAAAAAATCACTTTAGTGAGAAATTAGCTAACACCATGTAGTTTATCCCCAATTTTTCTGATAATTGTTTCATGAATAAATGATTTTTTACTAATTTTCAATGTGGACACATCCTACAAAACAAAAAATTGAGCATGCTCCCCCCTAAGTTTTTTGAAAACTAATTGAAAATCCAAAATTTTTTAATATGTGTAGAATGGAGTGTAGTTTCTAAAAGTATAGTTTATTTGAAATTTTGATGAACGTTTAAATAATAAAGTCAAAAATACCACATACTAGTTTTTCACAAAAAAATAGATACACTAACAAAAGAAATAAAAGATGAGAACCTTAACATACTCAAAACATGAAAAAAGTTATATGGTTAGAAAGCTAAGAGAGAGCTTAAAATTATCATCATATTTTTTTGACTTGTCATTGAAACAAGTGTAAACCTAATGGGGAGCACACTCCAGATAATGTAATTTATGTTACAATGTCTAAAAACACGTCTTTGGATGTTCAAAAATTAGTCCAAGCCTTTGGGTTGGAAGCCCAAGGCAAATCCAATCCAAAGGCTTGGAAATTACCAAAGTAAAGCATAGTGAAAGCATGTTATAACACACTCGCATTATGGTGAAATAAAATCATCTCATCTTCTCTCCCTCCCTCCTTACCCCTCTATTATTCTCTCTCTCCCTCCCTCCTTACCCTTCTCTCTATTATTCTCTCTCCCTCCCTCCTTACTCCTATCTCTATTACTCTCTCTCTCCCTCTCCTCTCTAGGTCTCTCCCTCCCCTCCTCTCTTTCTCAGCTCTTCACTTCCTACCCTCTCTCTCACTCTCTAATTCTCTCTCTACTTTCCATGCATTTAAAACACTTATAACTTTCCATGCATGACAAAACAGACTCATGTTATAATGCGAGCACATTTTGGTGAACCAAAAAAAATAGACAAAAAATATGTGGGATCTGTGATTTGTTAGAATGAAAGCAACACTACTTGAATGGAAATCTAATTCATGATAAATTTCAGCAATCTTTAAGTGTGCATTAACAATAGAGATTGTAACAAAACATAAAACCCACTACAAAGAAAATGCCAAACATGAAGAACTCAACACAAGACATAATGACACACTGTTTAATGTGGAGAAAACCCTTGTGGGTAAAAACTTGACATAGGAAAGAGGCCCAATGTTTGTATTAATCTACAAAAGATTGTACAATACAAAATACCACCAATCTCTTCTCCAGTCTTCAATCTAACAACATTCCTGTAGCACCTGAGTACCTAAAAAATTGTATTACAGTAACAAATACATGGCAAATACTTATAGAAATGTTTTCCTCTCCATTCTAGGTGTTCACCTTCTCTCTCCTAAGAATCTCCAACTTGTAAACATTAATTACCATTTTACAAGCATCATACACTTGTTAAAAAATAGCCATGCAAAGGTTGGGTGCCCAAGACTAAATCTAGCCTTCTTGCACTGACCCATCTTATGACACATCATAACCATCATAGATTCCACAAAAAGAGTATCTTTCCAAGATAGGAACCTTGGGCTAAATATAACAAATATACAACTACCATATCCATCATAGAATCACAGAATCTTATGACAACTTGAAGCTGTCATAGATTCACTTACCAAACATTATGACATTTGTCATACATGCCAAATATAGTAGATTTCTCAAGGGAGAATTCCTACCCTCATTTAATTTGAGTTTCTACATTTTGCAATAGTAAAAGTCACTCTGTAATTACCTCTGGTTACTCTGAAATTACCCCTGTCAGTGAAACTAGTACATCTCCTCATGGATAATTACAAAGTACATCTAATAGATGGAATAAATACAATATTGGGATTTACAAGGTTAATGGCACCTTATCCCAACATTCTCCAACTTGACATTATACATTGTAAATCAACCCATAGGAAACTAAATGAAAATAATCAAGCACTAGAAACAAGGCCCATGGCCTCTCTACACCATATGAACTTCTCTATGCTCATAGGCTTGGTTAATTAATCTGCAACATTCTCTTGAGTGTCTATCTTCTTCAGCTCAATCTCTCCATTTGCAACCAACTCTCGAACAAAGTGATACTAAACATCAACGTGCTTAGTCCAAGCATGATACATGGGATTCTTGGCCAAACATATAGCATTCTGACTATCACAACCAATCTGAATGATCCTGCAATCAAAACTAATACCTGTACACAATCTCCTCAACCAAACTACCTCCTTAGAGACATGAGTAGTAGCCATATACTTTGCTTCTATGGTGGACAAAACCAACTGTAGGTTGTCTCTTACTCATCCAACTCACTACTCCTCCAAATAGAGTAAACACATAGCCACTAGTGGACCTTCGACTATCCAAGTCACCTACAAAATCTGCATCAACAAAACCTTATATGTCCAAAGATTTATCAGCACTATCAGTACCAAAATAGACCAAACAATGATCAAGTGTACCTACAAAATATATAAACACCCTCTTCACATAATTCCAATGCGGTCTACCAGGTTTAGACATAAATCTACTCAAAACTCCCACTACTTGGGCAATATTTGGTATAGTGCAAACCATTGCATACATCAAACTCCTTACAACACTAGCATATGGCACATTAGAGATATGCTCAAAACCATCTTCAGTCTTGGACGCATATCTAATGAAATCAAGTACCAATGGGTAAAGGAACTCTAACTGGGCCACAGTCCTGTAAACTAAACCTCTGCAAAATAGTATTCACATACTTACTTATGACAACCAAAGCTTTTTGTTAACTCTGTCCTTCCTAATTTCCATTCCCAAAATATCCTTGCAACACCAAGATCCTTCATTTCAAATGCACCTGAAAGTTGGACTTTAAGCTCACTAATCATACCCTTAGTATTGCTAAAAAACATGTCATCAACATACAAAGTAATAACCAGTATAAAATCATCAACATAATAAATATAAACACAATGATCCTCCTCCCTTCTAACAAAACCCAATTTCAAAACAAATGAATCAAACTTTTGATACCACATTCTAGGGGACCATTTCAAACCACAGAGAGACCTCTTTAACCTGCAAACCCAATGATCTTTTCCTTTTACCTCAAAACCTATAAGTTGTTGCATATAAAGCTCTTCTTTAAGATCTCCATGCAAGAACGCAGTCTTAACATCCATTTGCTTAATCTCCCAAACATAAGTTGCAGAAATGGATAAGAGAAATCTAATAGAAGTCAATTTAGTAACAGGAGAGAATATCTCGCCAAAATCAGCTCCCTCTCTCTAGGAGTACCCTTCTACTTCTCCAATGAAACATCTGCTCCAAACTCCTTCTTGAAGACCCACTTACAACCTATGGACTTTCTTCTTTTAGGCAAATGAACAAGATCCCAAGTGTTACAAGAGTCTAAAGTCATCATCTCCTCATGCATGGCTAATTGCTAAGACTCACTATCATCTACCGAAATAGTTTCCCTGTAGGATGTAGGTTCATCGTTAGTACTCAATAAAGCATATACACAGCAGAAATCTAGTGGGCTATACCTGTCAACTGGATTTCGTTGTCTTGTGGATCTCCTCAAGGGTGGAGTAAGAGACTCTACTCATTCTTCTACATGATCATCTGTACCAACTTCTTCTATAACAACAGACTCATCTTCATCATAACTACTCAAATCTTCTTCTTCTTCTTCTTCACCCCCCAATCCATCATTCTATTCTTCCTGAGGTGCATCTTGCTTCTCTAAATCAAAGTACACCTTCTTTACCTTTTCTTCTTTTTCTTTTGGCTACTTAGGTTCAAAAATAGCTCTAAGTTCCCTAAAAATAACATCTCTAGAAAAGATAATCTTGTGGGTTAGTGGATTCCAAAGCTTATAACCTTTGACATTATCACCATATCTAATTAATGTACACTTTTTAGCCTTTGGATCCAACTTAGATCGCTTTTCCTTGTGCACATGAACAAAAGTCTCACAACTAAAACCCCTTAAATGTGAAATAGAAGGTTTCTTACCTACCCACACTTCATAAGGTGTTGAATCAAGAACCTTACAAGGAGATGTATTTATCAAGTAGAAAATAGTACACATAACCTCTATCCAAAAGAATTTATCCAATTATGCATCACTAAGCATACTTATGGCCCTTTCCATAAATGTTCAGTTCATACTTTCTACAACACCATTCTACTATAGTGTATATG
Source organism: Cunninghamia lanceolata (assembly GCA_027924645.1). NCBI lineage: Eukaryota > Viridiplantae > Streptophyta > Pinopsida > Cupressales > Cupressaceae > Cunninghamia > Cunninghamia lanceolata. The sequence goes on from BSBN01000448.1 coordinate 7,268,197, forward strand.
GAGTTTTCTTTTGTCAGATTATACCTGCATGCTTGCAAAACTCATCAAATTCCTTAGAGAAATATTCCCCTCCATTGTCAAATCTTAATATTTTTATTTTTAAACCTGATTGGTTCTCTACTATGGCTTTGAATTCCTTAAACTTAGTGAAAACTTCAGGCTTATGCTTCATAAAATAAATCCATGTAAATCTAGATACATCATCAATGAAGGTTACAAAATAATGAGATTTTCTGATAGATTCATTATCCACAGGTCTAAACACACATGTATGAATAATTTCTAACTTCTCTTTTGCTCTATTGCTTTTTGAAGGAAATGATTTTATGTTTTGTTTAATAAACACACAATGGTCACAGAAATCAAAGTGCTCATCAGAATAGGAGAAACCATCCATCAATTCTTTATTCTTAATAATTTTTATTACATTATTACTTGTGTGGCTTAATCTGTGGTGCCACAACATACATGTATTTTTAGTAGTTGCCTTAGATACATAGGAGGCATTACAAACTAGAGTGGATTCAAGATTAAACAACTTCCTAAATCTCTTCCCTTTCACTACCACCAAGTTCCCTCTCACCAATCTATAGCCATGCTTATCAAATGTGACATGCATTCCCAAGTCATTTAACTTCAAAATTGAAATCAAATTTCTAGCTAATCCAAGAACATGCAAAACATTAGGGAGGGTTTTAATCCTCCCATCACTAAAACACAACAATACCTTTCCTTTCCTAAAAATCAGATAAGAAGAGTTGTCACCAAGGTAGCTATTACCTGCATCATATTCTTCATATGTGGAGAACCATTCCTTATCTAGAGTCATATGAAATGAGGATCCTGAGTCAACCAACTAGTGATCATTAGAAACAACATTACATGCAAAAAGTAAAACTTCTTCACCTGCATTCAAAGACTTATCTGAAGCACTCTCTTATTGTTTATTGGGGTTTCTGCACTCCTTCACATATCCCCTTTTACTGCAGTTCCAAGACTTAACTCTGTTCTTTTTACTAGGAGTCTTAGACCGGCCCTTGGACGTGTCCTTAGCCCCTTTTTTATCTCCCTTTGTTCCTCTTTCCTTAGACCTTCCCCTAATACTGAGAGCATCACCTAAACTATCTGAACTCTTCTTCCCTAATTCTTGTGCCAGTAAAACTACAACAAGAGCATCCAACTTTGGATCTATGAGGTTAGCAGTGGTAACCAAAATAACATTTTCCCATGATTTAGGTAAAGAACAAAGAAGCAAGATACATTTATCTTCCTCATCAACTTTAACATCTACTAAAGCAAGCTGACTCATCAACAAATTAAAAGAATTTAAATGCTCTGCAACTGACTCACCCTCTTTCATTTCAAAAAAAAACTTCCTTTTTAAATAAAGTTTATTTACCATGCTCTTGGCTTGGTAGATCTCACCCAATCAATTCCACAATTTGTATGTAGTCTCTTCCTTTGTGACATTTAGTAGCACAGAATCTGAAAGACACAAACGAATGGTTCCCCATGCCTTCTTATCTAGTCTAGTCCACTGATCTAAAGAGACATCATCAATTTTCTTCTATTTTTGAACAACCAACTATTGGTTTCATTCTTTCAACAAATCTTCCATTTTCAAGTTCCACAACTCATACCCCATTCCATTGAACTTCTCAATGTCCATTCCAGAGGTTGATGCAATGGTGGATGCAGCCATAATATCAATACAAGATCTACAAAATAAACACAACCAAATCTCCCACTGCAACTACAGCTTCCACACTACCACCCAAGAGTCAAAGCTGGCCAGGCTCTGATACCAAATGTTATAAATGAAAGCAATTCTACTTCAATGGAAATCTGATTCAAGATAAATTTTAGCAATCCTTAAGTGTGCATTAACAATGGAGATTAGAACAAAACATAAAACCCACTACAAAGAAAATGCCAAACATGAAGAACTCAACACAAGACACAATGACAGTGTTTAACATGGAGAAAACCCTTGCAGGTAAAAAATCCACATAGGAAAGAGGCTCAATGTTTGTATTAATTTGCAAAATATTGTACAATACAACACCACCAATCTCTCCTCCACTCTTTAATCCAACAGCATTCCTGTAGCACCTGAGTACCTAAAAAATTGTATTATAATAACAAATACATGGTAAATACTTATAGAAATGTTTTCCTCTCCATTCTAGGCATTCACCTTCTCTCTCCTAAGATTTTCCAACCTGTAAACATTAATTACCATATTACAAGGATCTTACACTTGTCCAAAAAGAACCATGCAAAGGTTGGGTCCCCAAGACTAAATCTAGCCTCTTACAGCATCTTATGATGCATCATAACCATCATAGATTCTACAAAAGAGTATCTTTCTAAGATAGGAACCTTGGGTTAAATATAGCAAATATACAACTAACATATCCGTCATATGCGTCATAGAATCACAGAATCTTATGACAACTTGCACCCATCATAGATTCACTAACCAAACATTATGACAGTTGTCATACATGCAAAATATAGTAGATTCAATAGCATAGAATCTAAAAGACACAAACGGATGGTTCCCCATGACTTCTTATCCAGTCTAGCCCACTAATTTGGAGAGACATCATTGGGTTTCTTCTATTTTTGAACAACCAACTATTTGTTTCTTTCTTCCAACAAATCTTCCATTTTCAAGTTCCACAACTCATACCCCATTCTACTGAACTTCTCAATGTGCATTCAATAGGTTGATGCAATGGTGGATACAACCATAATATCAACACAAGATCTACAAAATAAACACAACCAAATCTCCCACTATAGCTACAGCTTCCACACTACCACCCAAGAGTCAAAGCTAGATAGGCTCTGATACCAAATCTAAGAAATGAAAGCAACACTCTTCAATGGAAATCTGATTCAAGATAAATTTCAGCAATCCTTAAGTGTGCATTAACAATGGAGATTAGAACAAAACATAAAACCCACTACAGAGAAAATGGCAAACATGAAAAACTCAACACAAGACACAATGACATAGTGTTTAGCATGGAGAAAACCCTTGCAGGTAAAAAAATCCACACAGGAAAGAGGCTCAATGTTTGTATTAATCTGCAAAAGATTGTACAATACAACAACACCACCAATCTCTCCTCTAGTCTTCAATCCAACAGCATTCCTGCAACACCTGAGTACCTAAAAAATTATATTACAATAACAAATACATGGAAAATACTTATAGAAATCTTTTCCTCTCCATTCTAGGCATTCACCTTCTCTCTCCTAAGATTTTCCAACCTGTAAACATTAATTACCATATTACAAGCATCTTACACCTGTCCAAAAATAACCATGCAAAGGTAGGGTGCCCAAGACTAAATCTAGCCTCTTACAGCATCTTATGACATGTCATAACCATCATATATTCCACAAAAGAGTATCTTTCTGATATAGGAACCTTGGGTTAAATATAGCAAATATACAACTAACATATCCGTCATATGCGTTATAGAATCACAGAATCTTATGACAACTTATAGCTGTCATAGATTCACTAACCAAACATTATGACAGTTGTCATACATGTAAAATATAGTAGATTCCTCAGGGGAGCATGCCTACCCTCATTTACTTTGAGTTTTTACATTTGCCAATAGTAAAAGTCACTCTGTAATTACCTCTAGTTACTCTGAAATTACCCTTGTAAGTGAAACTAGTACATCTCCTCATGGATAATTACAAATTACATATAATAAATGGAATAATTACAATATTGAAATTTACATGGTTAATGTCACCTTATCCCAACATGATTCAGACCCACAGGCTTTGTTATTCCCTGTTTTTCATGCATTATCAAACAAGAAAATGCTTTTTCATGGTGTTGACATTTTGACAACCATTGTTTATTTAATCCACCACCTTTTTTTGTTTTTCAATGTAGAATAAGTAAAATGGATATTTTTAGATATAATTTGATTATCTAAACTAATAGTTTCATGTTTCATATTGTGTGAATGTTAATTTTCATGTATTTAGATTGAATTTGATGATATATATTTGTTTTTACCATAAATTTGACTAATCATGTATACGCCTAAAAATGACACGATTTGGTCTAAATAAATATTGTTAATATTTATTCCCTTCTAATTCCTCTATCAATAAATAAATAAACAAATTTATTTATTTGATTCATATTCCTCTAAGTTAATTAAATATCAAAATATTTAATTATCTCTTCTAAAGTCAAAATTAAATAAAATCCTTTATTTAATTAAATTCTTACAAGCAATTAAATAATTCTCAATTATTTAATTAAATCAAAATTATTCCTCCAAATTTGAATAAATCAAATCAAATTTATTTAAATCCTCTCAATCTCCAAAAATAAAATATAATCAAAATATTTTATTTATTCTTCCAAGTCATGCACAACAATTAAATAAATTTATTTATTTAATTTGCTTTCTTATCTTTAAATTCTTCTAAATATCTTCCAAATCTTCTAAAAATAAGTCTTCTTCTTCATGCACATACAATTAAATAATTTATTATTTAATTTCTCTTAAATCATGCAAAAGCAAATCACAAGTTGAGTTATCTATTCAATCAACCTTGTTTTTATCAATATCTCTTAAATTAGAAAAAAACTTTCTAATTTATGAAAAGCATGTCTTATCTTTAGAAAAGAAAGTGGTTAACTCAAATAAAACAACTTTTGTGTGACACTTGTCTTCTTATTCATGCACATTCTCTCAACTATTCTCAACCGTTGATCTTCTCATTCTTTCTATATCATCGATCTTCATTCTCTTAAGTCTATAAATTGAACCTCATTCCTCCATTTCATTCAATCCAAGATTTAAGTATCGTTATTCTGCAGGAATTACAGCATGCCTTTGGCACTAATTCCTTCATTACTTGTGATCACATTCACTACTACACACTACTACCATTGTTGTGAAGCTCCTCTTCATTGTAATAAATTACCATAGCCATTCTCAATTGACATTCTTGAAGCATAGCAAAGAAGTGCACTCTCTGAGGGCCCTATTTCATATATGCAAGAATGATTGTGATAGGCGATCAATGAAAGTTATGAATTAAGGAGGTTTTCTTTTTTGTTTGTTTATTGTTTCTTTGAATCTCTTTTGTTCACCATCTCATTCAAGTTTTGGGTATCTTGATATTGATTATTATTGTTATTCATTTGGAGTCCAATTTTCCCTTAACATTTTTTGGTGCCCACCATGGGGCCTAGCCCCAATTTAACCCAAAAATTGAGTTTTTATGTTTTAGAAAGTCGTACATAGGAGGAAATCATGCATCTGACACATTCTAACATGCATCTGTTGTCTATTTCGGCACATTTGATCTTTTGGCACATCTGACCTCTATTATGGTGCATTTACTGATTCTGCACATTTGTTCCATCCTACAGCACATCTGTTCCATCCTGCAGTGCATATATTCCATCCTGCAGTGCATCTGTTTTGCAGTGAATTTTTAGAATGTTGTTTCAATGCATTTGATCATTTTTTCTACGGATATGTCCTCTGATTCAACGCATCTGTAAAGTTGCACATATGTCCTCTAATTCAATGCATCTGTAAAGCTACGCATATGACCTTTGTTTCTATGCATATGTGCTCTAAACTTGCACATCTGTAAAACTACGCATATGACCTTTGTTTTTGTGCATATGAACTCTATGCCTACGCATCTGATTCTGACATTGACTTTTTGAGTTTTCCTTCAGTTTTTCTAAAGCTAACACTTTTTTGCAGGAATATTCTTGGATCCACTTGTAGGCTAGGCACTTGTTAGATTCATATAGTTGCACTTGTTAGCTCACACTTCAATTTCTAAATAGGAAAGTAAAATGGATGCTCATGCAAAATCTCACATAGTTTAACTAGGAAAGTGGTAATTGAATCATTGCTATCTTGCATATCATTGAATCATTGCTATTGCTATCTTTTCAAAGTTAACAACTCATAGCTATCTGGATAAAATTGAATTCATCATTGCTATCTGGGTAAAACTAAACCATTGCTATCTCGACCATCACTTTAAAGTTAACAATTCATGCTATATGGTTAAAATTGAATTCATCATTGCTATCTGGGTAAAACTAAACCATTGCTATCTCGATCTTCACTACAAAGTTAACAATTCGTGCTATCTGGGATAAAATTGAACTCATCATTGTTATCTTGGTAAAAATGGACCATTGCTATCTTGTTATCACTTCAAAGTTAACAAACTTCTGTGCTTGCCTAAGTAGATAGCTCATTTAGTTTTTTCTTTCTAACTAGGGGAAAAAGAACCACTGTCTTCTATATTTTGGGAATGATACCAGGCCTATGCTCTCCCCTATCTTGGGTGACCAAAATGCCAGACATATCATTCTCGCATGTGTTTTTCCTTTAGAGGGGCCTGCTCTTGGATACCGTTCATTCAAGTAGGAATGACCCTAAGTGGTAACAGGCTAAATGCCAAGCCCTACCAATCCACTATAAATAAATTGTGTTTGGAGTGAAAGCTTCAAACAACAAGTGTAGTTGTGTTATACCGACAACCAACCTCCCCCAAAACCCTCCAAGGTGCAACCCTTGCAGGCTGGGAGACTCCATAACAGAGAGTAGTGTTGCTGCATGTATAACCACTCAAATGGTTGCCTTTATTACTCACCTTTGTCTAGTGACCAAAAACCCCTATAATCCATTTGAAGCCTAGGATTGTACTTGCTTTCTTTTTAGTCCAAAAAGAGTCAAAAAATCACAAAAAAATAAAAAACCATAAAAATATTCTTTGTGTTTGCTGTGTCTTCTTGCCATAATTTTAGAAAATCATATCAAAAAGACTTTCTTGCAACCAAAGTACTAAAAACATTAGAAAATTTCCAAAAAATTTACAAACAAATACCAAGAAAAACCAAAGCAGTGCATCCGTCATCTGTTGCTGCACATTTGTGCCGACCTGCGACACATCTATTTTGACTTAAAACACTTTTACTACCTGTTATAGGACACTTGATTTTTACCAATGCGGTGCTTCTATGCTGACTTGTGGCACATTTGCCAATTTTTGCAGTGCATCTATTCTGATGCATGCATGACAGTGAGCATTTCCACATCTTTTCAGAGAAAATTTTTAGGTTTTCTAGGTACCCATTTTAGTCTTATGTCAATTTTTGTAGAGATGACGTACCAATTAGAAGTAATTGCTCAAGAACTCCAATACCTGCAAGAATAATTAAACTTCAATATCTCACCCCAAGACCATATAGCAATTGCCCAAGAACTCCAAGTGATACAACAAGAAATGATAATGTTACAAGCTGAACAGGCCAGTACTAGCTACACCTCACCCTAAAAGCATACATCTTTTTCTCATCTTCATGATACTCTTGACAAGGCAAGTACCAGCTCAAGTTGGAAAACATATACCACTCCATCTACTAGTCCCCATTCATCATCTCCTAGAACACATGGCCCAAAGCATACTAATCCTACCATGGAGAACTCCAAATCCACTCATCCATTACCTCACTCCTCTACCTATGCACCTACCAATGATGTGATCCAAGGGCTACTAGTAAAAAGTCAACCATATCCCTAAATTCTGGTCCTTGACCTTATCAAAGAGTCTTCAAACATGTCAAATCCTGCAACCCCTTGAGCATATTAAAGAACCTCCTACCATGCACCAAGGTCAAGGTCCATCACACCTTCATGTTGTTGACCATGAGCCTATCCAAGAGTCTTCTACCTCAACTTCAATTCCAGCACATCAAGAGTTATGTCAAGAGCACACTTTAGAACATGTGGAAACATCAACCCCTTGTCTAAATCAAGATCAAAGCACTCCTATCCTCCCCTTACATAACCTTTATCTTTTCGATGATCCTATACCTATACATGAGCAAGAAATCCAATTTCAAACCATTCATAACCTATATCTATTTTATGATCAAGATACTACCTTTGATAAAGAAGCTATCCATGAGCAACTTGATCCTATACATGAATAAGAGATCAAATTCCAACCTCTCCATGGCCTATGTCCTTTCCATGATCAAGATATTATTGTTGATGAATAACATATACAAGAGTACCTTAATTCCATCACGCTAAAGCCTATCTATGATCAAGATCCCATCTATGATCAAGAGCCTATCTATGAGCAAGCAGACCATGATGATCCTCTTTGCCCACTTTATGCATTTCATGGTCCTGCACTAATAACCCCATCTAGTCCCATCCAAGATCCAACAACTTCCTCTTCCCTTGATGAGACAATTTCCTCCCAAGCAAGCATAGAAGATCAAACCAAAAATAATCCTCCACCATCCATTATCGACCATGCTACAAATCCCCCACCATATATCCTTGATCTTACCACCTTCATTCATGAGTGCTCCTCTTTAGAACACTAACAATCATTATCCTCTATCCCACCTTCTTCATCCAATAAGGAACTTGTGTCTAGTGTTCCACCTACACATAATCTTGCTATCCACCACATACTACAACATATGAACTATCAGGGTAAAGGCTTAGGCCTTCACAAACAAGGTATTTTGGAGCCTGTCCATGTCAATGTTCCTCCTCCTTCATATGGCCTTGGATACACACCCCAAGGTGAACAATCTCAAGATGTTGGTACTTCCTCCACTCCTCTAAAGTCCATGACATTCCATTGAAAACCCTATCATATCCCCAAAACATATGTTGCCATTTCACCTCCATCATCCTACAATTGTCAAAAGCATATGACCATACACCTTCCACCATCCAATCTACCTCCGCTACTTCCAACTCCTAATATCCCTCCATGCATTTTACCACCACTTCTCCAAACATTTTATCCATCCATCTTTGAATCTTCTAACAATCCCAATCATGGCCAACAAATGCACATGTTGTCTAGACAAAGAACTTCCTCCAACCCCACTTCCACCATCCCAAAGGATTTTAATAGCAAAAATCTGGATGCCTCTACCTATAAAGTCAAAAATCCTAAGAGTCCTCATGACCTAGGATACAAAAACCAAGAATCAAAGAAACATCCTTCTCAAGAGTTGCATACACCCACATAGCTATACACCAAGCTAAAAAAGGTGTGGGTCCACATCCAACAAATGATTACTCCAAATGCTGCACAAAAGCTGCATGCACCCAAACCCATACCTTCACAAGTACTATCTAAAAACAAAATGGTTTGGGTACCTAAGCAAAAATCCCTCAAGTTACATGAGGCATCTACCTCTCAAGAATCTCAACCATCCACTTTCTCTTATTCCATCTAAAAGTCTCAAATTCTTCCATCCCACATGACAAGTAAAAATCAGCAAAATACTCAGTCTATGTGGATCCCTACATGCTTAAGTCATTCATCCACAAGAAAAAGTCTCTGTTGCTTCCTACACTACTTCCCCATCACCAACTTCAATGTTTATCATGGTATGTGTAACCATTGATCATGATTCCCTTCCATCCCACAACATTTCCATATACCTCCATCCCCTCTTCCTTCCACTATTATCCTACATATCTTCCCCATCCTACTCCTATGGTCCATACTTTTGCATAAGCCTTTCCATCTATATTCTGCATCATCATCCACTATCACACCCTTCATATTCCAATATCTATCTTCTCCATCTCACTTTCATGCAATCTTCTACCAACATCTATGAGAACATTCGACATGGTCCATACGATGACATCTTTCTAGTGGGACTATCACCTTTTAGGGACCTAGATACTTGAGTCTCTCCTTTTCTGTGTCCACTTTCCCCCATCGAAATTATTAAAAAAAAAGTAAAGAAAAATCCCTTCGTCCAATGGTGAAAATATGGCAAACAGGTGCCTTGGATAAGTACCACGATGAAAACCTAGCAAACAGGCATCATGTGTAAGTTGATCTTCTACGTCACCTACACTTGGAAGCACCTTGTCTCATCGGCATATCACTCTTCTCCTATTAATTTCCTTCCATACTGTATCCTACCCTTCTATACTGTCTAGTCTATCAATCCTAATCTTCCATTCCTATCTTTCTTTAGTCTTGATAACGATTGGGGGCACAATGTTGACAAATGTTTTGGATGGCTCTTGACATATCTTATCCCTCCAAGCCATGCAAATCCTTCATTATCCTCTTATCCTCCTATTGTCATAAGTATTTCCATGAAATATCCTAAGTTTTCTACTTACTATGGGGCATGTTATTCCTATGCGACATAGTCCTTAGAGATCACATCCTTGTTTCCTTCTATCCACTATTTCCCATCCTCATACCTACTCATTCCATTCTTTGTCACCCATACATCTACCTATCCATGGTGTTTCCTTGTCGTCAGTATCATCTATTCCATATCTGATCCATATTTGTTCCATATCATGTCTTATCTGATCCATATCTATTCCATATCATGTCTTATCTAATCCATATCTGTTCCATAGCATGTCTTATTTGATCCATATCTATTCCATGTCTGATCCATATATGTTCCATCTCTGATCCATATTGTGTCTCATCTGATCCATATCTTAGGTCCATTAGGGTTCACCATGAACTACATTACCTCTGTGTCTTCATGTAGGCAAGGCCATTTCTCAAATGTGCCCCCAAGGCTCCACTATCCCATCCATCCCGTGTCTATTCCTTCTATCTATCTGAGTCCACACCACTTTCTACCACCTAGGTCTTAGGTCCACTAAGGTTTCCCCTGAACTACGTTGCCTCTACGTCATCAAGTAGGCAAGGCCATTTAGCAATGAGCCCCCGAGGCACTAGGTCAGTCCCTTAGGGTCTATCTCACCAATGAAGATTGTGGAATCTTCTCACTAGACAAGCAAGCACAAACAAAACCCACTCTCTTCAGGCAAAAATCTTGACATAGCACATTACCCTATCCAAGCCAAAGCAAACAAAATCCTATGGCCTTCTAAATGATTTTACCCAAATTATGGCAAGAAACAAACACATCTAAATGCAAATATGTTCTGTGGATTGGAAACATGGTTAAAAATATAGAGTCTTGATTTTTGCTATCATGCCTTTCTATGCTACTCGAGGATGCCAAAAGCTAGAGATGCTATGATGGGGGCATGATTATTTTCTTTGTTTGTTGTTTGTGGATTAAATTTTAGTAATGTGAAGCCTTGTCTAAAGACATGATCGGCAAAATATTATTGAGGACATCAAAGTTCTAACATGAATGGGGGCAATCCTTGTTTGTTGATACGCAAGAAATACTCAGGTCATCTCAGTTCAATTATACTTTGATGCTTGTATTAACTTGTTAAATCAAAATCCATGTAAGCAATACTCAGGTCATCTCAGTTCAATTATACCTAGATGCTTGTATTAACTTACAACATTTTGAAAAAGTACCAAAAAAAGCCACCCAATGATGAAATAAGTACTTCAAAATACTTGCACCATCAAGATGTCAAAAGCAAAGCATCCATCATACATCCATTATACATCCATACATCCATATCCCATGCAATAAAAGATCCAAACAATGCAGAGTATCAATACAAAATGAAGCTTGTGAGTTCTATCAAGTCATTCTTCTATCAATCAAAATTTTATCTATCATTGTGATCCATTCTTCTCAATCCAATCAATTCGAGCAATGATCCCCATGCAAGTCTATCCTTAATCCATGCCAATCAAGTCAAGTCAATCTTGTCAAATGATCCACTCACAATCAGTGGTCTTGATCCTTGTCTAGTCATAAACCAACTTGATCAGTTAATCAATCAATGGTCTTATACAGGATGTAACATTGTTGAAATCAGACCAACACACACGTCCTACATGACATGTTTCATTTCCTAAAACTAGATACTCTCCTATTGTGTTGCTCTAGGGATCTATTGTTCCCTGTCATGAAAACACTGTCGTATATCGTTATCGATTTGGTTTACCGCTTGCCAAGGCCAATACCTTGTTTGTTCTTGTATCATTTGTGCATACTTGCTTACTTGCTTGTGTGTGACTTCATTCTATCTTGCATAATGTAGCATTCAGCTCTTTCTTCATCCTTCATCTTCATGAGATTGTCCGTCTCACATCCTTCTACCTTCTTCTCATTCAATCTACCGAGGGGGCATCCTATCGTCATAACTTGTACCAAGGGCAAACTAGTGCATGTATCATTATCGAACAATTCTTATTCTTTGAAGCAATGCTATAAACTGCATTGCATCAAAGAGGGGCAAAATGTATATGCCTAAAAATGACACGATTTTGTCTAAATAAATATTCTTAATATTTATTGCCTTCTAATTCCTCTATCAATAAATAAATAAACAAATTTATTTATTTGATTCATATTCCTCTAAATTAATTAAATATCAAAATATTTAATTATCTCTTCTAAAGTCAAAATTAAATAAAATCCTTTATTTAATTAAATTCTTCCAAGCAATTAAATAATTCTCAATTATTTAATTGAATCAAAATTATTCCTCCAAATTTGAACAAATCAAATCAAATTTATTTAAATCCTCTCAATCTCCAAAAATAAAATATAATCAAAATATTTTACTTATTCTTCCAAGTCATGCACAACAATTAAATAAATTTATTTATTTAATTTGCTTTCTTATCTTTAAATTCATCTAAATATCTTCTAAATCTTCTAAAAATAAGTCTTCTTCTTCATGCACACACAATTAAATAATTTATTATTTAATTTCTCTTAAATCATGCAAAAGAGAATCACAAGTTGAGTTATCTATTCAATCAACCTTGTTTTTATCAATATCTCTTAAATTAGAAAAAAGCTTTCTAATTTATGAAAACCATGTCTTATTTTTAGAAAAGAAAGTGGTTAACTCAAATAAAACAGTTTTTGTGTGACAATTGTCTTCTTCTTATTCACGCACATTCTCTCAACTATTCTCAACCGTTGATCTTCTCATTCTTTCTATACCATTGATCTTCATTCTCTCAATTCTATAAATTGAACCTCATTCCTCCATTTCATTCAATCCAAGCTTTAAGTATCGTTGTTTTGTAGGAATTATAGTGCGCCTTTGGCACCAATTCCTTCATTGCTTGTGATCACATTCACTACTACACACTACGCACTACTACCATTGTTGTGAAGCTCCTCTTCATTAGAATAAATTACCATAGCCATTCTCAATTGACATTCTTGAAGCATAGCAAAGAAGTGCACTCTCTAAGGGCCCCATTTCATACATGCAAAAATGATTTTGATAGGCGATCAATGAAAGTTATGAATTAAGGAGGTTTGCTGTGTTGTTTGTCCATTATTTCTTTGAATCTCTTTTGTTCACCATTTCATTGAAGTTTTGGGTATCTTGATATTGATTGTTTTTGTTATTCATTTGGAATCCAATTTTCCCTTAACAAATCCTAATAGAGTTATATATAATTCAACATTGAATATGAAGGAACTTGCCAAAAAGCTCAAATTTTTGAGGGTTGGGCAACTCGAATCTTGAAATATAAGGTATTTTTTTATGTATTCATTTACTTCACTTTATGATTATGTTAAAGAATGAAATATCATGTTATAGGATAGTCATGAGGGAAGTGAGAGGATTGTCATTTTGACAAGTTAAATTATCATGACAAAAATAAAATTTATATTTATTTGAGATAACAATCTATGACAACAAGCCATATCACCATGGGAAAGAAATCATCAAGATAGTATTGGTATATGTTTATGAAGGGAGTCTTATCAACACTCAAGGAAAATCCTAAACTAGAACAAGATCATGGAAACACTTTCACTATGGAGTAGATGTGCAATCATGTTGCTATTATCCTGATTCAAACACTAACCTAAACAATTAGAAGGATACTAAGGGAAATCATATTTGTAGTTAGGGTAAAATTACAAATCAGGGCAAATGAATAAACAACAATGATAAAAACCCTAGCAATGCACAATGAAGCACAAGACAACATGAAAATCAAAATAACAAATGTAAATGCAAACTGATCTCCACGCTATACTCGATTTATCTCCATTGCTCTTCTCCACCTCGCATAAGCATGCAAGATTTTGAAAGATTATTGTTGGAAGAATGTTGGGTGCTCACTTCTGTAGCATAACATTAAGATGAAGATGCTAGAATGAATGATAGATGAAGGATGCAAAGGCTCTAATGATATTTCAACAGCATGTAGATACTTGAGGAGAAGAGCAATGGAGATAAATCGAGCATAACGTGGAGATCAGTTTGCATTCATATTTGTTATTTTGATTTTCATGTTGTCTTGTGCTTCATTGAGCATTGCTAGGGTTTTTATCATTGTTGTTTATTCATTTGCCCTGATTTGCAATTTTACCCTAACTACATTTGGCACGCCCAGTGGGACTAACCCTCTGTTTGCAGGTTTATGCACTTTGATTTGTAGGTTGAAGATATTTTATATTGCTGATTTTTTTATTTAGGACTAGATCTGTTGCAGAGGGTTTTTTTTGTTTTACACAGGTCCTATAAAAAGGAGATCTTAGATTCGTTGGAAAAAGGACTTCGAGAGCTTTCTGAAAAGTGGTTACATTAAAAATTTGGCTCAGTATTCAAAGAGTTATGACGATTTGAAGTTGACCTTGCAATTCTAATTTTTCAGAAATTTTTGACGCGCAACTTTTTGCTGGTTTTTTTAATTTATGACCAGATCTGTTGCAGGGGGTTTTTTGTTTTACACAGGTCCTGGAAAAAAGAGATCTTAGATTCGTTGGAAAGAGGACTTCGAGAGCTTTCCGAAAAGTGGTTACATTAAAGATTTGGCTCAGTATTCAAAGATGACTTGTAGGTGAATCAAAGGAGCTGGAGCAACATTTGGATCAATCATAATAGCAACTTGGAAAGCAATTTTTATGAGGTGCACTCATTCTAATCTCTCATCTCTAATCATTATTTGATCACACATTTAGATTTTGGGCATAAAACAAACAACTTGTTTGTCATCACACTTGGATTTGGGCTTTGAAATGAACATTTGTTTGCTATCACATCATCAAGAAATTGGGCTTAAAACAAATCATTGTCTTCCATCACATTTAGATTTGGGTTTAAAACGAACAAGTGCTTGAATTGTCTTCTACACATATCATTTTTAAAGGGTCAATTAACAAGTGCGAGTGTGAATCAAGTGATAGCTCACTTGGTTTGCTTTTGTAAACCCTATCTAGGAGGCTTGCTTGGAGACACACCACTCCAAGGGATGACCTCAATCGAGGCTAAATCAAAAGACACCCTCATTGGGAGTTGTAAATCTTGTCACTCTTGGCTAAGCCCCAAAGAACTTTATACCTTTGGGAAGTGAAGGTGAAGGGTGGGTTACCCCTTTCTCCTGGCTGTGTGGTAGGATTTCACTTTCAATTCCTTAGTCAACCTTGTGCAATTTAGCCTAAGACCTAATTGGCCATACCCACTTGACTAGACATTAGGCTTGTTGATGTGTCTTCCATGTGTGATTGCATAATCATCACATTTCATTTTCAAAGTCAACAATTGCTTATGTGTCTTGCGTGAGTGATTCATGTGTGTATATGCACAATCATTTGTTTGAACATTGCCAAATCAAGCTATAAACACCAAACACATAAACAATTCATCCTACATTTGATCCACATCACCCAATTTTGTCATTCCACATCATATCCTAATCATACCCAAATCAATTTTATTCTAAACATATCCTAGTCACATCCATACTCATTCCAAATCATCTCCACATCATCATCAACCTAGTCTTAGTCAACACTTGTCAAAATGGTCGTAATCATTCAAGGGGGCTATCCCTCTAATCATGAGACAAATCCCAAGCCTAAGGTGACAATTCAAGGGGGCTATCCCTCTAGTCATGAGACAAATCCCAAGCATAAGGTGACAATTCAAGGGGGTTATCCTTATAATCATGAGACAAGACCTAAGCCTATAATCACAATTCAAGGAGGCTACCCCTCTAATTCAAATAATGAAATAAAACTAAAGCCTAAGGTCACAATTAGAGAAGCCCCTCTTCCTAATCCAAATCATGAGAAGAAACCAATCACAATTAAAGGTGGCTATCTTCCTAATCCAAATCATGAGAAGAAACCAATCACAATTAAAGTTGGCTATCTTCCTAACCCAAATCATGAGAAGAAACCAATCACAATTAAAGGTGGCTATCCTCCTAATCCAAATCATGAAAGCGAACCAAAGCCCAAGATCACAATTAAAGGAGCCTCTCCTCCTAAGACCAAGTTTATACTTCGAGGAGGATATATCTTTATTAATGATGATGAGACAAGTCCAAAACCCAATCCATCCACACATCAAATCAATTCCACATCAACTTATCCCACTTCATATCAACCAAATTCATCCACATGTCATATCAACCCTTTATCAACCTATCACAACCCTTATCCATATCAATCCATAGCACAACAATTATTATCCTATGCAACTCCTCCATCATCATCACATCAACACATTTACCAACATCAACAACAAATCATATCACAACAAGAAGTCCAAACACCATCCCAACCTCAACAAATTCCACCTCAAACCTATTAATATCCACCTCAAGTTTATCCAATCCCTCATGCCACCATTCCAATGCACTACCAAGCCCATCCACAAAGTAATCAAGTGATATTACAAGAACAACATCCAAGTCCCAATGGCCTTTTGTATATGAATCAAGTGAGCACAAGTCAACCTTGCCAACAAGATCAAATGCCCGCATCTTTGGGTTCACCTTGAGATATTTTGTCTACATATCCTACTGTTACACCTAGCTACAAAAACTATCAATGGCCTCCACAACAAGTACAAATGAGCCCAAATCCACCTTTACAACAAGAAGCACATGCAAGTCCAAGTGGTCCCTTGTACATAAATCAAACAAGCCCAAGTTATCCTATGCAAGATCTAATAACCTTTGACAAGGGAGATACCAACCTAGCTAATTCATCCTATGAGTGGCCACCAACATCGAATCACATGCCAACACATGAGCTAACTAATCCTATCCCAACACCACCATGTGATCCTACTCCTAGTCCATTGGTCCATCAACCTTCCAAACCATCAAGCCCTCCATTACCTTCATCACCATATCATTCTAATCCTTCACCAAAGGATGTAGCTGAGAGAGTTTTACAAAGGATGCTTGAAGCAAAACTCATTGAACTTCCTAAAGTCAAACCATGTGAAGAAAGTCCATATGATGAACATGATCATTATGCATACCATAGGACCAAAGGCCATGATAAAAATACATGCCCCATGTTTTTCCCAATTGTTTACAAGGTGTATCAACATACAATAAGAAAATATGTCACATCATTCAAATCCCATGTGTCACCCCCATCTAGTCCAAATCCTAATCCACCCAATGCAATTAGCCCCCAACCTAATCCTAGTCCTAAGCCTACAACATCATCTACTATTATTGCTCATCCATTATATTGCCCATCTACACATGCACTTGCAAAGGATGTGATCCATTGGCTATTAGCTAGGAATAAACTACCTCCATGTCAAACACCCATTCATGAGCCTACCAAAGAACTTCCAAAGGTCATGTCCAATCCTATAATCCCATCATGTGGTCCACCTATCCTTGAGCCTATCCAAGAGCCCTCAATTAAGATTCTTAGCCCTTCAAGCCCATCATGTGACCTACAAGCCATCAAGCCTATTCAAGAGCCTCCTATCATGAATCCAAGTCAAGAGTCATCATGTTCTCATGTTGTTGACCAAGAGCCTATCCAAGAGCTTTCCACTTCCATTCAAGCAACCCAAGAGGTATGTCAAGAGTTTAATCTTAAGCATGTGGAAACATTAAGCCCTAGTCCAACTCAAGATAAAAACACTTTTATGCAACCCATCTATAACATATATCTTTTCCATGCTAAAGATGATAGCCATAATGATGAATCTATCCATGAGCCACTTGATCCTATCCATCTCCCAACAATTATTCATGAGAAAGCTATCCAAATTCAACCCATCCATAATATTTACCTTCTTTATGATCAAGATGATACCTATGAAGAAACTATCCATGAGCACCTTGATCCTATCCATAATCTTATATCCATCCATGAGTGAGATATCAAAATTGCTCCTAGTCATCCGCCATCTAGCCCTATCCGTAATGAACAAACATCCACTTGTCATGATGAGACACTTGTCCCCCAAGTAAGCATAAAAGATCAAACAAATAACTTGGATCTTAGTGAACACAATGCTAATCAAGATCCTAATGATCCTCCTTCCACATCCACCATCAATTCCACTTTAAATCCACTATTATGTCCACTTGGTCTTACCACCCTTATACATGAGTGTTCCTCTTTAGGACAACAACAACCTTTGTCCTCCACTCCATCTTCTTCATCCAATAAAGAACTCAAGTCTAATGTTCAAAGCACACCTAGTCCTATTGTCCATCGCATCCTCCAAAACATGAACTACCAAGGCAAAAGCCTAGGCCTTTATGAACAAGGTATTTTGGAGCCAAACCATGTCAAAGCCCCTCCAAGCTCATATGGCCTTGGATACACACCCCAAGGTAAACAAGGCCAAGATGTTGGTAATCCCTTTGTGTATCCTAAGTCTACCACTTTCCATCACAAACCCCATCATCTACCCACAACATATGTTGTCATTCCATCTCCATCATCTTATAAATGTCAAAAGCATGTGACCTTACACGTTCCACCATCTAATTTGCCTCCACTTTTACCAACTCCAAATATCCCTCCATCCACCTTGCCACCATTGCTTCCAACACCTAACATACATATCATTCATAAATATCCTTACATCCCTAATCATGGCTAAGAAAAGCACACATCATTTAAGTATAAAGCTTCCAATCATTCCATCCACTCCACCCACCCCATGGGATTCCAAAATACACATTTGGATGCCTTTATCTATAAAGCCAAAAATCCAACTAAAACTCCTAAGGACCCTCATGCCTTAGGGAATCAATGTGAAAAGTCTCTAAATCATCCATCTTCTAAGCAAAGTACCTTCAAAAAGCTATCCAAGCCCATACATCCAAATGCAAAGCCCCAAAGCAAAATGGTTTGGGTTCTTAAGCAAAAAGCTAGCAAAGCGAATGAGGCATCCTCATCCACATCTCAAGAATCCCAATCACATATCTCCATCCAAAAGCCTACTTCCATCAAAAACTTCCATTCCCTTCAAAAATCTCACAAGCAAAGCAAAAACACTAAAAATACTAAATCTATGTGGGTCCCCAAATGTTTACATCAACCATCTCCTAAGCAAATATCTCCACTGCTTCCTACACCACCATCTCACCAAAAGCTTCAATGTTTATCATGGTGTGTGCAACCATTGGTCATGGTTCCCTTCTACTCCACAGTACCTCCACACAACTACCTACTATCTCCCCCATGCTATCCCTATGGTCCATGTTTTGGCATAAATTTCTCATCCATCTTCATTCCATAAGCCTATATAATTCCACATCATAATCTACTATCCCCATCCATCCATCCTTGCATGAACCTTCCATAATCCACATCCTGATCCATTATCTACCTAATCCATCTCCCATCCATGCAATCCCTTATCAACATCTATGAGCACACTTGACATGGTCCATGCGAAGACATCATCAATCTCTAAAGGGACACTATCAACCTTCATAGCACTAAACACTCGAGTCCCTCCTATCCATTACCATGGTGAAAACCTGGCAAATAAGTGCCATGTGTAATTGTCAACCCATCTAAAAGCAAAAAAGAAAAAAATATCAAAAAAATCAGCAAAAAAGCAAAAAGAAAAAAAAATTAAAAAAAGCGAAGAGAAATCCTTTCGTCCAATGGTGAAAACTTGGTAAACATGCGCCTTGGATAAGTACCATGATGAAAACCTAGCAAACAGGCATCATGTGTAGATTGATCTTCTATGTCACTTACACTTGGGGGCACATTGTCTCATCCAACCTATCCATTTCCAAACTATCTATTCCATTATATCAGTTTCCATCCTATCCTGTCCTACCATTTACCATACCGTCCTACCATCCTTAGCCATTATGTAAATATGCCTATCCTATTAAACCCATTCATCCAACCTTCCTCCTTTTGATCTTGATGAAGACATAGGGGCAAAATGTTGAAGCATGTTTGGATATTTCTTGACATACCTTCTTTCCAAACCAAGGCCTATCCATTGACCATTTATCCATCCCATTTAAACCAATCCATCATGTCATCCTATCATCATAAGTGCCATGTAAAATCCAACCATTTCATCCCTTGGTCATGAACTTTGTCATGTAAAATCCTAAGCATTACCACCTAGAATGGGGCAAGTTCTTCCTATGCGACATCACCTTTGGAGATCACATCCTAGCTCCCTTATTATCCATCCACTATGGCATATCCTTATCATGAACTTTCCATCTTATAGCTTATCCCCATCTATTTATCATGAGCTTTCCACTATAGCCTACCTATTCGTTTATCATGAGGCAAGCATCATCCCTTATATGGCCTATCCTCTTATCTATCCATCCAACTCTCATGATCTTACCATCCCATTTACTATGAGACCATCCTTTTATCCATCCTTTCCATCTAGACTTGGTCCTCCCTTGTCATTGGCATCAAGCACAAAGGCTACCCAAATTGTAAATCCATTGGCATTTTCCAAAACATTACAAAAAATTCAAAAAAAATCAAAACATTTCAAAAAATACAAAAAATCAAAATATGTCAAAAAAATCCCAAAAAAATCAAATATCCAATGAAAAATCCAAGCAATAAAACCAATCATATCATCCAAAACAATCCTCTCCATCATCATCATCATTGATTCTTCCTATCAATAATGTTCATTCATCTATTTCAATCAATCACTTCTTCCAATCATATCAATCAAATCAATCTAAACAATGATCTCAAAATCTAAGTCACACTAATCCATATCAAGCAAGCTAATCAATCAAGGAACATTATCCAATCAAATCAACAAGTTTTTGGTCCTAATCTTGTCATGAGCCAAATCACTCATCATCAATCATTATCAATGGGATATAGCATTCCCACATCCTTGTGTTGATCTAGAGATATAGCTTTCCCCGCAATGACAACACTATCTATCATCATCAATCAAACAATTAATTATTGGTTTATGACTTGACAAGGGCAATACCTTGTTTATTTTACATCCTTTGTGCACATTAAGAATACTTGCTTATACTTAGATTGAGTGGACACTCTTATCATCACACCATCTCTATCATCATTCAAAACAATCCAATCATCAAAACAATCAACCCAGCAATAACAAACATCACAACCAAAGCACATCAAGCCAACCATCAAAACAAATCCAATCACTTCAGCAAATCAAAAGTAGCTCAATCCACCACATATCATCCCATCATCAACATTGCATCAAACCAAATCAATCTAATCATCCATTCATCATCCTCAAAATCATTCCAAACAAAGATCCAAATGCAAGCCCATCCTTAATCCATACCAATCAAGTTAATCAATCAAGCCAAGTTATCCAAATGCAATCAACGGTCTTGATCCTAGCCTTGTTGTAAGCCAAATCACTCAGCTAATTAGCCAACCAACTCAGCAAACAACCTTGTGTTGATCTAGGGATATAGCTTTCCCCGCAATGACAACACTCTCAACTATCATCAATCAACAATTAATCATTAGTTTACAGCTTGACAAGGGCAATACCTTGTTTGTTTTTGTATCATTTTAACTTGCATTTGTGTCAAATCAGTATCAATCTAGCTAATATTCATATCTTGTGTATGTTGGAATAGTTTTTTGCACTATCCTTTGCATCTAAGGTCATATCATACCTTTTATGCATTAGGACTTCAATGCTCTAAGTTTTCTTCCTGCTACATTAGACAAGGTTGTATTACGCTGGGGCACAAGACACATCGTCACCTTGGTCCTTATACCTTGGTGCATAACATCTAGTGCTATATCAAACAACATGGTTGCTCACATTCATTGTAGCATAACGCATCATCATTTCTTCTATCTATCCCCTTATCTTTCTTTTTGCAGCCAAGCCATTTCTTTTCGAGAGTATACCTGTGTTTGTCCAACCCACCTATCCTCTCGAGGGGGCATCATCATCCCATTTCATCATCATCATCATCATTATCATCATCAGCATCCCTATCAATTATCCATACCTTAACTTCTTTGAAATGATGTTACTCAACACAAAGCTCATCATCTCAAACATCATCTCAAAGAGGGGCAAAATGTAGACACCCAAATTTGTCCCAACTTTGTCCATGTCTAGCAACACCTAGTTAAAAACATTATCCTAGACATCTTGTAGCATTTTGTCCTAATTTCCCTAATCCATTAAGCCAATTAATTAAATAAATTTTATTTATTTAATTAAAATCCCATTCAATCCCATCCTCATCCTACTTAGCCAATTAATTAAATAAAATTTTATTTATTTAATTAATTTCTACATCACATCCTATTCATCTACCTAATTAATTAAATAAATTTTATTTATTTAATTAATATCCAACTCATATCTAACAAATTCAAATATTTTATTTGAATTAAGTTCTCAACTTTCACCATATTCCAACATTTGTCTAGTCAATCATGTGTTGTTATACAACTTTCATTCATATCCTTCACATGCACAACTATTGGGAACTAATTTTAGTATTTATCTACACAAGCACACCTAAGCCTTATCCTCCTTTGCCACATGTCAATTGACTACAATTTCTTAATGTGCAAGGAAACCTAACTTAATCCTATCCATCCATTTCATCTAAAGCCCTAATTGATCCTAGCCATCCATTGGAACCAAGCCTTTCCTATAAATCAACCCCCTCATAAGCCATTAGAATGCATTGAGCCTCAAGTGCCCTTATTCTATCAAATTTTCTAAAATGCATTGAGCCTCAAGTACCCTTATTCTGCCAGATTTTCTATAATGCATTGATCCTCAAGTATCCACATGCTGTTGAAATATCATTAGAGCCTTTGCATCCTTATCAATGTTATGCTGCAGAAGTGAGCACCCAACATTCTTCCAACAATAATCCTTCAAAATCTTGCATGCTCATGCGAGGTGGAGAAGAGCAATGGAGATAAATCGAGCATAGCATGGAGATCGGTTTGCATTCATATTTGTTATTTTGATTTTCATGTTGTCTTGTGCTTCATTGTGCATTGCTAGGGTTTTTATCATTGTTGTTTATTCATTTGCCCTGATTTGCAATTTTACCCTAACTACAATGTTATTCAAAGAATTATCATCATGCTAAAATCAAGCTAAGGATTGTTACTTGAGAATACACACTTGCAAGAAGTATCATATCAGCCTAAAGAATAAATTATATCACAATAGCTATCATGCAACCCTAGGAATGGTTAGGACCTCTCACCCATGGGTAGGATAGCAACTGATACACAAGGTGACAATCAAGACTAAATGATAAGTCAATTAGTCTCAAATCCATGCAAAAAGGTATCTATGATACTATATAAATATATCTAGGTGGTCTTGAAAGGATATTCATATGGTAGGGAAGATTGTCGTGGACACTAGATGGAAAAATAGGTCAACTAAAAGATAACCATACATGTCATTGTCATAGTTATTAGGATAATTATAATCACAATGAGGTTGTCTTGAATAGATAGTGACTTGTCAAGGAGTTATTAGATAGTTAAGGAAGATAAATTATTGATATCAATTG
Organism: Cunninghamia lanceolata; assembly: GCA_027924645.1. Taxonomy (NCBI): domain Eukaryota; kingdom Viridiplantae; phylum Streptophyta; class Pinopsida; order Cupressales; family Cupressaceae; genus Cunninghamia; species Cunninghamia lanceolata. The sequence goes on from BSBN01000448.1 coordinate 7,291,960, forward strand.
GTGGGTGCATAGCCTTTTCATGAAATGAAAAGAGTCATGCATCATGAAGTAGAAGTCAAGATCAAAACAAGGACACCAATTTTGGTGAAGTTGCAAAAAGAGACTAAATTTGACACTTGATTATAATTTCACAACCAATTGACTAGGCATGGGAGAAGGATTAGAGAAGGGTTGTCCTAAATAGGAATGAATATGTTGCATCTTTAATCTAACTTGTAATGTTTTTAGATCTTTCATTGATATTGATTAAAATCTTTTCATTTTTCGTTTATCTCATTTTTTTGCTAACTAGTAGGAGATTGCTCTACATACACTATTTTAGCAAGAATATGATAGAGGAAGAAAGTACTAAAAGAGAACCTAAGACAAGATCAAGCAAAATGTTGGCTAAAAGAAAAAGATGAACAAAGGAAAAATTATTGATTTGATGACCTCATTTGTTGTTCTATAAAAACCAAGATCCATACAATTTTATCTATAAATATGAGAATAAAAGAAGGTAAAAAAGGTAGAAAATTATTCTATTTCTATAAGGAAATTTCCTTTCTATTGAAGATTTATGATAAAAGAAGGAATACTACATGATTTGAAGATCCTTATAGAACAATTTATGTTTGTCAACTAAAGTTGTTACCTTGGAAATTGTATTCCTAATTCACCTATGATGCAGACAAGAATCAGAATCCTGTGGGACTACCAATTCACTTGCAACAATAACACAATCCAGTAATAAACTAAAATCAATTTGCAAGCAATTAAACAATCATTCCACAAAAATTTTATTCAAAGATTCAGAACTTCCAATTTATTATTTATTCATAGCAACCAATTATCTAGATTTAACATTTGGTGAAACAAAACAAGTGGAATTAATGTTGATCTTATTTGATATTCATCTTTCCCTTTTACATTCCACTTTCAATCTACAAAATAGAGTACCCTCTGTATCTTCTTATTTTGTTTGCAATCTGATACAGTTACTTTTTCTTATGCAATAGAGTTCAATCCAATGATATTTCCATTTTCTGATAGCAGGATTGTGTGTGTGATCGGGTGCTCTTGCATCAGACACATCAAGTAGGAGAAAATGTTCTATGAGTCTGTAGCTCATGAGCATTTTTTAAAGCTTCAAATGGTGACTCCATATTCATTCTTAATCCATATTTCCTCTTCATCAATCAACTTCTTTTCCTTACATGTTTCTTCTTTTACATTCCTTCATTGCTTATGTTGTAACCAACAATCACCTCAATGGTCACCTCTACTTGACTCTTCCCAATGATGAAAATCTACTTCAAGCCTCTCATACACGCATGCATCTTGTTCCAATACTAAATTCTATTTTCCTCTTGGACTATTTTCACTTCTTTTACAACCATTTGGCTACCACTTATTTTTCTTCTCTTCTTTGTGCAACTACTACACCAACTCTTCACCACTTTCCCTTACCTCACTCAAAGTTCTCTTCTCATGAACTACTATTGGGTTTCTCCCAATCTTGCTTGCAACTATCACAACTAGTTCACTTGCATGAAAACAAACCAACGAACTATCTATCACTAGTTTATCCTTGTCCTTCAATGGGCTCAAATGATACTCCTTTCCATCCTTTGTGATGGTATACATGTTTGCCCAACCATCATACATAACATGTCTATCATATTGCCATAGTCTACCTAAAAGGAGATGACAAGCTTCTATGGGCATCACATCACACAACACCTCATCAACATAACTATCAATCTGAAATTAAACCAAACATTGTTCACTTATCAGAATTTGATGATCCTTTTGCAACCAAGTGACCTAGTAAGGATTTGGATGCTTTGTCTTCTTCAGTTGCAACTTCTCTACCATCTTGTGTGACACCAAATTTCTAGTTGTTCTATTGTCCACAACTACCTTACAACACTTACCACCTGATTTGCACACTGTTCAAAATAAACACTAGGGTGCTTCCACAATAATGGGTTACACTTTCTGGGAGATCCTGATTTTTTCTAAAAACACATATTTTTTAAAAATATAATGATTTAAGCCTTGAAAGGTTCCATTTAAAGTATTTTAATTAAAGAGGGTTTGGTCAAACACCCTTAGATTCGAACCCCCTTGGATAGAACCCTACTAGTTTTAAACCATACCTATAATGGAGTCTCCTCTACACCTATCAAAATGCTAATAAAAAATCACTTTTGATTTACCTTTTGGGGGATCAAATGAATTCATTTAAAATTTATGTTTTGTAAGTATGCAATCCTTATTATAAGCTTCCCAAAAAGTATAATTTTAAATATATTTAATTTGATTATTATATTTATTTTTTATTTCTTGTGAATGTAGGTTTTTCACCGAACATCAAGTTCTCTGTTCTACACACATGTAAAATTAGTAAAATAGTGAAAAAAAATTCTAAAAAATATCTATGCCCTAGGTATTGATGTCCTTGTTTCAACAAAAAAAAAATTGAATTTCGATACATACAAAAAAATTATATTTTACAGAATATGCCTATGTCTAAATTATAATTGGTTTGACTTCAAAACTTAATTTAAAAAAATATTCAACAAAACATTATGAAACCAAATTCATGCCCTATATATCGGTGTTACCAATCTCAATTCAAAAGAATCAAAATTTTATCCTTTGTAGAAAAAAAGTTACGTGCTACAGAATACACATCACTTTAAAAAAATGTTGTTTACTATTAAAAACTAGTTATCAAAGGAGACGCAAAAAAAATTACAATTTAACTCCAATTTTTTAAAAAAATATATTTACAATCTACGAACAAAATCTCACAAATCACTAGTTCCCATCATCTTCAAATTCCTAATGGTTTAGTAGCTATAGGTGTCGAAAAGTGAAGATTTAGTTCAAAATGTTGATTTCAATGCCAAGTTTGGCCAAAAAATGTAACCCATTATTGTGGGATGACCCTTCACCTTTGTACTGGCTTTGGTTGTTCATTTTCTAGTTTCAATGAGACTCTACTCATCATCAATGCCTCCCCCTATTCAGGCTCTTCCACTTGCTTTGGAGAATTCACGCTTTCTTCATCAACTTGTGTTGCATAGTTCTTTGTTGCTCTCTTTCTACTAACATTTGGTTGTATTTGAGGGTATTCAAAAGCCCTATGCCCAACCTCTCTACATTGGAAACATGTGCTTCCAAATCCCTTTCCTCTACCTCTACTAGAATAGCCTCTTCCCCTATTGTTTTCACTTGATTCCTCTTTGTAAAAAGTGTGATTTTCTTCCTCAAAGACTTGTTTTCCTTTGACATTACTTGATGGTTAACTTTGCATGATAGACCTTCCTCTTCCTCTTGTAATACCTTGGTGTTTTCTTATTAAATTTTCTTCAGCTTTCAAGGCAAATCGGTATGCCTCTTCCACCATATAAACTTGCAACATAGCCAATTCATCTTGAATGTTATACCTCAATCCATTTACATACCTTGAAACTTTTTCCTCCTCATCCTCTACACATCCAATCTAGATGTTCAACTTGTAGAACTCCTCAGTATAGACATGCACACTTAATTATTTTTTCTTCAAATTTTTAAAATTTATGAAATAAACTTACTTGATAGTCTTTTGAAAGAAATTGAGATTTCATATTTGCTATCATCTGATCCCAAGTTCTGATTTTATCTTTGCCTCTTCATTGCCTATCAATTTACATGTGATCCCACGACAATGATGCATGTCCCTTCAAATTTGTGCATGCAAATTTAACTCTTTTGGGCTCCTCTATTGGCTCATAGTTGAATTACTTCTCCATTTCAGATATCTAATCAATTATTAAATCCTCTGGATTCAAGCTTCCATTGTAACTAGGGGTTTCCACTCTTGGCTTGTTGCTCATCTTCTCCATGGCTCTCAAAAATCTTCCTTCCACTCCGTCATCCTCATCCTCAAAATCAATTTCTGTTGCTTCAATCTCACCTTCATCCTTGTTGACATCTACCATAGGTATCCCTCTTCGCTGTGCTAATTCTATTGCATCCAATCTCATTATAATACCTCTCAACATCTCCCTAATTGCTAGATTTTGATTATTTCATGGTCCATTCCATGGTCCTCTTCACTCACATCCTCTTTGTGCCATGTTGATGGGCTCCCTACAATCGTGGGTCTCATCACCGTCACACTCACCCACAAAAATCTCTACCAGGGTTCCTTCCCTCAACACAACTACAATCGGCTCTAATACCAAATGATGCAGACAAGAATCGGGAATCCTATGGGACTGCCAATTCAAGTAGAAATAACATAATCCAATAATAGACCAAAATTGATTTGCAAGCAACTAAACAATCATTCCACAAACATTTAATTCAAAGATTCAAAACTTCCAATTCATTATTTATTCACAACAATCAATTGTCCAGATTTGACATTTGGAGAAACAAAACAGGTGGAATTGATGTCAATCTCATTCAATATTCTTATTTCCCTTCTACTTTCCACTTTCAATCTTCAAAAAAAAGTACCCTTTGTATCTTCTTGTTTTGTTTTCAATCTGATACAGTTACTTTTTCTTATGCAATAGAGTTCAATCCAATGATCTTTCCATTTTATGATAGCAGCTGTATACACCTAAAAATGACATGACTCTACTTAAATAAATATTTTAAATATTTATTTCATCTTCATAGTCCTCTATCAATAAATAAATAAATTTATTTATTTATTTGATTCACTTCCTCCCATTTAATTAAATAAATTTCATTTATTTAATTAATTTCATCTACATTAACTTTATTCTTCTAAATAATTAAATAATTTCAATTATTTAATTAAAACCCATTCTTCTAAGTAATTAAATAATTTTAATTATTTAATTAAATCTTTCATTCTTCTTAATTTAAATAAAATACAAATTTATTTAAATTAAAATCTCCAAAAATAAAATATAATTAAATATTTTATTTATTCTTCCAAAATCATGTGCAAGTAAATTAAATAAATTTATTTATTTAATTTGCTTTCTTATCTTCCAAATCTTCTAAAAATAAATTAAATAAATTTATTTATTTAATTTGCTTTCTTATCTTCCAAATCTTCTAAAAATAAATTAAATAAATTTATTTATTTAATTTGCTTTCTTATCTTCCAAATCTTCTAAAAATAAATTAAATTTATTTATTTATTTAATTTGCTTTCTTATCTTCCAAATCTTTTAAAAATGAATTAAATAAATTTATTTATTTAATTTGTTTTCTTATCTTCTAAATTAAATAAATTCATTTATTTAATTCTTTTTTGTATCTTCAATATCTTCTAAAAATAAATTCCTCTTGTCATACAAAAGTAAAAGCTAAGTTAAAGCAACTTTGCTCTTAAATTAGAAAAATAAATTTTAATTTAAAGAAAATGAAAACTCATCAAGAAAGCTTTTAACTCAACAAAGCTTCTTTTAGAATGACACGTCTTTCTTCCATTTGTTGCATGTTCCTCAACAAGCCTCCTCTGTTGATCTCTTCTTTTATTCTCAACCATTGATCTTCCCTCACTCTCTTCTATAAATATAACCTTCTTCTCTTCATTTCAGAAGCCATCATTTGAGTAAACTTATGCTGCAGGAAATCTAGCGTGCCGTTGGCACTTCATAGCACTTCTTAACACTTCTTAACACTTCATAGCACTTCATAGCACTTCATAGCATCCATTTACAATGTGTTGAAGGTCATCTTCAATCACACAAGTATCCAAGCCATTCTTCATTTGTCATCTTTAACAAGCAAGCAAGCAAACAGCTTCTGAGGGCTTCACAAACAAGATCAAAGGAAGATAGGCAAACTACAGAAGGCGAAAGGTAAAAGAGTGTTGTAAGTATTTTAGTTTCTTTTAATCTCTTTCTCCTTCATATTTCATTGATGTTTGGGATTGTTGTTTCTCATCCAAACCAGTAAGTTTTTTTGGTCTTGTGTCAATGGAAAACCAATTGGAATATTTTGGTCAAAAACTCCAATACCTAAAATTGCAAATAAACTCAGGTCCCTCGCCCCAAGAGTGTATAGCAATTAACCAACAAATCCAAGTCTTACAACAAGAAATGGCAATCTTACAAGCTAAATGTGCTAGTACTAGCTATGCCTCATCCCAAAATCATACCTTCTTTTCCTGTCTTAATGATAGTATTGATAGGGCAACTGCCACCTCAAGGGGGAAATCATATACCACTTCTACTAGTCCTCCTTCGCCAACTCCTAAGACACGTATTCCAAAACATGCCAATCCCATGCCAATACCACTATGGAGTTCCTCAAACTCTAAATGAGTGACCAAAAAAGAATCAGATGAGTGGTGGGAAAGAGTTTTGCAAAATTTATACTACTAGAGAAAAGATAGGGAGAAAGCTAAATCCCCTCATTCACCTATCCATACACCTACCAATGATGTGATCCAAGGGCTACTAGTAGAAAGTCAACCATGCCCCCAAATTTTAGTCCTTGACCTTACCAAAGATTCTTCCAATCCCATATCAAATCCTACAACACGTTCATGTCCTCCGCAACCCCTTGAGCTTATCAAAGAACCTTCTATCATGAACCCAAGTCAAGAGCTACTGTACCTCCATGTCAATAACCCTCAAGAACATGTCAAGCCTACCCAAGAGCTATCCACTTCCATTCAAGCAACCCAAGAGGTATGTCAAGAGTCTAATCCTAAGCATGAGGAAACATTAATCCCTAGTCTAAGTCAAGATCAAACCACTTTCTTGCAACCTATCCATAACATGCATCTTTTCCATGATCAAGATGATATCCATAATAATGAACCTCTGCATGAGCCACTTGATCCTATCCATCTCCCAACAACTATACATGAGCAAGAGATCCAATTCCATCCCATGCATAACCTTTATCTTTTCTGTGATCAAGATACTATCTTTGATGAAGAAGCTATCCATGAGCAACTTGATCCTATACATGAGATAGAAATCCAACTCCAACCCATCCATAACCTTTATTTGTTCCATGATCAAGATATTCCCTATGCAGAAGATGTCCTTGAACAACTTGATCCCATACCCATCCATGAGCAAGAAGTCTCCATTACTTCTATCCCTCTTACATCTAATCCCATCCATGATCCAACAACTTCTTCTTCCTATGATGAGACACTTGCCTCCCAAGTGCACATGAATGATCAACCCAATAATTTAGATCCTAAAGAGCATAATGACGATCAAGTTTCTAGTGATCCTTCACCATCCATTATTGACCAAGCTGCAAATCCGTTATCCTATATCCTTGGTCTCACTGCCTTTATGCATGAATGTTCTTCCTTAGAACACCAACAACCATTATCCTCTATGTCATCTTCTCCATCCAATAAAGAACTTGTGTCTAGTGTTCCACCTACACATAATCCCATTGTTCACCGCATACTCCAACATATGAACTATCAAGGTAAAGGCTTAGGCCTTCATGAACAAGGTATTTTGGAGCCCGTCCATGTCAATGTTCCTTCACCTTCATATGGCCTTGGATACATACCCCAAGGTGAACAATCTCAAGATGTTGGTACTTCATCCACTCCTACTAAGTCTACCACTTTCCATCGCAAACCCTCTTGTATCCCCAAAAGATATGTCGCCATTCCACCTCCATCATCCTACATTTGTCAAAAGCATGTGACCATACACCTTCCACCATCCAATCTACCTCTGCTACTCCCAAATCCTAACATCCCTCCCTACATTTTACCACCACTTCTTCCAACACCTTATCCATCCATCTGTAAATCCTCTAACATTCCCAATCATGGCCAACAAATGCACATGTTGTCTAAACAACGAGCTTCCACCAACCTCACTTCCACCACCCCAACAGAATTCAATGTCAAAAATGTGGATACCTCTACCTATAAAATAAAAAATCCTAAGAGTCCTCATGACCTAGGATATCAAAGCCAAGAATAAAAGAAACATCCATCTCAAAAGCTGCATACACCCACGCACCTCAATGCCAAACTAAAAAAGGTGTGGGTCCCCAAGCAACAAATAATTATCTCAGAATTTGCACAAAAGATACATATACCCAAGCCCATACCTTCACAAGTACAATCTACAAGCAAAAAGGTTTGGGTACCCAAGAAAAATGATATCAAGTCAAATGAGGCATCCACCTCTAAAGCATCCCATCCATCCACTTTCTCCCATGCCATCCACAAATATCAAATCCTTCCATCCCACATGACAAGAAAAAATCAGAAAAATACTAAGTCTATGTGGGTCCCTAAATACCTCAATCACTCATCCACCAAGCAAAAATCTTCATTGCTTCCTACAACACCTTCCCATCATAAGCTTCAATGTTTATCATGGTATGTGCAACTGTTGGTCATGATTCCCTTCCATTCCACAACACTTCCATATAACTCCATCTCCCCTCCCTTCCACTACTATCCTACATATCTTCCTCATCCTATTGTCCATGCTTTTGCATAAACATTCCTTCCATCCTTGCACAAGTCCTTCTGTAACACCCCGCACGAACACATTAAAGAACAACACATCTACGCTATGCAAAAAACGGAATTAATTTTTTTTTAAAGAATAAAGTAACAAAGTAATGTTTAACACATCACTACACATCAATAAACTATCAACTAGTTCTCTAAGATATCATGGGAGCATTACTTGTCAAATCAAACAACATAATCTGACATATATCCTTAACTAACATTAATAGATCATTCAGAACTTTAAATCAATAAACATTTACACTTCCATAACATCAGATAAATAATCATTAGGATCTAGTATGTAGTTACAATTTCTTTTCACACATGGGTACATCATTGCATTGTTACATAACACCTTCTGATTACATACATTATAAATCAACTGATACACAGACAAGTACATGAATACAAATCACTTACTTCATACCTGATACAAGATCTGACGGCTGATACACACGATACAACATCCTCGTACACGAGCAATAAAAAACCAATGGATAAAAGCTCTTCCACCTGACCATGTGGAACCCTAAGGTCCACCCCCTGAGCTAGGAGTTAACATAAGGTTCCCACTACAACATACAGTCAAGTAGACAGCAGACTATAAGAACAAGACAACACATAACTCCAACAACACAAGCCATTAACATAAACAACTTAACAACACTTCCAGAGGCAACCACATAAGGAATGGGGAGATTACAGCTAGGGAATGCTAGGTTGCAGTAGGGAGGAGTGTCATCACATGGCTTGTCATGGGTTGTCCTGGTAAGCCTTCCTAGGCCCCGGCCGCCATCTTGGGTTGTCCTAGTAGCCTCTCCCAACTCCCGGCCCCCATACAACGCTCATGTGGAATCAACATACCTTTCATGAGGACAAGGTAGTTGGTCTTGCCATTCCAGGCCTTCTCATCTCATCTCAAGCCTAAATGAGCACTTGAGCCATGAGTGAGGCATCCACTTATCTTTATTTATGTGTGATTAACTACCCAACCCCCTAATTCATTATTTAGGTTATCACTGAGTTAACAAACTCCCACATGGGTTGTCTTGGATGCCACTTTTGGGCTCCGGCACCCATTGAGAGCCACTCCCCTACCTGCAACTAGAAACCCCACTCAACAAACATAGAAACATCATCAGGACAATGATGATACATGAACCGTGCAAGGCATTATCCATCTTGCATAACAATTATCCTCATATCAAGGTGTATATATAATAATGCAAGGAATTATCCATCTTGCATATCACCTTATTCACAAGGACAACTAACAAAACCTTGTCCATATCAATACATAAACATTACTCCTATTATAGTAATCAGTGTCTCCTCATTTCAAAATCTAACACAACTCTCAATATAAGATAATTACAATCAATACATCCACAAGGGGATTATCACCTCCTCATTATGCATTCACGACATCGAATATCCTTCATATCCCATTGTCATACAAGCGGCAACACACTTATATAACTTCATGGTCTCGAACACTTATCAACATGACTCATGAAATCAAAACACAACCAACCCATGCCTCTGGAACTAACCACTCGGGTACATGCAATGACATAGGGTCCATGAAAACATACTTAAATTACTTTTGTAAATCAAGTTTTGTAACCTTAATATATAAGCAAATTGCTCTCATCATGTCTACCCAATTTATAAATAATATACGTTCATTTTACAATCAGCAATATCATTAGATTTAAACATAACTCACAATTCATATTTAATTTAGAACAATTTACTTCTATATTTAGTTACACTCTAAACACAATATAAATATTATTTAAGATTTAAATGAAACTACGAGAAAAATAATTAAAATTACATATCAAATCCATAATTTTAAAACTATAATAACAACACTAGAAATAAAGTAAATTTGGTAAATATCTACCTCTAATTTAAATCTCAACCTTAATAATAACCCCATTCTATATTTTATTTCCGAGAAGAACTAATATAATTTAAAGAAAAGACATAATTTAATTCTCACATAAGAGAAAACCCTAAAAACTATTATTTAATCCACTCACTTAAACACATTACTAAAATCCTCTATGCAAATGTTTACTGCCAGATATTCATGGAATCAATTATGGAAACTTCCTAAGAAGACTTCATTTCTACTTTTCCTATCTGCAATTCTAAAGAGACTCTTGCTAATTTAGTCAGAGACAGAAATGATATTGTTGCAGTTGATGCATTTAAGCCAGAGAGAAGGCAACCAAAAGAAGTTTTTAGAGGTGTTTCACTGCAACAATGGCGTATGGCTTGACAGGAAAATTACAAATTGTAGAACAATGGAAAGGCTGGGACGAATAAGCTCTGCCATGCTACCATCAGCCACAAAGAAGTTGTTTTGTCACTATTTGTTTTGACTCCGATTACTCGATTCACAAGAGCACAGGAGCTTGCAACCAGAGGTCTTCTAGGCTCAATGATGAGTGTAAGGTTTCCAGATAACACTAACTCCCTTACAGTATTAATGAGATCCATAGGGGTAGGAAGCACTGCACCAGTATGATGGTAATTGATTCCCAAACCTCCTCCAATATTTAGGTACTTAATTTCAAAACCTTGAGATCGTATTTCAGCAATAAATTGAATCATTAAAATTGCAACATCCCTAAGTATGCCCACCTTTGTTATTGTTGATCTGAGATGGCAATGTGCACCAACGCAGAGATAGTTAAGGTTTTAAAAAAAATAAATCTTAGGTAAAAAGCGTCCAAACGAATTCCTTTTTCTGAAGTTAGCGCAGTTTATATTAATCGATTGGTGAGCATTTATCGATCGTTGGGTTTAAAAGAATGCAAAGCCAAACCCTATGTCGCCCAACCGGGAGCACTCTATCTAAATTTTTTTTTTTTTTTAAACATAAACGCCTTAGACAAAGTCGCCCCAAGTGGCCGATAAAAAAAAAACATAGAACAGGATACACAAACCATTAAAGGGCGGTCTATTGACAGATGGAAACATTACAGAGAAAACTGTTGAATATAACAAAAAGGCCAAATAGATGGGAAGTATTCGCAGGATAAATCTACTAACAGAGCCTCAGTTTGGATTAAGGAATTCAAATCAATTACAGTAATTGTGCTTCGTCTCAAGACATCCACACCTTAAGACAGTCGGCTATGTTGACAACAAAGGAAGAAGGTATGGGCTTCACATTCAATCACTTCCCCTCGCTGGATCAGATATAGGCTTCACATTCATTGTATTAGTAAAGGATCATAAAGCAAGTGATATCGGTATGGAGCATTTTCTTCCTCTGTCGATTTTCCGTCAGAGAAATAGTGGTTTATACCCATGTATGCTATGTAGTCTTGGAAATCAGACTGGTAGAAAGTCTTGACGTCTCACTTTTTAGTTCTCTCAGAAGCCAAGAAATTTGAAGTTCCATCACTAGTGAAGGCACAAGTCAAACCAACAGCAAAACTAATGGTTGAAGTAAATGCCGCCAGCAAGATAAAATTAACAGGATGCTTCTAGTGGTAGTAATACAGCGGACAAAACAAAATAAACGGCTACACAATGAGGGCAATGTAAAGGCCCAATCCAAAGCCAAAAGATGAAGAAAAGAGCCACCGGTTGAACGAAAACAACTACATTTCCGACAGCATCTGTAAGAAGCATCTGCAATGAGAGGATGGCATAAACTTTTTGAATAAATGCCTAGTAAACCATGCACGCCCTGACTCCTGCAATGGTCGCAACTTACAAGTGCAAAGCAATTCCCACAGAGACAAATAGAAAATGTCTCTTCTCATCCTTTAGAGGGTTACAAAATCTTGAAATACGGTTAAATTATCATTTTTAGAACTTTGTAACAGAGTGACATATTTATACTGGGTATTATAGGGAAGTTCTAAGCTTATATTTTTATCACCCATCAGTAATTGATGATAATACCGAAATAGACAACCCAAGCACAATGAGAAGGAACTGTAAAAGAAAGCTACGGTTATTCAGATTTTACTAATTGCAATACAAAGCGGTTGAATTATTGCAGTCTCGAGGTTCATGACAATCACTAAATTACGATGAATTCTCATGCCAAGAGATCAAATTACATTGAGCATAAACAAATATGTTTTAAAACTCTAGATATAATCTTTGAATGCAAGACGAGAAAATAACATTATCACAATTAAAGGAACCTGTTAACGCTGCAATGACCTCAACCTGTTCTTCGCAGCTTTGTTCTCCTTGCCAGATCTCCAACTCCATTTTCTCCTACTTCTCTCCTTCTCTCCGCTTGTTTTATAGAATCCCCTACCCTAATTGCTTGTACTCCACCTTTAGGGAACACACGATCCCATGCCAACCGACAAAGAAATTACAGCCCACGCTCATTTAATTTTTTAATAACCTTACAATATAACCCCGATTCTTTTATTTACTCAAGGGTAACATACATTTAATAAAATACAACTTAAAATTTTTACTTTATTTAATCATTTATTTACTTGGCCACATATAATTACTTTCATGTCGATTTTATTAATTATAGAACAATTCCACAACTATAATAACACTTATAACTAATTTATCTCCTTAATTATTATTTTTTATTTATTAATTATTTAATATATATTTGTTATATAACAACCAATGATTATTTATAAATCTATTTAATAAACATTAATCAAATTTATCTATTTGTATACCACAATTAACCAATCATAATCATGCGATTATTTGACCATCAATCATGCAGAGAAAGCAAAACGACAACCCAAGGAACAAACGAAACTGAGAACAATGACCTGCCGCATAACTGAAGACTTATCCTTTACAAGGATGACGGATAACCTAGGGAACCTTATGCTAACTCCCATCAACAATTCCATTGGCTAGGGCACGCTCAGACCTGCTAGTTCAGGTGGAGTCGATGCCCGATACCTGCATCCTACAGCAAACCTCAAAGTTAAACATATATATACAACATGAAGACATGCACACAATAAATAGAAATCGCAGCATGGCAGGGTACTCTGACACGAGTAATGCAACACCATTCTGTTCACATAATTACATCAACAATTAAGTATTCAGTTGTCTACAAGAAAATAGAATAATCAATAACAATATGATCTAGTATAACAATTATTGTTAAAGCATCATAACCCAAATTAGATATCAAATTAAACTCAGAAATAACATTAATCCATTATATCAAACATGTCCATCAAACTATGAAACATAAAATATCAATAATCTAATATCATCAATCGTCATCCTAGAAATAGGTCCATAAACAACTCAACGTAATAACAAAGAATCCATGTCATGATATCTAATCCTACTAGGAATACTATCAGTCTGATGGAAGCAAGGTGAGGGGCACTACATCCTCCCCCCTAGGATCAGGCTTACTCCTGGAAGCCTGCAACAAGTATGGGTATCACTCTAACATAAAGGTTGCATCTTCCAAGGCAACTAAAGCCACGTCATTAAGATCCCATTGGACCCCTACTTATGAGGGTTAGCCCCCAAAGCTGCAGAATGCGCACGAGATCCAAAGAACGCTGCTCATCCTCTACCTGTGGTCTCCAAGATTGTCCCCTGATGCTCTATCTGGAGGTGATCAACTGTTGTGAACACTCTATGAGACCTCCCTGCATCACCCACTATTGGCTCTGACATGGTTGGCCTCTGGCTAAATCCTACGGTGTTCTTCTGTGGACACTGCCTGGCAATATGGCCCTATTGGCCGCAAGAGAAACATCCTATTATCCTGCCAAAACTGATGCAGAGTGGGACGCAACGGAGGCTAAACTAACAAGGAGTAGCCAACAATACAAACAGCATGATAAAATTCTCTATCGGCTGAACATCATCATCATATTTCCCTAAGACACCAACAGCATCATCACATTTCAACAGCATCATCATATTTCGGATGATCGCAAATATCCTCCTGTCGACTACTATTTACCTCCTCCGTTTGTCGCCTATCATCATCATCATGATAATCAACGGGCGCAAACATCCTCCAGTTGCACTGTTCATCGGGCGCCAAATACAAGAGGCATCATCATGATATTCAATATCACCTTCGTCAGCAGGATATCCAAATGTCCGGTTGCTCCCAATATCCTGATGACGTTGCAATTCAACAAATTGCCTTCGATGCTCCACTGCCCGACGATACAAGCAACAGCATCATGATATTGTTCATCCGGTTCCTCGAAACCTCCTGATGATGCTAATACAACTTCCTGCCTACGCCGATACCTTACCACTTAGTGACAACAGGATAAACTCGCATTGAGGGATTTCTTAATATCCTGATGACGATGACGTCATATCCTGATGACGATGACGTCACACATCATCCTGATGAACTCTTCAACACTTAGCCAAAAAAAACTTAACTTTCACACCCGCATCCGTTAGCGATACGCAGATGATGAACTTCCTCCGAGAGATGATCCTGACTGCGATATATACACTGAGTATATATCCAACTCAAAACATCATGATGCACTTGCAACATGCAAACTTCAACAACTTCATGACCCGATCCTGATGGCGATGCATTCACAGATGACGAAGCGGCTCGTTCCGACTGGAAACGCACATGCAGACTCCTGTGTATCCTTCCACTGCATGTAAGCACTCCGAACCACTCTATTTCACAAAGATCATGTGACGACCAGGCCGGATCACCTTCAAACCAAAATCTAACAACTTATCTTCTAGACCTAGCACATGAGGATGCTAGGCTGATTCACAGCATGCTCCTAACCGATCTCCTGAACAATGCAATGCATAAACAGAAAACACAAATGCAAACTAAACTATGATACAGGACCATTCCACCGATTTGCAGGATCAACCGGTGGAAGGGTTGAAAGTGCCCATTAACTTGCAAACAGAAAAGGAAATCAACATAGATACAACTGATCAACTCAAATATTGCAAAAGATGAGATCTTATTCAATTGAGATTCAAATGTCCTGCTTTTACAATTCTGCTTCACACTATCTGAACTGATCACCAGTACAGCATATCACCAGTACTACTCTCCTGAACATAACAACTATCAAAATCAAAATGAACTGTCAATATGAACTGTGTCTAAACCCTAACAGATCGAAGGTATATATAACAAATCCTTCGAGTACTACCAACTTCACTTCCCAGCGGCTGGGAGCTTCCAAGCGGCTGGGAGAGAGGACAACTCAGACTATCTTATCCCGATCTCTAACTGCCTACACGTACTCCTAGGCTGAACTAATACATAGCATCGGTCCAATGGACCTTATTACATGAAGAAGTCAAACATACTAAAAATAGACTATCCTGTCATCATGCTGATAATTATCCTACATCCTGATCATATATGTCATCATGCGGACCTATATCCTGATCATGTACGGGTGCTCCTACACCATACTCCCCAAAAGAAGAAATCTCAAGTCCACTTGAGATGAGAATATCAAGGTCGGCACCATGCTTCTGTATCTGTTCTGCAGTCATCCATACTGCTTCAGAAGTCGGCTGTCCCTTCCAAGAGACGAGGTACTCCAAGTACTTCTTGTTCCTGGTCTGTTTGACCACTCTAGTGTCCAAAATCTGCTGTATCTGTGGAGGATCATGTTGAGGAATGTCTTCAGCAACTGTATCCTGTAGGATATCCTGATCTGCATCTGAATTAGCCTTGTATGGAGTTAAATCACATACATTGAAGATAGGAGACAAACCAAGATCAGGTGGGAGTTGGATCTCATAAGCATTTTGTCCATGCTTTTGCAAAATCTGACATGGTCCAACTTTCTTTTGCATAAGCTTAGTATACTTTCCCTTAGGAAGCCTGTCTTTCTTCAAGTGAACCCAAACCAAATCTCCAACAGCAAATTGAACATCCTTCTTCTTCTTATCAGCATACTCCTTATACTTTAAGGTGGTTTGCTGGAGTTGGGTCTTAACCTGATCATGAACTTCTTTGATTGCTTCAGCAAAAGTTTCTCCATCTGCACTAACAGGATCTGCTGTAGGTAGATCTCGCAACTCTAAAATACCTCTGGGATGCATTCCATACACTACCTGAAAAGGCGATTTTCCTGTGCTCCTGTTGACAGTATCATTATATGAAAACTCAGCTTGAGACAGAATATTGTCCCACTTCTCTCCATGCTGTTTTGTCAAGCATCTAAGTAGATTCCCCAAAGAACGGTTCACAACCTCAGTTTGTCCATCCGTTTGAGGATGATATGCAGAGGAAAAAGATAAATTGGTTCCCAATTTCCTCCAAAGGGTTCTCCAGAAGTGACCCACAAACTTCACATCTCTGTCTGAAACTATGCTCAAAGGCAATCCATGAATTCTGACAATTTCCCTGAAGAATAAATCTGCAATATATGAGGCATCTGCAGTGGTTTTGCATGGCAAGAAATGTGCCATTTTACTGAACCTATCCACTACAACAAAGACACTGTCAAATCCTCTCCTGGTCCTTGGCAAACCCAAAACAAAATCCATACTGATGCTTTCCCATGGTCTGGAAGGAATGGGTAAGGGCTGGTATAACCCTGCATTAGTTGACCTGCCTTTAGCCTTCTGACAAATTACACAGGTTTCTACAAATTTCCTGACATCTGACTGCAACTTAGGCCAGAAATAATGCCTCCTGACCAGATCAAGAGTCTTGTCTAGACCAAAATGACCTGCCATTGCTCCACAATGTTTCTCCTTGATTATATTCAACCTCATAGAACACCTTGGGATACACAACTGTCCACCTTTGAACAACAATCCATCCTGGATCAGGAATTCAGAGAACTCAGCATGGTATTTCTCCCCAAAAGAAGTACAGACCTGATATATCTCTCCAAGATCAGCATCCGACTCATACATGGTCTTGAGTGAATCAATACCAACACTCTCTAACTGAATCTGATTGACTGTGAGAACTCTTCTGCTCAAAGCATCTGCAACTTTGTTCTTAACCCCTTTCTTATGCTTCAAGGTAAAAGTGAAAGCCTGCAAGGTCTCTACCCACTTCATATGTCTGTGGTTCAGCTTCTCCTGACTGTTGATGAAACTCAAAGCCTGGTTGTCTGTGAAAACTATGAACTCCTTTGGCAGCAGGTAATGCCTCCATTTCTTTAGGGACTGAACTAAAGCATACATTTCCAGATCATATGATGAATACCTTTTCTTAGCATCATTGAGCTTTTCACTGAAAAATGCAATTGGTCTACCCTCTTGACTGAGTACTGCTCCAATGGCCATGTGACTGGCATCACACTCTACCTGAAAGATCTTGTTAAAATCTGGAAGTGCAAGGACTGGCTGCTGTGCCACCTTCCTCTTCAATGCCTCAAAGGAATCATCTGCTCCTTGAGTCCAAACAAACCTGCACTTCTGTCCTCCTTTGATGGTATCCAGCATGGGTGCACAAATATGACTGAACCCTCTTATGAACTTCCTGTAGAAGGTTGCTAACCCATGGAAACTTCTGACTTCATTCATGGTCTGTGGAGTTGGCCAATTCAATATGGCACTCACCTTCTCCTTATCCATCTGCAGCTTTCCTTGTGAGATGACAAAACCTAAATAGGTGATCTCCTGTTTCATGAACAGACACTTGTCCAAGTTTATCATCAGCTTCTCTTCATGTAACCTCTTGAGAACCAGATCTATATGCCTGAGATGTTCTTCTCTGGTGTTACTGAAAATCAGAATGTCATCTAAATAGACTATGACAAACTTACCAATGAATTCCTTCAGAACCTCATTCATCAGCCTCATGAAAGTACTAGGGGCATTAGACAAACCAAAAGGCATAACCTTCCATTCATACAAACCTTCATTTGTTTTGAATGCTGTCTTCCACTCATCACCTGGTCTAATTCTGATCTGATGGTATCCACTCTTCAAATCTATTTTGGTAAAGTACTTAGCACTTCCCAAACAATCAAGTAAATCCTCAATTCTGGGGATTGGAAACCTATACCTGATTGTGATCTTGTTGATGGCTCTGGAATCGGTGCAAAGTCTCCAAGTGCCTTCCTTCTTAGGTGCTAGTACAGCTGGTACTGCACATGGACTCAGACTCTTCCCAATCAGACCTGAATTCATCAATTCTTCAATCTGCCTGGCTACTTCTGCATTCTGTTCTGGGGTAAGCTTATAAGCTGCTTTATTTGGAAGTGTAGACCCTGGAATCAAGTCTATGCAATGACTGATATCTCTGACAGGTGGTAGGGATCTTGGCATTCCCTCTGAGATAACGCCTTTGTACTTATCCAACAACTCTTGGACAGCTGGGTCTATCAACCTTGGCTTCTTCTCTGTCTTGGCTTCTGGCTGTTGTTTCTTATTCACACTCATACAGGGGATCAGGGCATATGCAACTGCACCTTCGGCTGCTACTTCTTTCATGAACTGTTTGCCTTCCATCAGCATGACCTTCACTTCTTTGCCTTTAGACTTCTCCTCTTTCTCCTTCAATGGGAATAACGTTACTTCTTTACCATCTTTAGTGATTTTATAGGTGTTTTTAACACCATCATGCTGTGCCTTCAGATCATATTGCCATGGTCTACCAAACAAAAGGTTGCAAGCATCCATCTTGGTGATATCAAACAACAACTTATCCTTATATCCACCAATCTGAAACTCTACCCAAGCCTGCTCTTCTACAGTTGTCTGCTGACCTTGAGTAAGCCATGAGACTTTATAGGGAGATGGGTGAGGCAATCTCCTAAGCTTCAGCTTTATCACCATCTCTTCAGACACAAAGTTTTCAGTAGAACCAGAATCAATCAAAACTTTACAAGCCTTACCTCCTGCTTTGCAAGTTGTTCTGAAAAGGGACTTCCTTTGAGGGGCTTCTTTATCAGGTACCTTCATGGTAGTTACTGTTCTTCTCATCATCAGGGACTCTCCACTTTCTGGATATCCATAATTCTCAGGACCATTCACACTCTGGAAATCATTAGAGCTTGTCCTACTTTGATTATCAGGTTCATTGACCAGATTTGTCCTCCTTTCTCCTGCTGAGCTTGTGGCCTTGTCTGGACATCTGCTGGCTATATGGCCTTCTTTGTTACAGTTGTAACACCTGATGGATCCTCTGCCCTGGGATCTTCCTCTATAAGGTCTTCTGCCTCTGAAGTTTCCTTGCTGACTGAAATTCTCTCTCTGATTCTGACTATTGTTGCCCTTGCTATTCTCTTGACTAGATTCTCCTTGATATCCCTGTCCATGTCCTCTGCCTCTGAAAGGACTTCTTCCACCTCTTTGTTGTCTTCCTCTTCCTCTATTGTTTTGATCTTGTTTTCTCTTCAGCTTTTCTTCCACTTTCAATGCCAACTGAAAGCTTTTCTGCACTGTATCTGGGTTATGCAGACTGAGATCTTCCTGAATATTAAACCTCAGTCCATTAAGGTATCTGGCTACCTTTTCCTCTTCACTTTCTTTCACCTTTGTCTTCATACAGAGTTTCATGAACTCTTCTGTATATGAGCTGACATCTAGCTCCTTCTGCTTCAGGTTCTGCTTCCTCTTGTGTAACTGGATACTGTAATCCAAAGGAATATAAGCCTCCTTTACCAATTCCATCATCTTCTTCCATGTGGCAACTCTACGTTTTCCCTCCTGTACTCTATCATCCTGAACAAAGTTCCACCATGTCAAGGCAGCTTCTTTCATCTTTGACTGTGCTATCTTCACTCTCTGCTGTTCTGGTATCTCCTCTGTTACAAAGAAATTGTTCAAACAATCTATCCATTCCATTACTGAATCAGGGTCCATCTTACCTGTAAACACTGGCAAATCCAGCTTCACATCCATGGTTCTCCTCTCCATGGCCTTGAGGGCGTTCAACAGCGGTCTTTGGTCTGCAGGAACGACCTCCTCGCTCCAATTAGGGATATCTTCTTCTTCCCTATCATCTTCTCTACCAGAACCTACTTTACTCCTCAACTTTGCTAACTCATCTTTCAACTCCTGATTCTGAGCCTTCACGGCCTTGCTTTCTGTAATCTGTTTCTTCACCAGAACTGCCAACTCAGCGTTGGTCATCCTTGCTGGAACCTCAGATGTTCCTTCTTCGTCTGACATCCTGCTTATCTTTTCTAGAAGATCCTAACCTTTGCTCTGATACCACTATGATGCAGAGTGGGACGCAACGGAGGCTAAACTAACAGGAAGGAGTAGCCAACAATACAAACAGCATGATAAAATTCTCTATCGGCTGAACATTATCATCATATTTCCCTAAGACACCAACAGCATCATCACATTTCAACAGCATCATCATATTTCGGATGATCGCAAATATCCTCCTGTCGACTACTATTTACCTCCTCCGTTTGTCGCCTATCATCATCATCATGATAATCAACGGACGCAAACATCCTCTGGTTGCACTGTTCATCGGGCGCCAAATACAAGCGGCATCATCATGATATTCAATATCACCTTCGTCAGTAGGATATCCAAATGTCCGGTTGCTCCCAATATCCTGATGACGTTGCAATTCAACAACTTGCCTTCGATGCTCCACTGCCCGACGATACAAGCAACAGCATCATGATATTGTTCATCCGGTTCCTCGAAACCTCCTGATGATGCTAATACAACTTCCTGCCTACACCGATACCTTACCACTTAGTGACAACAGGATAAACTCGCATTGAGGGATTTCTTAATATCCTGATGACGATGACGTCATATCCTGATGACGATGACGTCACACATCATCCTGATGAACTCTTCAACACTTAGCCAAAAAAAACTTAACTTTCACACCCGCATCCGTTAGCGATACGCAGATGATGAACTTCCTCTGAGAGATGATCCTGACTGCGATATATACACTGAGTATATATCCAACTCAAAACATCATGATGCACTTGCAACATGCAAACTTCAACAACTTCATGACCCGATCCTGATGGCGATGCATTCACAGATGACGAAGCGGCTCGTTCCGACTGGAAACGCACATGCAGACTCCTGTGTATCCTTCCACTGCATGTAAGCACTCCGAACCACTCTATTTCACAAAGATCATGTGACGACCGGGCCGGATCACCTTCAAACCAAAATCTAACAACTTATCTTCTAGACCTAGCACATGAGGATGCTAGGCTGATTCACAGCATGCTCCTAACCAATCTCCTGAACAATGCAATGCATAAACAGAAAACACAAATGCAAACTAAACTATGATACAGGACCATTCCACCGATTTGCAGGATCAACCGGTGGAAGGGTTGAAAGTGCCCATTAACTTGCAAACAGAAAAGGAAATCAACACAGATACAACTGATCAACTCAAATACTGCAAAAGATGAGATCTTATTCAATTGAGATTCAAATGTCCTGCTTTTACAATTCTGCTTCACACTATCTGAACTGATCACCAGTACAGCATATCACCAGTACTACTCTCCTAAACATAACAACTATCAAAATCAAAATGAACTGTCAATATGAACTGTGTCTAAACCCTAACAGATCGAAGGTATATATAACAAATCCTTCGAGTACTACCAACTTCACTTCCCAGCGGCTGGGAGCTTCCAAGCGGCTGGGAGAGAGGACAACTCAGACTATCTTATCCCGATCTCTAACTGCCTACACATACTCCTAGGCTGAACTAATACATAGCATCGGTCCAATGGACCTTATTACATGAAGAAGTCAAACATACTAAAAATAGACTATCCTGTCATCATGCTGATAATTATCCTACATCCTGATCATGTATGTCATCATGCGGACCTATATCCTGATCATGTACAGGTGCTCCTGCACCAAAAACCTCCACCACCTACAGGTGCATTAGACTGCTGAAAACTTCCCCTACTAAACGCAGGCTGAGAACTCTGAACTGCTGGTTGGGATGATAACTCTTGGCCCGCAGCCAATTACGATTTTTCCCCAACTGAGAACCACCTCCTTGTTGAGGTTGGGTATTCTTTGGTTTTGACTGAGAATACTGCTGCCGCTACTATTCGCCCTTAGTGGGTGCATGATGACCTCTAGGTGAACTTGTTGCTTGAGGTTGACCATCTCGAGAACCTAAGCCTGATGATGGTGCACTCCCAATTTGCACGCCTGTATGACCCCCTAGGGCCATGGTCAAATTCTCCTCCACTAGTCGAGCCTTCTCGACTGCTACCTCCATGGTCTTCGGCTCGAAAACACGAACTCCTCCACTGATGCGTGCATTTAGACCTCTAATAAAATGTTGAACTAGCATAGCCTCATCGTTTCCAATGCCTGCATACTACTTGAGTTCATAAAACCTGCGCTCATACTGTTCCACTGTCATGGTCATCTGTCTCAACCCATGGAACTCGTCTGCTCGTCGTTGCCTCTAGTGGTCTGATAAGAATCGAGCTCTGAACCTATCTAGAAATAGTTCCCAAGACACTGTGGCAATATCTAAATGCAACTTCTGTTCCTCTAGTCGCCACCATGTCGAGGCGAAGCCTCGGAGATGCATGATGGCACATCTTGCCTTAGTGTTGTTGCCATAAGGATGCATGGCAAAACACCTCTCCAGGTCAATTAGCCATGTCTCTGCTTCCATACCACTACCAGAACCATCAAAAGTAGGAGGACGGGCTCTCATAAGGTCTCTCATGTGGCCTGCAAGAATAGCTTCTTGTTCAGTTGAAATCTCTCTCCTTCTGGGAGATCATTCTCTTTCTCTCACCTCAGGTTGATCCATCTCCTATCTAGGACCAAGATGAGCAAGAACCTCCTCAAGTAGCTAGCGTAGTTGAGCGCCCTCTGGTTGACCTTGATTCTCTTGATTCTCGCCCCCACCTTCTTGTGCACTCTCATGAGGGGAACTAGGAGGAGGGCTATTATCAACACCTCTCCCATGACCCCTACCTTGTCCACGACCTCGACCTCGAACCCTAGGCATCTTTCTAGACAACATACCCAAGCACAACTTTAGGTTGCTAGGCGAGGACTACAAATGAATATATCCTTCAGAGCTTAAGCAACTAGTGTAGCTTAATGGGCTAATATAAAACCAGACTACCCAGTGTTAGAAACTTGGCTCTGATACCAGATGTAACGCCCCGCACGAACACCTTAAAGAACAACACCTCTACGCTATGTAAAAATGGAATAATTTTTTTTTTAAAACAATAAAGTAACAAAGTAATGTTTAACACATCACTACACATCAATAAACTATCAACTAGTTCTCTAAGATATCATGGGAGCATTACTTGTCAAATCAAACAACATAATCTGACATATATCCTTAACTAACATTAATAGATCATTCAGAACTTTAAATCAATAAACATTCACACTTCCATAACATCAGATAAATAATCATTAGGATCTAGTATGTAGTTACAATTTCTTTTCACACATGGGTACATCATTGCATTGTTACATAACACCTTCTGATCACATACATTATAAATCAACTGATACACAGACAAGTACATGAATACAAATCACTTACTTCATACCTGATACAAGATCTGACGGCTGATACACACGATACAACATCCTCGTACACGAGCAATAAAAAACCAATGGATAAAATCTCTTCCACCCGACCATGTGGAACCCTAAGGTCGACCCCCAGAGCTAGGAGTTAACATAAGGTTCCCACTACAACATACAGTCAGGTAGACAGCAGAATATAAGAACAAGACAACTAATAACTCCAACAACACAAGCCATTAACATAAACAACTTAACAACACTTCCAGAGGCAACCACATAACGAATGGGGAGAGTACAACTAGGGAATGCTAGGCTGCAGTAGGGAGGAGTGTCATCACATTGCTTGTCATGGGTTGTCCTGGTAAGCCTTCCTAGGCCCCGGTCCCCATCTTGGGTTGTCCTGGTAGCTTCTCCCGACTTCCGGCCCCCATACAACGCTCATGTGGAATCAACATACCTTTCATGAGGACAAGGTAGTTGATCTTGCCATTCCAGGCCTTCTCATCTCATCTCAAGCCTAAACGAGCACTTGAGCCATGAGTGAGGCATCCACTTATCTTTATTTATGTGTGATTAACTACCCAACCCCCTAATTCATTATTTAGGTTATCACTGAGTTAACAAACTCCCACATGGGTTGTCCAGGATGCCACTTTTGGGCTCCAGCCCCCATTGAGAGCCACTCCCCTACCTGCAACTAGTAACCCCACTGAACAAACATAGAAACATCATCAGGACAACGATGATACATGAACCGTGCAAGGCATTATCCATCTTGCATAACAATTATCCTCATATCAAGGTGTATATATAATAATGCAAGGAATTATCCATCTTGCATATCAACTTATTCACAAGGACAACTAACAAAACCTTGTCCATATCAATACATAAACATTACTCCTATTATAGTACTCAGTGTCTCTTCATTTCAAAATCTAACACAACTCTCAATATAAGACAATTACAATCAATACATCCACAATGGGATTATGACCTCCTCATTATGCATTCACGACATCGAATATCCTTCATATCCCATTGTCATACAAGCGGCAACACACTTATATAACTTCATGGTCTCGAACACTTATCAACATGACTCATGAAATCAAAACACAACCAACCCATGCCTCTGGAACTAACCACTCGGGTACATGCAATGACATAGGGTCCATGAAAACATACTTAAATTACTTTTGTAAATCAAGTTTTGTAACCTTAATATATAAGCAAATTGCTCTCATCATATCTACCCAATTTATAAATAATTTACGTTCATTTTACAATCAACAATATCATTAGATTTAAACATAACTCACAATTCATATTTAATTTAGAACAATTTACTTCTATATTTAGTTACACTCTAAACACAATATAAATATTATTTAAGATTTAAATGAAACTATGAGAAAAATAATTAAAATTACATATCAAATCCATAATTTTAAAACTATAATAACAACACTAGAAATAAAGTAAATTTGGTAAATATCTACCTCTAATTTAAATCTCAACCTTAATAATAACCCCATTCTATATTTTATTTCCGAGAAGAACTAATATAATTTAAAAAAAAGACATAATTTAATTCTCACATAAGAGAAAACCCTAAAAACTATTATTTAATCCACTCACTTAAACACATTACTAAAATCCTCTATGCAAATGTTTATTGCCAGATATTCATGGAATCAATTATGGAAACTTCCTAAGAAGACTTCATTTCTACTTTTCCTATCTGCAATTCTAAAGAGACTCTTGCTAATTCAGTCATAGACAGAAATGATATTGTTGCAGTTGATGCATTTAAGCCAGAGAGAAGGCAACCAAAAGAAGTTTTCAGAGGTGTTTCACTGCAACAATGGCGTATGGCCTGACAGGAAAATTACAAATTGTAGAACAATGGAAAGGCTGGGACGAATAAGCTCTGCCATGCTACTATCAGCCACAAAGAATTTGTTTTGTCACCATTTGTTTTGACTCCGATTACTCGATTCACAAGAGCACAAGAGCTTGCAACCAGAGGTCTTCCAGGCTCAATGATGAGTGTAAGGTTTCTAGATAACACTAACTCCCTTACAGTATTAATGAGATCCATAGGGGTAGGAAGCACTGCACCAGTATGATGGTAATCGATTCCCAAACCTCCTCCAATATTTAGGTACTTAAATTCAAAACCTTGAGATCGTATTTCAGCAATAAATTGAATCATTAAAATTGCAACATCCCTAAGTATGCCCACCTTTGTTATTGTTGATCGGAGATGGCAATGTCCACCAACGCAGACATAGTTAAGGTTTTAAAAAAATAAATCTCAGGTAAAAAGCGTCCAAACGAATTCCTTTTTCTAAAGTTAGCGCAGTTTATATTAATCAATTAGTGAGCATTTATCGATGG
Source organism: Cunninghamia lanceolata (assembly GCA_027924645.1). Classification (NCBI taxonomy): domain Eukaryota; kingdom Viridiplantae; phylum Streptophyta; class Pinopsida; order Cupressales; family Cupressaceae; genus Cunninghamia; species Cunninghamia lanceolata. The sequence goes on from BSBN01000448.1 coordinate 7,318,304, forward strand.
TTGGGTTTAAAAGAATGCAAAGCCAAACCCTATGTTGCCCAACCAGGAGCACTCTATCTAAATTTGTTTTTTTTTTTTTAACATAAATGCCTTAGACAAAGTCGCCCCAAGCGGCCGATCAAAAAAAAACATAGAACAGGATACACAAACCATTAAACGGCAGTCTATTGACTGATGGAAACATTGCAGAGAAAACCGTTGAATTTAACAAAAAGGCCAAATAGATGGGAAGTATTCTCAGGATAAATCTACTAACAGAGCCTCAGTTTGGATTAAGGAAGTCAAATCAATTATAGTAATTATGCTTCGTCTCAAGACATCCACACCTTAAGACAGTCGGCTATGTTGACAACAAAGGAAGAAGGTATGGGCTTCACATTCAATCACTTCCCCTCGCTGGATCAAATAAAGGCTTCACATTCATTGTATTGGTAAAGGATCGTAAAGCAAGTGATATCGGTATGGAGCATTTTGTTCCTCTGTCGATTTTCCGTCAGAGAAATAGTGGTTTATACCCATGTATGCTGCGCAGTCTTGGAAATCAGACTGGTAGAAAGTCTTGACGTCTCACTTTTTAGTTCTCTCAGAAGCAAAGAAATTTGTAGTTCCATCGCTAGTGAAGGCACAAGTCAAACCAACAGCGAAACTGATGGTCGAAGTAAACGCCGCTAGCAAGATAAAATTAACAGGATGCTTCTGGTGGTAGTAATACAGCGGACAAAACAAAATAAACGGCTACACAATGAGGGCAATGTAAAGGCCCAATCCAAAGCCAAAAGATGAAGAAAAGAGCCACCGGTTGAATGAAAACAACTACATTTCCGACAGCATTTGTAAGAAGCATCTGCAATGAGAGGATGGCATAAACTTTTCGAATAAACGCCCAGTAAACCATGCATGCCCTGACTCCTGCAATGGTCGCAACTTACAAGTGCAAAGCAATTCCCACAGAGACGAATAGAAAATGTCTCTTCTCATCCTTTAGAGGGTTACAAAATCTTCAAATACGGTTAAATTATCATTTTTAGAACTTTGTAACAGAGTGACATATTTATATTGGGTATTATAGGGAAGTTCTAAGCTTATATTTTTATCACCCATCAGTAATTGATGATAATACCGAAATAGACAACCCAAGCACAATGAGAAGGAACTGTAAAAGAAAGCTACGGTTATTCAGATTTTACTAACTGGAATACAAAGTGGTTGAATTATTGTAGTCTCGGGGTTCATGACAATCACTAAATTACGGTGAATTCTTATGCCAAGAGATCAAATTACATTGAGCATAAACAAATATTTTTTAAAACTCTAGATATAATCCTTGAATGCAAGATGAGAAAATAACATTATCACAATTAAAGGAACCTGTTAACGCTGCAATGACCTCAACCTGTTCTTCGCAGCTCCATTCTCCTTGCCAGATCTCCAACTCTGTTTTCTCCTACTTCTCTCCTTCTCTCCACTTGTTTTATAGAATCCCCTAGCCTAATTGCTTGTACTCCACCTTTGGGGAACACACGATCCCATGCCAACTGACAAAGAAAATACAGCCCACACTCATTTAATTTTTTAATAACCTTACAATATAACCCCGATTCTTTTATTTACTCAAGGGTAACATACATTTAATAAAATACAACTTATAATTTTTACTTTATTTAATTTAGTATTTTATACAAATATTTAATATACAACAACTCATAAATATTTATTACTTTATTTAATCATTTACCTACTTGGCCACATATAATTACTTTCATGTCGATTTTATTAATTATAGAACAATTCCACAACTATAATAACACTTATAACTAATTTATCTCCTTAATTATTTATTTTTTATTTATTAATTATTTAATATATATTTGTTATATAACAACCAATGATTATTTATAAATCTATTTAATAAACATGAATCAAATTTATCTATTTGTATACCACAATTAACCAATCATAATCATGCGATTATTCGACCATCAAGCATGCAGAGAAAGCAAAACGACAACCCAAGGAACAAACGAAGCTAAGAACAATGACCTGCCGCATAACTGAAGACTTATCCTCTACAAGGATGACAGATAACCTAGGGAACCTTATGCTAACTCCCATCAACAATTCCATTGGCTAGGGCACGCTAAGACCTGCTATTTCAGGTGGAGTCGATGCCCGGTACCTGCATCCTGCAGCAAACCTCAAAGTTAAACATATATATACAACATGAAGACATGCACATAGTAAACAGAAATCACAGCATGGCAGGGTACTCAGACACGAGTAATGCAACACCATTTTGTTCACATAATTACATCAACAATTAAGTATTCAGTTGTCTACAAGAAAATAGAATAATCAATAACAATACGATCTAGTATAACAATTATTGTTAAAGCATCATAACCCAAATTAGATATCAAATTAAACTCAGAAATAACATTAATCCATTATATCAAACATGTCCATCAAACTATGAAACATAAAATATCAATAATCCAATATCATCAATCGTCATCCTAGAAATAGGTCCATAAACAACTCAACGTAGTAACAAAGAATCCATGTCATGATATCTAATCCTACTAGGAATACTACATCCTCCCCCCCTAGGATCAGGCTTACTCCTGGAAGCCTGCAACAAGTACGGGTATCACTCTAACATAAAGGTTGCATCTTCTAAGGCAACTAAAGCCACGTCACTAAGATCCCATTGGACCCCTACTTATGAGGGTTAGCCCCCAAAGCTGCAGAACGTGCACGAGCTCCAAAGAATGTTGCTCGTCCTCTACCTGTGGTCTCCAAGACTGTCCCCTGATGCTCTGTCTGGTGGTGATCAACTGCTGTGAACACTCTATGAGACCTCCCTGCATCACCCACTGATGGCTCTGACATGGTTGGCCTCTGGCTAAATCCTGTGGTGTTCTTCTGTGGACACTGCCTGGCAATATGGCCCTGCTGGCCGCAAGAGAAACATCCTGTTCTCCTGCCAAAACCTCCACCACCTACAGGTGCATTAGACTACTGAAAACTTCCCCTACTAAATGCAGGCTAAGAACTCTTAACTGGTTGGTTGGGATGATAACTCTTGGCCCACAGCCAATTACGATTTTTCCCCAACTGAGAACCACCTCCTTGTTGAGGTTGGGTATTCTTTTGTTTTGACTGAGAATACTGCTGCCGCTGCTGTTCACCCTTAGTGGGTGCATGATGACCTCTAGGTGAACTTGTTGCTTGAGGTTGACCATCTCGAGAACCTAAGCCTGATGATGGTGCACTCCCAATTTGCACGCCTGTATGACCCCCTAGGGCCATGGTCAAATTCTCCTCCACCAGTCGAGCCTTCTCGACTGCTACCCCCATGGTCTTCGGCTCGAAAACATGAACTCCTCCACTGATGTGTGCATTTAGACCTCTAATAAAATGCTAAACTAGCATAGCCTCATCGTTTCCAATGCCTGCATACTGCTTGAGTTCATAAAACATGCGCTCGTACTGTTCCACTGTCATGGTCATCTGTCTCAACCCATGGAACTCGTCCGCTCGTCATTGCCTCCAGTGGTCTGATAAGAATTAAGCTCTGAACCTATCTAGAAATAGTTCCCAAGACACTGTGGCAATATCTAAATGCAACTTCTATTCCTCTAGTCGCCACCATGTCGAGGTGAAGCCTCGGAGATGCATGATGGCACATCTTGCCTTAGTGTTGCTGCCATAAGGATGCATGGCAAAACACCTCTCTAGGTCAATTAGCCATGTCTCTGCTTCCATACCACTACCAGAACCATCAAAAGTAGGAGGACGGGCTCTCATAAGGTCTCTCATGTGGGCTACAAGAATAGCTTCTTGTTCAGCTGAAATCTCTCTCCTTCCGGGAGATCATTCTCTTTCTCCCACCTCAGGTTGATCCATCTCCTGTCTAGGACCAAGATGAGCAAGAACCTCCTCAAGTAGCTGGCGTAGTTGAGCGCCCTCTGGTTGACCTTGATTCTATTGATTCTCACCCCCACCTTCTTGTGCACTCTCATGAGGGGAACTAGGAGGAGGGCTATTATCAACACCTCTCCCACGACCCCTACCTCATGCACGACCTTGACCTCAAACCCTAGGCATCTTTCTAGACAACATACCCAAGCACAACTTTAGGTTGCTAGGCGAGGACTACAAATGAATATATCCTTCAGAGCTTAAGCAACTAGTGTAGCTTAATGGGCTAATATAAAACCAGACTACCCAGTGTTAGAAACTTGGCTCTGATACCATATGTAATGCCCCGCACGAACACCTTAAAGAACAACACCTCTACACTATGCAAAAATGGAATAAATTTTTTTTTAAAAGAATAAAGTAACAAAGTAATGTTTAACGCATCACTACACATCAATAAACTATCAACTAGTTCTCTAAGATATCATGGGAGCATTACTTGTCAAATCAAACAACATAATCTGACATATATCCTTAACTAACATTAATAGATCATTTAGAACTTTAAATCAATAAACATTTACACTTCCATAACATCAGATAAATAATCATCAGGATCTAGAATGTAGTTACAATTTCTTTTCACACATGGGTAAATCATTGCATTGTTACATAACACCTTATGATCACATACATTATAAATCAACTGATACACAGACAAGTACATGAATACAAATCACTTACTTCTTACCTGATACAAGATCTGACGGCTGATACACACGATACAACATCCTCGTACACGAGCAATAAAAAACCTATGGATAAAAGCTCTTCCACCCGACCATGTGGAACCCTAAGGTCGACCCCCCAAGCTAGGAGTTAACATAAGGTTCCCACTACAACATACAGTTAGGTAGACAGCAGACTATAAGAACAAGACAACACATAACTCCAACAACACAAGCCATTAACATAAACAACTTAACAACACTTCCAGAGGCAACCACATAACGAATGGGGAGAGTACAACTAGGGAATGCTAGGCTGCAGTAGGGAGGAGTGTCATCACATGGCTTGTCATGGGTTGTCCTGGTAAGCCTTCCTAGGCCCTGGGCCGCATCTTGGGTTGTCCTGGTAGCCTCTCCCGACTCCCAGCCCCCATACAATGCTCATGTGGAATCAACATACCTTTCATGAGGACAAGGTAGTTGATCTTGCCATTCCAGGCCTTCTCATCTCATCTCAAGCCTAAACGAGCACTTGAGCCATGAGTGAGGCATCCACTTATCTTTATTTATGTGTGATTAACTACCCAACCCCCTAATTCATTATTTAGGTTATCACTGAGTTAACAAACTCCCACATGGGTTGTCCTGGATGCCACTTTTGGGCTCCGGTCCCCATTGAGAGCCACTCTCCTACCTGCAACTAGAAACCCCACTCAACAAACATAGAAACATCATCAGGACAACGATGATACATGAACTGTGCAAGGCATTATCCATCTTGCATAACAATTATCCTCATATCAAGGTGTATATATAATAATGCAAGGAATTATCCATCTTGCATATCAACTTATTCACAAGGACAACTAACAAAACCTTGTCCATATCAATACATAAACATTACTCCTATTATAGTACTCAGTGTCTCCTCATTTCAAAATCTAACACAACTCTCAATATAAGATAATTACAATCAATACATCCACAAGGGGATTATCACCTCCTCATTATGCATTCACGACATCGAATATCCTTCATATCCCATTGTCATACAAGCGGCAACACACTTATATAACTTCATGGTCTCGAACACTTATCAACATGACTCATGAAATCAAAACACAACCAACCCATGCCTCTCGAACTAACGACTCGGGTACATGCAATGACATAGGGTCCATGAAAACATACTTAAATTACTTTTGTAAATCAAGTTTTGTAACCTCAATATATGAGCAAATTGCTCTCATCATATCTACCCAATTTATAAAGAATTTACGTTCATTTTACAATCAACAATATCATTAGATTTAAACATAATTCACAATTCATATTTAATTTAGAACAATTTACTTCTATATTTAGTTACACTCTAAACACAATATAAATATTATTTAAGATTTAAATGAAACTACGAGAAAAATAATTAAAATTACATATCAAATCCATAATTTTAAAACTATAATAACAACACTAGAAATAAAGTAAATTTGGTAAATATCTACCTCTAATTTAAATCTCAACCTTAATAATAACCCCATTCTATATTTTATTTCTGAGAAGAACTAATATAATTTAAAAAAAAGACATAATTTAATTCTCACATAAGAGAAAACCCTAAAAACTATTATTTCATCCACTCACTTAAACACATTACTAAAATCCTCTATGCAAATGTTTACTGCCAGATATTCCTGGAATCAATTATGGAAACTTCCTAAGAAGACTTCATTTCTACTTTTCCTATCTGCAATTCTAAAGAGACTCTTGCTAATTCAATCACAGACAGAAATGATATTGTTGCAGTTGATGCATTTAAGCTAGAGAGAAGGCAACCAAAAGAAGTTTTCAGAGGTGTTTCACTACAACAATGGTGTATGGCCTAACAGGAAAATTACAAATTGTAGAACAATGGAAAGGCTGGGATGAATAAGCTCTGCCATGCTACCATCAGCCACAAAGAATTTGTTTTGTCACCATTTGTTTTGACTCCGATTACTCGATTCACAAGAGCGTAGGAGCTTGCAACCAGAGGTCTTCCAAGCTCAATGATGAGTGTAAGGTTTCCAAATAACACTAACTCCCTTACAGTATTAATGAGATCCATAGGGGTAGGAAGCACTGCACCAGTATGATGGTAATTGATTTCCAAACCTCCTCCAATATTTAGGTACTTGATTTCAAAACCTTGAGATCATATTTCAGCAATAAATTGAATCATTAAAATTGCAACATCCCCTAAGTATGCCCACCTTTGTTATTGTTGATCCGAGATGGCAATGTGCACCAACGCAGAGATAGTTAAGGTTTTAAAAAAATAAATCTTAGGTAAAAAGCGTCCAAACGAATTCCTTTTTCTGAAGTTAGCGCAGTTTATATTAATCGATTGGTGAGCATTTATCGATGGTTGGGTTTAAAAGAATGCAAAGCCAAACCCTATGTTGCCCAACCGGGAGCACTCTATCTAAATTTGTTTTTTTTTAAAACATAAACACCTTAGACAAAGTCACCCCAAGCGGCCGATCAATAAAAAAACATAGAACAGGATACACAAACCATTAAACGGCGGTCTATTGACAGATGGAAACATTGCAGAGAAAACTGTTGAATTTAACAAAAAGGCCAAATAGATGGGAAGTATTCGCAAGATAAATCTACTGACAGAGCCTCAGTTTGGATTAAGGAAGTCAAATCAATTACAGTAATTGTGCTTCGTCTCAAGACATCCACATCTTAAGATAGTTGGCTATGTTGACAACAAAGAAAGAAGGTATGGGCTTCACATTCAATCACTTCCCCTCGCTGGATTAGATAAAGGCTTCACATTCATTGTATTGGTAAAGGATCGTAAAGCAAGTGATATCGGTATGGAGCATTTTCTTCCTCTGTCGATTTTCCGTCAGAGAAATAGTGGTTTATACCCATGTATGCTGTGCAGTCTTGGAAATCAGACTGGTAGAAAGTCTTGATGTCTCACTTTTTAGTTCTCTCAGAAGCCAAGAAATTTGTAGTTCCATCGCTAGTGAAGGCACAAGTCAAACCAACAGCGAAACTGATGGTCGAAGTAAACGCCGCCAGTAAGATAAAATTAACAGGATGCTTCTGGTGGTAGTAATACAGCGGACAAAACAAAATAAACAGCTACACAATGAGGGCAATGTAAAGGCCCAATCCAAAGCCAAAAGATGAAGAAAAGAGCCACCGGTTGAACGAAAACAACTACATTTCTGACAGCATCTGTAAGAAGCATCTACAATGAGAGGATGGCATAAACTTTTCAAATAAACGCCCAGTAAACCATGCACGCCCTGACTCCTACAATGGTTGCAACTTACAAGTGCAAAGCAATTCCCACAGAGATGAATAGAAAATGTCTCTTCTCATCCTTTAGAGGGTTACAAAATCTTCAAATACGGTTAAATTATCATTTTTAGAACTTTGTAACAGAGTGACATATTTATACTGGGTATTATAGGGAAGTTCTAAGCTTATATTTTTATCACCCATCAGTAATTGATGATAATACCGAAACAGACAACCCAAGCACAATGAGAAGGAACTGTAAAAGAAAGCTACGGTTATTCAGATTTTACTAACTGCAATACAAAGCGGTTGAATTATTGCAGTCTCGGGGTTCATGACAATCACTAAATTATGGTGAATTCTCATGCCAAGAGATCAAATTACATTGAGCATAAACAAATATTTTTTAAAACTCTAGATATAATCCTTGAATGCAAGACGAGAAAATAACATTATCACAATTAAAGGAACCTGTTAACGCTGCAATGACCTCAACCTGTTCTTCGCAGCTCCATTCTCCTTGCCAGATCTCCAACTCCATTTTCTCCTGCTTCTCTCCTTCTCTCCGCTTGTTTTATAGAATCCCCTACCCTAATTGCTTGTACTCCACCTTTAGGGAACACACGATCCCATGCCAACCGACAAATAAAATACATCCCACGCTCACTTAATTTTTTAATAACCTTACAATATAACCTCGATTCTTTTATTTACTCAAGGGTAACATACATTTAATAAAATACAACTTATAATTTTTACTTTATTTAATTTAGTATTTTATACAAATATTTAATATACAACAACTCATAAATATTTATTACTTTATTTAATCATTTAGTTACTTGGCCACATATAATTACTTTCATGTCGATTTTATTAATTATAGAACAATTCCACAACTATAATAACACTTATAACTAATTTATCTCCTTAATTATTTATTTTTTATTTATTAATTATTTAATATATATTTGTTATATAACAACCAATGATTATTTATAAATCTATTTAATAAACATTAATCAAATTTATCTATTTGTATACCACAATTAACCAATCATAATCATGCGATTATTCGACCATCAAGCATGCAGAGAAAGCAAAACGACAACCCAAGGAACAAACGAAGCTGAGAACAATGACCTGCCACATAACTGAAGACTTATCCTCTACAAGGATGACGGATAACCTAGGGAACCTTATTCTAACTCCCATCAACAATTCCATTGGCTAGGGCACGCTCAGACCTACTAGTTCAGGTGGAGTCGATGCCCGGTACCTGTATCCTACAGCAAACCTCAAAGTTAAACATATATATACAACATGAAGACATGCACACAGTAAACAGAAGTTGCAGCATGGCAGGTTACTTGGACACGCGTAATGCAACACCGTTCTATTCACATAATTACATCAATAATTAAGTATTCAGTTGTCTACAAGAAAATAGAATAATCAATAACAATACAATCTAGTATAACAATTATTGTTAAAGCATCATAACCCAAATTAGATATCAAATTAAACTTAGAAATAACATTAATCCATTATATCAAACATGTCCATCAAACTATGAAACATAAAATATCAATAATCCAATATCATCAATCGTCATCCTAGAAATAGGTCCATAAACAACTCAACGTAGTAACAAAGAATCCATGTCATGATATCTAATCCTACTAGGAATACTATCAGTCTGACGGAAGCAAGGTGAGGGGCACTACACCTTCTGTATTATTCATCATCATCCACTATCGTACCTTCCATAATCCACTATCTACCTACTTCATCTCACTTTCATCACCTACCAACATCTATGAGCACACTTGACATGGTCCATGCGACGACATCCATCTCGCGGGACTATCACCTTTTATGGAACTACATAGTTGAGTCTCTCCTTTCTGTGTCCACCTTCTCCCATCCAAATATTCAAAAAAAAAAGAGAAAAAAAGAAAAGAAAAAATGAAAAAAGTAAAGAAAAATCCCTTCATCCAATGGTGAAAACTTGGCAAACAGGCGCCTTGGATAAGTACCATGATGAAAACCTGGCAAATAGGAATCATGTGTAAGTTGATCTCCTACATCACCTACACTTGGGGGGACCTTGTCTCATCAGCATATCACCCTTCTCCTATCAATTTCTATCCATACTATTTCCTATCCTATTCCTCTATCCATTACATACCTATATTGTCTAGTCCATCCATCCTAAATCTTCCTTTCCTCTATTTTTGATCTTGATAAAGATTGGGGGCACAATGTTGAAAAAAAAATGTTTTAGATGTCTCTTGACATACCTTATCCCTCCAAACCACACAAATCCTTCATTATCCTCTCATCCTCCTCCTTCGTCTTAAGCATTATCATGAAAAATCCTTATTATTCTACCTACATTGGGGCACGTTATTCTTATGCGACATAGTCCTTGGAGATCACATCCTTGTTTCCTTCTACCTACCTGCCATTGATCCCCTATTGCCCATCCATCTGCCTATCTGTGGTGTTTCCCTTGTCATTAGTATCTAGCATTAAGGCTATCCAAAATTCTTATCCAGTATCTTGTCTGCAGTGTCAGCCTAGCATAGCCTCTGTCATCAGTGTTATTTGTTCCATATCTGATCCATATCAAATCCGTATCAATTCCATATCTATTCCATATCTGATCCATATCCGTCCTACGTCATGTCTCATCCAATCCATATCTTAGGTCCATCAGGGTTCTCCCCGAACTACGTTGCCTCTGTGTCGTCACGTAGGCAAGGCCATTGTCAATGCGCCCCCGAGGCTCCACTTCCCATCCATTCCATATCTTGTCGTCTGTCCTTCCCTCTATCCGCATCTGCACCCTTTCACAAGGCAAGCAAGTGTAGTACAACATGTTCCTTAAACAAAATTCTTGGCACAAAACATCAACCTGTCCAAAGCAGAGCACCATACCTAAACACTGAAGCTAATTCTATGTCAATTATGGCAAAAGACACATCTAATGCAAAGAAGTTTTGTCAACAGGTTAATTTACAAGGTCTTGGATTTTTATCATTATGTCTTCCTATTCTACTCAAGGATGCCAAAAGCTAGAGATGCTATGATGGGGGCATAATTTTTCTTTGTCTGCTGCTTGTGGATTAAACTTTAGTAATGTGATGACTTCTGTCTAACAACATGATCAGCAAAAAGATCATCGAGGACTCTGAGGTCTAAACATAAAAAGGGGCAATCCTTGTCTATTGAAATGTAAGAAGTACTCAGGTCATCTAGATTCACGTTTGACTAGATGCTTGTATTAACTTGCTATATCAAAAATCCATGTAAGAAGTACTCAGGTCATCTCGGTCTAATTATACCTAGATGCTTGTATTTTCTTACAACATAATAAAGCCCAATGATGAAAGCACAAAGCCTTGCAAATATCAAGATGACAAAATCCACATCCATTGCATATCCATATCCATACCGTATCCAATTCCATTCCATATCCATATCCACATCCCATGCAATAAGAAAATCCTGTAGCAGCTTGTCAGTCCTTCAATCAAATTTCTTCTATCGAGTCATTCTTCTATTGATCAAATTTCTATTTGTCTTCATATCGCTCATCAATAGTTCTACCTGTCAAACTGAGCAATGATCAAAACGCAAGTCTATCCTTAATCCATACCAATCGAGTCAAGCCAATCTCGTCGAATGATCCAATCACAATCAGTGGTCTTGATCCTAATCTTATCTTAAACCATATCAATCAGTCGTAACTATCCTTCGTGTTGCTCTAGGGATATATCGTTCCCCGCCATGACAACACTGACGTATATCATTATTAGATCAAAGTGTCTTAGACAAGATGTTACGTTGTCCAAACCAGACCCGGAGTCTTATATGACATGTTTCATTCCTGAAACCAGACATCATCAATCTATATCCTTGGTTTACCACTTGACTGGGGCAATACCTTGCCTGCTTTTATATCATTTGTGCTTACTTGCTTCTTGCTTGTGTGAGTTATCTTTTTATCTTGCATCTCATATCATTCACCTCTTTCTTTTGTATCCAGCCATTTCTTCTCATCGTGGGATTGTCCGTCTCATGCCTTTTGCTGTCTCCTTGTCCAATCTCCTGAGGGGGCATCCTATCGTTCAAATTGTACCAGGGGCAAACTGGGGCATGTATCATTGTCAAAAATCTTATTCTTTGAAACAATGTGATAAAACATATTGCATCAAAGAGGGGCAAAATGTATACACCTAAAAATGACATGACTCTGCTTAAATAAATATTTTAAATATTTATTTCATCTTCATAGTCCTCTATCAATAAATAAATAAATTTATTTATTTATTTGATTCACTTCCTCCCATTTAATTAAATAAATTTCATTTATTTAATTAATTTCATCTACATTAACTTTATTCTTCTAAATAATTAAATAATTTCAATTATTTAATTAAAACCCATTCTTCTAAGTAATTAAATAATTTTAATTATTTAATTAAATCTTTCATTCTTCCTAATTTAAATAAAATGCAAATTTATTTAAATTAAAATCTCCAAAAATAAAATATAATTAAATATTTTATTTATTCTTCCAAAATCATGTGCAAGTAAATTAAATAAATTTATTTATTTAATTTGCTTTCTTATCTTCCAAATCTTCTAAAAATAAATTAAATTTATTTATTTATTTAATTTGCTTTCTTATCTTCCAAATCTTCTAAACATGAATTAAATAAATTTATTTATTTAATTTGTTTTGTTATCTTCTAAATTAAATAAATTTATTTATTTAATTTGCCTTTTTATCTTCCAAATCTTTTAAAAATGAATTAAATAAATTTATTTATTTAATTTGTTTTCTTATCTTCTAAATTAAATAAATTCATTTATTTAATTCTTTTTCGTATCTTCAATATCTTCTAAAAATAAATTCCTCTTGTCATACAAAAGTAAAAGCTGAGTTAAAGCAACTTTGCTCTTAAATTAGAAAAATAAATTCTAATTTAAAGAAAATGAAAACTCATCAAGAAAGCTTTTAACTCAACAAAGCTTCTTTTAGAATGACACATGTCTTTCTTCCATTTGTTGCATGTTCCTCAACAAGCCTCCTCTGTTGATCTCTTCTTTTCTTCTCAACCATTGATCTTCCCTCACTCTCTTCTATAAATATAACCTTCTTCTCTTCATTTTAGAATCCATCGTTTGAGTAAACTTATGCTGCAGGAAATCTAGCATGTCGTTGGCACTTCATAGCACTTCTTAACACTTCTTAACACTTCATAGCACTTTATAGCACTTCATAGCCTCCATTGTTAGTGTTTTTGAAGATCATCTTCAAATACACAAGTATCTCAGCCATTCCATCTTCTCCATCTTTAACAAGCAAGGGAGCAAAAGCTTCTGAGGGCTTCATCATCAAGATCAAAGAGAGATAGGTGAACTACAGAAGACGCAAGGTAAAGATGAAGGTATTTTTTTTATTTGTTTTAATCTCCTTTTATCTTCATATTTCGTAGATGTTTGGGATTATTTTTCATTGATTTGAATAACCTGATTTCCCCCTCACAGCAGCTATCTTCATAGTGACCCTCTATAGATGTTTTATTCCTTCTTAACAGTTAAACTCCTTTTCTCAGCCATGTGGAGACACTTTATTATTGTCATTAATCAAACTACAGAAGATACCATTTAAAATTTGTACTTCATCTCTTTTTGTGTGATGTTTCTCTCCAAATATCATTTGACTTCCTTACCTTTCTTTGTTGTATTTCCCTCTCAACTCAAGCAATCTCATCTCTATGCTTTATATTCTTCTTTTTCTATGTTTCTAGTCTTACTCTAGTAGAGTTAACCCCTTCTTCACTATTTTGAATAGTTTTTATATCAAAAGGAGCAGCAGAGTCATCAAACAGGCTCCAAGGCAGAGGAATAGACTCTGAAAACATGTATATGGCACTTCTAATTTCTAAACACCCCACATGGTTTTTTTTATTTTATTTCATCAAAGTGATATTTCTAAGTTTTTATTGAGGCATTGAATTCTTATCTAACTTCCCTCTCCTTCATTATCAATCTCCATAGGTTTCAAAATATGATTGATATGCTCAAACATGGATTTTTTTTTAATTTCAAAGAAGATATGCTTAAACAAAAGAATGAAGCGTCGCCCTTCTTTGTATAATAATTTGGTTAATATTCTAACAAATTTCACATTTGGGTGACTATGTATTGTCCCACACCTTCATTCCTTGAATGAAACTAGTCTTCAGGGTAACACGACATCACATGCCCCACTGAATGACCTAGCAAAATCTAGAAGGAACTCAAACTTCACAAGAGTGAAAATGATTGTACTTGAGTGCACCATGAGATCAATGGTAGTATTTACATTCCCTTCAAAAATGAATTGAAATATACCAATATGAACCTGAAATGACACAAAATGCATATGACATGAAGTTGTTGTCAACTGTGACAACATTGCTAACATCCAGAAAGGTACAACTAAACTACAAACTAGATTGAAATCAAACAAAAACTGAACTAATCATTCATTTTGGCGATGCAAGATTGTGTGTATGCCTGAGTTCTCTTGCATCAACCTAGGTAAAGTAAACAAGCGTGTTTGAGAATATATGTTAAGGAAATGTGAAATTAACCTAGAGATTGTGCCTATCACCATTTGTAAATGTTGACCATATATTGGCCATTGATGTAATGCTAAAAACATAGTATGGAAAAGTTGATTTCTAAATATAGAGAGAGCTAAAAGACATTGTAAGTGTTGGAAAAGTTCATTTGTATTACTATGATACATTCTTAAATATCATCTGAACGATGAATGTTAGTTACTCCATGAAGTTCAAGAATGGTATGATATGTCATGTTGACTTGTAATTTGAATTTTATCCTAGCTTAATCTTGATTTGTAAAATATTTCTAGTATATGACATGTGTGTGTGTTCTTTATGTTTTGGGTTGGACCACCCTAGGAAACTATAAATTTTCAAATTTATAATCATTTATTCATGACAATTATATGATTATTTTGAGATTTGTGTATCAGATTACTTTTCTCTATTGTATCAAAATGGATTAATTTGTCTTATTCATGATGCATATAGAAATCATCATCATGCCAAGGAAATGAGCAAAGACTCTAACACCAGAAGAGCATGAATCTAGGAATGTGAAGAAAAGAGAAGGAATGAGGCAACTTCATGAATGTAGGAAATTATCAACCATAGAAGAGGACATGCCACCATTACCAATTCATAAGGAACATGAATCATCTAATCAAGCTAAGAGAGAGAGATGGAATTGGCGGCACAAAGGTAACAAATGTAAAACCTCCATTCAATGAGGAAATTAAATCTTGAAGATGGAGGCACTCCATCTTTTAAAAGTCAAGTTGAAGGTACACTATAATTCTTTTCTCAAGTTGGAGGCACTCCATCTTTCACAGGCAAGTTAAAGGTACATCATCATTCTCTTCGCAAGTTGGAGGTACACCATCATTCACATGTCAAGTTGAAGGTACACCATATTCTCCATCTCAACTTCAAGGATTTTCATATTTTCCATCTCTAATTGAAGGTACATCATCTATCCCATCTCAATTAAATATTGAAGAAATTCCTAATATTGAGTCAACTTTACCATTGAAAATGCCTCCTAGAATTTTGCATAGAAAGCCTAAGTTTCTAATTGATATTGATGAGAATGTTTTGAAGCCCATGAAGGATACGATTCCCAAGTGTACTTGCCAAAGATATGCCGATAAGATATGGAAATTATTCTTTGAAAACTTAAATGAAACCAAAAGATGTCAACTATTTGTTGAATTGATGACAAATCTAAAATTCAGGCCCATTATGAAGATTCTTGGCCTAAGAGCATCAAATGCTTCAAGTGAAAAATTAGTTGTAAAGAATCTAATGAATTCATATGAGAGTGTGGGTTCCACCTCATGCACCAAAGATAGTAATGTCACAACGTACATCATTACATCGACAATAGTAATCCATCAAACAAAGAAAGATTACCTTGTTAGAAGGACAAGTGAAGCATTGGAAATAAGTAGAAAAACTCTAATGAGAGTCAATGGAAGGCATGAAAGAGTTGAGGACCCAAATACCAATGAATTGTGGGTTTTCTCTAGGAGAATCCAATGGAAAGATAAAGTTGTTGTTGAAGCCTTGAGATCCCTCATTGAAGAATTTTGGAAAAATAACACAAGGGTATCTCCTAATGCAAGAGATGTTGTAAGAAGGAGAATTGGTTGTTGAAACCATGAGCCACATCCAAAGCATTTTGGATGATGGCTCGGATAGTTTTTTAAGAAACTTTAAGAGATGTATCCTCAAATAAAAATTAGTCAAAGGTATTTTGAAATTGTAAAGCCATTTTATGTCAAAATAAATCACACAAGCAGAACTTGTTGTTGTAGAGTACATATTAAGTTTACTAATCATTATAATGTTTATAGATATATATGTATAGATTTGCATACTAATGATGTTTTGTAGGAGTTTAATATAAGGTGTCCACCTAGATCTTAAAGAGATTTCATATCAAGCATTGTATTGAAAGGAAGCTAGTGTATACGCCTAAAAATGACACAACGTGGTCTAAATAAATATTCTTAATATTTATACCATTTTAATTCTTCTATCAATAAATAAATAAACAAATTTATTTATTCAATTCATATTCCTCTAAATTAATTAAATATCAAAATATTTAATTACCTCTTCTAAACTCAAAATTAAATAAAATCCTTTATTTAATTAAATTCTTCCAAACAATTAAATAATTCTTAATTATTTAATTAGATCATTTCTTCTTCCAAATTTGAATAAATCAATCAAATTTATTTAAATTCTCTCAATCTCTAAAAATAAAATACAATCAAATATTTTATTTATTCTTTCGAAGCATGCACAAACAAT
The DNA here is from genome assembly GCA_027924645.1 of Cunninghamia lanceolata. Classification (NCBI taxonomy): domain Eukaryota; kingdom Viridiplantae; phylum Streptophyta; class Pinopsida; order Cupressales; family Cupressaceae; genus Cunninghamia; species Cunninghamia lanceolata. Next base: position 7,335,201 of record BSBN01000448.1, read on the forward strand.
TAAATAAATCTTTTTATTTTATTTACTTTCTTATCTTCTAAATTCCTAAAAATATCTTCCAAATCTTCTAAAAATAAGTCTTCTTCTTCATGCACACAAAATTAAATAATTTATTATTTAATTCCTCTCAAATCATGCAAAAGCAAATCTTCATTTGAGTTAACTGACTCAATCAAGCTTGTTTTTGTCAATATCTCTTAAATTAGAAAAAAGCATTATAATTTATGAAAGCAAATCATATCTTTATAAAGAAAGTAGTTAACTCAAACAAAACAGCTTTTGTGTGACACTTGTTTTCTTTCTATTCCCACACATTCTCTTAGCCATTCTATACCGTTGATCTTCTCATTCTTTCTATACCATTGATCTCCTCTCTCGCAAGTCTATAAATTGAACCCTCTTCTTCCATTTCAATCATCCAAGCTTTAAGTATTGTTACTCTGTAGGAATTATTGTACACCTTTGGCACCCAAGTCATTCCTTCGTTGCTTGCGATCAACTCGTTACCACATCATTACCATTGTTGTGAAGCTCACCTTCATTGCAATAAACTATCATAGCCATTCCCACTTGACATCTTGGAATAGCAAGGAAGTGCACCTTCTGAGGGCATATTCATACACAAGATCATTTGCGATAGGCCATCAATGGAAGCCATGAATTAAAGAGGTTTGTTGAGGTATCGTTCATCATTTTATATCTTCTTTATTTCTATATTTTATTAAGTTATGGGTATTATTGATTTCATTGATATTCACACATAATTTCCCCTAACATTTTTGGTGCCCACTGTGGGGCCTTGCCCTAATCTAACCCAAAAACTAAGTTTTTGTGAGTTAAAGTTCTATACACAGGAGGATCCGATGCATTTAACCCATTCTAACACACATCTAAGCTCTATTCTGGTGCATTTGATCTTTCAACGCATTTATCTCCTAAAGTTATGCATCTGTGAACTATTATGGTGCATCTGTCTAATGACACATATACTCTCTATTTCGGCACTTTCAACCTCTATTTTTGCACTTTTAAAATTCCTATGCTTCTGAGCTCTGTTTCTATGCATTCAGGCTCTGAAGCTATGAATCTGATCTGAATAGTGATTTAGGGTATTTCTTGTGGTTTTTGCTAATGCTAACACCTTTTCACAGGGATATCCTCTCATCTACTTGTAGGGTTAAGAGCTGGTTTAGACATTCTAGTTGCATTGTTAACACATCATCTTTTTAAAGGATAGTAATCGAATGTTCATGCCAAACCACATCTATATCTAACTAGGAAGGGAGTAACTTTATTTTGTTACATCAACAAATTGAATCTAGTCCCAATGATAGGAGGATAAAATTGAACCATTGTTATCTTGCTTTGAAAGTTAACAACTTGCGTGTGTGCCCAAGTAGCTAGCTCATATAGTCTTTTTCATTTTAATTAGGGGAAAAGAACCACTATCTTTTGTATTTTTGGGAATGGTACTAGGCCTATTTTCTCCCCTATCTTGGGTGACCAAAATGCTAGACATATCATTTTCATATGTGTTTAACCTTTAGAGAGGCCTGCCCTTCGATATCCTTCTGTCTAAGTGGGAATGACCTTAAGTGGTAATAAGCTAAAGCCAAGCTCTGCCAAGCCACTAAAAATAAATTGTGCTTGGTGTGAAATCTTCAAAAAATGAGTAAAGTTGTGTTATACTGATAGCCAACCTCCCCCAAAACCCTCCAAGGCACAACCCTTATAGGCTGGGAGACTCCATAACGAAGAGTAGTGTTGCCACATGTATAACCACTTGAACGGTTGCACTTACTAGTCATCCTTGTTTTAGTAGCCCAAAATGCCTCTATTTGTTAGCGCAGAAGGTGGGACCTTTGAAGCTGCCCTGATTCTTGTGGTTCTTAGTAGAGATAGCAGAGACAATCCTAAGGTTCGGTGGGGGTACGAACCTTGGGAAACTTGGATCTTAGTATGTGTGAGAAGTGTTTGCCATGGAGAGGAGCTGGTGCTACCAAGATCCTGAAGCTATGTGCTTTGAATATGCACAGCTAGGGGATCTGACAAATATTGCCTTTACTAGCCTAGGTTTGTACTTGTTTTTTAGTCAAAAATAGTCCAAAAATTACAAAAAAAATAAAAACCATGAAAACATTCTTTGTTTTTTCTATGTCTTCTTGCCATAATTAAAGAAAATCAGATCGAAAAGACCATCTTGTAACCAAGAAACCAAAAACACCGAAAAATGTGCCACAAATTGCAAAAATACTCAAGAAAACCAGAGCTACACATTTGTCCTGTAGAGATGCGCATATACCATGACTTGCTGCGCATATATCCTAACTTTCTATACATTTATGACCTTTTACTACGCTTTTACCATTTACCAAAGCTACGCTTTTATCCTGACTTGTTGTGCATATACCTTTTGTTTCAGTACATCTAAAGCTGCGCATACATAATAGTGAGCATTTCCACATATTTTGAGAGAAAATCTTCACTCTTTCTAGGTACCCATTTCAGCCTTGTCATAGTTTCTGAGATTAGATTTACCATGTAGTTACCTCTTCCATCCATTTCCATAGCATACCCTATCTTTCATCAGTTGTCTCATCTGCATTCCACTAGGTCTTCCCATATCAAAGTCAAAATTTCCTATATTAGATTAGTGCAAGACCTTTTTCAAATCATTTTGGATTCAAGTAACCCTAGTAGGTCATAGAACTTCGCTAGTGGTCTTGGTGCATGACTAGTCTCTGCATAGTAAACAGGTATCAAGTACCTTTACTTGTTGCTATCATCTTGTATCGACTAACTTATTTGGAATCATTAATCAAAAGAGTCCCTTGTTCAAATCTCGTCACCACAAGTATCCTCTTCTTACCAACCTACACAAGCACCTTACCAAAATCTCTAGTTTCACCCCACTTCTTCCCACGTCACCTTGCATGGTCTTAACTAGATCCCAATACCAAAAGCAACTTGAAATGGCTGGGACATCCAACTGCATTGTGTCCCCTCACAACAGTGATGAGGAAATCTCTCATGAAGATTACCAAGGAACCCTCCAAGATCAAAAATTTCAACGCATGCTATAAAAGTGCTCAAAGAGGACCCTCAAAGGTACTTTCCTCATCTTGCAAACTTAGGACTTAAGCTCCCCACTGACTTCGATCTCAACAAACTGAAAGAGACCGTAGAGGAAACTCATGAAAACCACACTAGTGAGGATAAAGGAAAGAAAGTTGTAGACCCAAATATACCTATAGAAATGTTGCAGAAACAAATCGAGACCCTAATGCAACAAATGCCGGATCTCAAAGCAAAGCCACCCACTAAAACTTATTCCTCAAAAGACATCACACCGTATCCCCTTGAAAAAAGTTTGAACATGGTACCCTTCCCCTTTTAGTTAGAAGTGCCTAAGTTTGAAAAGTACAAAGGAAAAGGGGACCCAAGAGATCACATTAGGGAATTTAATGCCGTGTGCATGGAAGTAGCTCACAACGAAACTTTCCTAATGAAGCTATACCCTAGATCTCTAGGAGAAAAAGCCATGGAATGGTTCTCATGACTTCCCCTAGGTATCAAAACTTTTGATGAGTTTGTGAGCAAATTTGTCACGCACTTCTCATACAACATTGAACACAAAGTTTCCATGCTTGACCTATGCAATATAAAGCAAAAGAGTGGCGAAGCTTTCACCACCTTCCTACAAAGATGGAGACAACTTGTAAGAAAATGCTCATATCAGGTGCTTGAGAAGCCAATGACATAGATGTTAATCCACAACCTTAACCCTGATCTAAGTTACCAAATCCAAATTCAATGCCCTACCTCATTTACGAAAGTCATTGAGATGGGATTATTTATCAAGAAAGCTATGATTGCCAAGGGGCAAATAAAGTTGTACAAGGACACCCCTAACTCTAATTACACCATAGACAAGTCAAAATTTTGGACAAAGAATAAAAATGTGGTCAATGATGGAGTGGTTGATTCCAAAGTGGCGGCTCCCAAATAACAACCAATCTTCACTCTCAAAGGAGAAGCAAGCAATGCTACGCCAAACAAAACCTTCTCTTGTGAGCCAAAGCCATGGTTCACCTCCAATCCTAGATGAAAGTTCACACCTCTAGGGGAGTCCCAAGAATCTACATTAAGAAAGCTACTAGCCAACAATGAGATCACTCTTCCTCCTACTAGAGACTACAAGTCATGAATAAAGCCTCATTATTAGAAAGATACTAATTTCTACGAATATCATAGAGGTAGAGGCCACAAGACCAACAACTGTATCCACCTGAAACATGTCATTCAAGACATACTTTACCAAAATAACGTAGGCACTATTGGTTTTTCTTCTGAATCAGCATTAGGGTTTGCCAGTTCTAATGCATAGGCAGATTCAGCCAACTAAATACAGGAGGTTACGTGAGCTCCTCCCCTTCACTTCTAGTTTTGCCGCACCAAGGGGGTGTCCCTATTTGATAAAGATATGACCTTGACTAGCTCAATGACATATGTCTGGTTAGGGATGAGAGCATGTAGGGGTTTCCTACTCCTAATCCTACAAACTAACAAGTTGGAAGGATGAAATGATTTGATTTGATATTTGGATGCAAACCTGGACCTGGAGTATAACCTCAACATAGAGATAGATTGGTGCCTATCTAGGGCTTGGAGTCGGTAGACATACACTTGTGAATGATCAGCATGAACACAATAAAACTGGATTTCAAGGGGATTTGCGTGATTTCTACCTTACAGATACCTCCCAATACAGGGTGTTAAGTTATCTCTACTTATGGCATCCCTATTGTAGTATATTCTTCCCAATACTCAATCTGAAAACACTTTAATCTACCCCTCGAGCAGAAGTTGAAAGATCAAGCATTCAATACAGGAATTCTATATTCTAGAATCCCAGACACCCCTTAGATATCTAGATTTAGAAGAAGAACACATGCAAAACTTGAGACAGAATTAACAAAACACATGCAAATATAGCATTACTCATATAAAACCAATCATGAAATCAGTAGATTCATGCATGAGACATACAACAAAAGATACATAAACTCACAAGACCTCCTATACAGAGCAACCAAAACTAGTTGTATTTTATTACAGAGCTAGATATGTCCAATTTTCAACAACCACAGAAAGAGTAACACAGTCCACTTAAAACAGCCAGAAAGTGTACCTTCAGCAATTAATTACATGGCTAGTCCATAATTTGCCAGATACATTCATTCTGAGGAAAATGGCCTTAAAAATTCAATGTAGTAGGGGGCAAAACAAGGAGAAGCAAGAAAAGGATGAGGAGCAGATGAACTCGAGTCTTATGCCATCGTTAGAGAATTTTATTGCCATAAATCAGGTACATGGCTATCAATTGCCAGCCCATGCCTCTGCATAACCCTGCCATTAAAGGCTCCAACCACTTGCATCTTTGCATGGAGACTGTCGCAGCACTCATATGGAAATCTCCTGCTCAAAACACACCTGAGGACACAAAGAAAACCAAACTCCAACCTTAAAACATGGTCGTTGATCATTCCACTAGTTGAAAATCCATGGCACCAAATCGTTGTTGAAAAGTCACCGTCTTACAAAAATGTGTCACGTAGGCACCCTAAAAATGCATGTTCTACCCTGCATATCATGCCATCGGTGTGACCAAGACTATCGAGAAGACCCTCTTATTTGCATGATTTAAAATCCCACATTAGTCCTACAGAGACCATTCCAACACTTTATAAGTATGGCCACGAGCATAATAAGTGTCGATCATTTTGCCCCGCTCGACCCACGAACCTTCCACCAATAGCTTATCAGCCTAACTCCTACCGATAGCCCACTTCCTTTGGCGAGACCGCCTCCATTGGCTCACCCAAAAATTCTCCCACCGATCACACCGATCTCACTGACGAAGCCTCTGCAATCCCCTGTCGGCTAGACAAAGACTATCGGAGCAACCAAAACCCTCTGGCCGACACCACGTGTTACACCAATGACCACACAACATAAAACCCATACCATCTTCCATCGACCAGACTAGCCTCATCGGCCAACCTGAAAACTCCTCCACTGATATGCCTTATCTCACTAACGAAGCAACCGCTATGCCTTGTCAGTGAGACCCAAAGCATCGGAACCACACACCGACACTACACTGATGAACACATGATGACCATCATATTGGTAAGACCTACATCATTGGCACACTTCCTGTTCGTCTTCCTAATAGACCTCATCACGCTGATGACCGTATGACCTCGAAAGCCTCCAATCACTCGCCATCAGCCAGACCAACTGCATCAGCGAACACTCTACCAACCTTTGTGATACATAGAGTCACACGGATGCCTCCCAATCAGCAAGAAAACCACCATCGGCCCAACTCATTCCACCTTTGCCGACACATCAACTCTCTCCGATGCATATCCCGTTGGCATGACCAAGACCATCGGAGCATCGAAAATCTCCTTCGCTGATGCACCATGTCATTTCGATGGCTACTCCAAACCGCTTCCGTTAATAAGACCCATGCCGTAGGCATAACCAAAAACTCCCACACCAATACAACCACTCTCATTGACGAAGCCTCCGTAATCCCCTTGTCAGCCAGACACCAACCATCGGTGAACCCTTCACCTACCTAGCCAATAGTCTATGTCATCCTGATGGTCACTAGCCTACCTTCGTCGGCAAGACCACAACCATCGGCCCAGCCAAAAATCCCCTCGCCAATAGCAACACTCTTACCGACAAGCTCACAATTCTGATTCCACAGACCACCCTCTGCATCGTCTAGACAAACCACATCAGAGAACCACAAAATTCCTCCGCTGAGAGCACAATTCATGCTGATGGACATCCCCTGTCATTGTGACCAAACACATCGTCGAAGCCAAAAATTCTTCCACCAATAACAAAATTCATGCCAATGAACACTTGATGAAAGCTTCAAACCACAATCCATCGGCTAGACACCAACCATCAGTGGACCTCTCACTAGCTCATCTGATAGGCAAAGTCACACCGATGGCACATCATGATGACCCCCTCCTAAAGAAATATGATGCTGATGCTAAAAAACACCAAGGGGCCCCAAAACATAGAAATGTTTTGGATTTTTTGGGAAGGTCCCTACATGAAAAATTGCTCAAAAACTGATAGTCAATTCAAGCACCAACAGTGGCTCTGTCTGGGGATGCATACCTCTTGCAGGCATGGCAAGAACCACAGAACTCTGGGATGCAGACCAGTCCCTTCTCTATTGGGCACAGAGTCATAAAGCTACAAATCTGCATCACCAAACACATTTGATGGCCTAAAGCCACCAAGAAAAGAAAAACAATATTTCCCCTTATCAAACACCTTGTTCTCATCTGCATACACTGGGTCAAGCCTGAGAATGCTGACATGATCTGACCATAAGCAGCCTTCGTCATTTGCACATTCAGCCCTCTAATCTAGCCTGTCATTGTCAACCCTACGTAAACAACCCTTAGCATCAGGCAACAAGTGGATGCAATATCTATCAAGCAATACTTATTCAAATGGCACAGAACACATGTTATCATCACTATGCATTGCAAAGTGATCCTCTAGCTAGAAAGATAACAGGAAACACTCAGAGTCCACCACACAGCTTGGAAGATCAGAGCTCATTTCATCAGCTGGTCTATCAAAAGAAAAGCTTTCAAATTCATAATTGCACACATCATGTACACAACCAACAACAGCATCAAACTGGAAAAGATCAGGCTCTGCAACCTCTTTACAATCAAGCACATTTTTACAGTCACTTACCTGATGTATGTTGGTTTCTCTTTCATCAGTACGAGAAATAGAATCCAAGTCAAAAATAGTGCTCAAACCTTCCCCATACTCAAATAGATCCTCATCACCATATGTGTCAAAAATGGGTGATCCAGGTACATCATCTTGATCATAATATGCCATTTGTTCATGGGCAGTAGAGCATGCATCTTCATCACCAATGGGTTCCCTTTGTGGAAGAGTATTAGCTTGTGTGTCATAAGCAAAACAATCATCAAATGAAGAATGATCATGCTCTGCACTAGCACTTGTTTCAATCTCTGGCTGCTCTTCATGATCTCCATGTGTTTGAAAAGAAGGCAATGGTTCACACATGGAACTGTTTCTCTATTTGCTTATATCTTCTCTGTCTTGAGTACAATACTCACAATTATCTCCACAAATCCATTCAAAAAGTTGCTCATTCTTGTCCACAAATTCATTATTGATTTCATGGCCAGATGCCTCATCATTGCAATGGGAGTCCTCATTAGTTCTTTCACTAGCATCTTCACATGATGCCTTAATCTCTTGGTCATTTGCAGCTTGACAACCATTTCTCACACCAAGGCCTGGAGATAGGGATTTCTACAAGTGCTCATCTCTCATTTCTTCTACATTTTCTAAAAAAATGTATGCCATTTGCATGCTTGTCACCTTGAAATCCTTCAGTAATGCACTAGAGCCCTCCTCAAAAGCCTCAAAATATATGCCAACACAGGCTAAAATATTAGGTCTAAAGACTTCTGGAATCTCTAAAAGGCCTAATGCAAACCTATGACTGAAAACAATACATGGCTCCTCATCTTGTTTTCTGATTTTCATTAATTCTGCAACAAGATCAGCTAGTTCTTTTGCAAATTCCTTTTGAAACAGTCAGGAAGCTCATCCCAATAGGCAAAGGATCTCTTTGGAAAGTTCAAATACTAGTCCTTTGCTTTTGCATCAAAGGATCTAACAAAAAACTTCATCCACATATCCTCATCTCTAAATGAATGTTTTTCCATAAAATTTTAAAAAGTTTGGATACGTGTACCCCCATCACATACATTGTGACCACTAAATCTAGGCATCTGACAGTATATCCTAGCAGGTATACTTTCTACTTTATAATCAACCTATGACAAATCTAGTTGGTCATACAAAGAATCAAAAGGGTTGACAAGAGGTTTAGCTTTCTGACTGGTAGACATAATAGGGTTATCATTATTCAACTGAGCCTGCCTAGCCTCTAAGAGTATCAACCTATTTCTTATCTCTTCTATTCTGTCACATAACATTGCATCTCCCTCTTGGTTGAGCAGGGGTGTATACATATTTGGATTCATATAAGTCCCATTTCGGACATCTTATATATACCTAAGACCTATAACCCCCCCGACATCTAACCTATGCTGCAAAACAACAAATATAAGTGGGAAGAAACAAGGTACCTTTTCTCATCCAGATGCTGAAGTCTGAATAGCACATTTTCTTTTTGTCACAACACACACATCACTTTCTTGTGCACTTGAATCTTTTGCAGAGTCGCCACCTCTCCAAAGAGGATAAAAATTTACAGCAGCTGAAAGCTCATCAAATATGTTTCTGAGTTCATTCCACCTATAGAGCATCATCATTCACATGAAAGACTCCCCATCATAGTCGCCATTTTGTTGGTGACTCGGATGGGCCACAGATATCTCACCAAAGATGACTAGATAGTACTTTGACTTCAGATCCCCAGCAGAGTCACCATTTTGTTAGTTTTTTCTTTTGAATCAACATTAGGGTTTGCCAGTTCTAATGCACAGGCAGATTCAACCAACTAAATATAGGAGGTTGCATGAGCTCCTCCCCTTCACTTCTAGTTCTACCGCACCAAGGGGGGTGTCCCTGTTTGATAAAGATATGACCTTGACTAGCTCAATGACATAAGGATTTAACTTGACAGCAACAGGCAGAATACTCTCATCTATGGACCGAGATTTGTGTAAAAAATCACAAGGTTGGCAACATTCTTGGACAAATATCTCTGGTTAGGGATGAGAGCATGCAGGGGTTTGCTACTCCTAATCCTACAAACTAACAGGTTGGAAGGATGAAATGATTTGATTTGATATTTGGATGCAAACCTAGACCTAGTGTATAACCTCAGCATAGAGCTAGATTGGTGCCTATCTAGGGCTTGGAGTCGGTAGACATACACCTGTGAATGATTAGCATGAACATAATAAAACTACATTTCAAGGGGATTTGTGTGATATCTACCTTACAGATACCTCCCAATATAGGGTGTTAAGTTATCTCTACTTATGGCATCCCTATTGCAGTATATTCTTCCCAATACTCAATCTAAAAACACTTTAATCTACCCCTTGAGCAGAAGTTGAAAGATCAAGCATTCAATATATGAATTCTATATTCTAGAATACCAGACACCCCTTAGATATCTAGATTCAGAAGAAGAACACATGCAATACTCAAGATAGAATTAACAAAACACATGCAAATATAGCATTACTCATATAAAACCAATCATGAAATCAGTAGCTTCATGCATGAGAGATACAACAAGAGATACATAAACTCACAAGACCTCCTATAAAGAGCAACCAAAGCCAGTTGTATTTTATTATAGAGCTAGATATGTCCAGTTTTCAACAACCACAGAAAGAGTAACACAGTCTGCTTGAAACAGCTAGAAAGTGTACCTTTAGCAATTAATTACATGGCTAGTCCAAAATTTGCCAGATACATTCATTCTGAGGAAAATGGCCTTAAAAATTCAATGCAGCAAGGGACAAAACATGGAGAAGCAAGAAAAGGATGAGGGGCAGATGAACTCGAGCCTTGTGCCATCATTGGAGAATTTTCTTGCCAAAGTTAGTTACCTGGCTGTCAATCGCCGGCCCATGCCTCTGCATAACCCTGCCATTAAAGGCTCCAACCACTCACGTCTTTGCATGGAGATTCTTGCAGCACTCATTTGGAAATCTCCCACTCAAAACACACCTGAGGACATAAAGAAAACCAAACTCCAACCTTAAAACATGGCCGTCGATCATTCCACTGGTTGAAAATCCATGGCACCAAATCGTCATTGAAAAGTCACCATCCTGTGAAAATGTGCCACGTAGGCACCCTAAAAATGCATGTTCTGCCTTGCATATCACGCCATCAGCATGACCAAGACTATTGAGAAGACCCTCTTATCTGCATGATTTAAAATCCCACATTGGTCCTGCAGAGACCATTCCAACACTTTATAAGCATGGCCATGAGCATAATAAGTGTCGAGCATTTTTCCCCGCTCGACCCATGAACCTTCTACCAATAGCTTATCGGCCTAACTCCTACTGATAGCCCACTTCCTTCGACAAGACCACCTCCATCGGCTAGCCCAAAAATTCTCCCACCGATCACATCGATATCACCGATGAAGCCTCTATAGCCCCCTGTCGGCCAGACAAAGACTATCAGAGAAACCAAAAACCCTCTGGCCGACACCACGTGTTACATCGATGACCACACAACATAAAACCCATACCATCTGCCATCAGCCAGACTAGCCTCATCAGCCAACCTGAAAACTCCTCCACCGATATGCCTTGTCTCATTGACAAAGCCACCGCTATGCCTCATCGGCGAGACCCAAACCATCAGAACCACACACTGACGCTGCACCGATGAACACCTAATGACCATCATATTGATAAGACCTGCATCATCGGCACACTCCCTGTTCGTCTTCCCGATAGACCTCATCATGCTCATAACTGCACGACCTTGAAAGCCTCCAACCACCCACCATCGGCCAGACCAACTACATCAACGAACACTGCCAACCTCCCTGATACGCAGAGTCACACTGATGCCTCCTGATCGATGAGAAAACCACCATCAGCCCAACTCATTCCACCTTGACCGATGCACCAACTCTCTCTGATGCATATCCTATTGGCATGACCAAGACCATCAGAGCATCAAAAAGCTCCTTTGTTGCTACACCATGTCATTCTGATTGCTACTCTAAACCGCTTCTGTTGATAAGACCCACGCCGTCAGCATAACCAAAAACTCCCATGCTGATACAACCACTCTCACCGATGAAGCCTCCATAATCCCCTTGTCGGCTAGACACCAACCATCGGTGAACCCTTCACCTACCTGGCCGACAGTCTATGTCACCCTGATGATCACCAGCCTACCTTCGTCGGCAAGACCACAACCATCTGCCCAACTGAAAATATCCTCGCTGATTGTAATACTCTTACTGATGAGCTCACAATTCTGATTCCACAGACCACCCTCCGCGTCGGCCAGAGAAACCACATTGGAGAACCACAAAATTCCTCTGCTGAGAGCACAATTCACGCTGATGGACATCCCCCTTCGGTGTGACCAAACACATCGGCGGAGCAAAAAATTCTTCCACCGATAACAAAATTCATGCCAATGAACACTTGATGAAAGCTTCAAACCACATTCCATCAACTAGACACCAACCATCAACGGACCTCTCGCCAGCTCGCCCAATAAGCAAAGTCACATCGATAGCACATCATGATGACCCCCTCCTAAAGAAATATGATGCTGATGCTGAAAAACACTGAGGGGCCCCAAAACATAGAAATTTTTTGGATTTTTTGGGAAGGTGCCTACATGAAAAATTGCTCAAAAATTGACAGTCAATTCAGGCACCAACAGTGGCTCTGTTTGGGGATGCATGCCTTTTGCAGGCATGGCAAGAACCATAGAACTTTGGGATGTAGACCAGTCCCTTATTTATTGGGCACAGAGTCATAAAGCTACAAATCTGCATCACCAAACACACTTGATGGCTTGAGGCCACCAAGAAAAGGAAAACCAATATTTCCCCTTATCAAACACCTTGTTCTCATCTGCATACACTGGGTCAAGTCTGAGAATGCTGACATGATCTAGCCATAAGCAACCTTAGTCATTTGCACATTCAGCCCTCTGATCTAGCCTGTCATTGTCAACCCTATGCAAACAACCATTAGCATCATGCAACAAGTGGATGTAGTATCTATCAAGAAATACATATTCAAATGGCACAGAACACAGGTTATCATCACTATGCATTGCAAAGTGATCCTCTAGCTAGACAGAAAATAGGAAACACTCAGAGTCCACCACACAGCTTGGAAGATCAGGGCTCATTTCATCAGCTGGCCTATCAAAAGAAAAGCTTTCAAATTCATAATTGTGTACATCATGTACACAACCAACAGCAGCACCAAACTGGAAAAGATCAGGCTCTGGCACCTCTTTACAATCAAGCACATTTTTATAGTCACTTACCTGATGTATGTTGGTTTCTCTTTCATCAGTATGAGAAACAGAAACCAAGTCAAAAAGAGTGCTCAAACCTTCTCCATACTCAAATAGATCCTCATCACCATATGTGTCAAAAATGGGTGATCCAGGTACATCAGCTTAATCATAATATGCCATTTGTTCATGGGCAGCAGAGCATGCATGTTCATCACCAATGGGTTCCCTTTGTGGAAGAGTATCAGCTTGTGTGTCATAAACAAAATAATCATCAAATGAAGAATGATCATGCTTTGCACTAGCACTTGTTTCAATCTCTGACTGCTCTTCATGATCTCAATGTCTTTGAAAAGAAGGCAATGGTTCACACATGGAACTGTTTCTCTGTTTTCGTATATCTTCTCTATCTTGAGTATAAGACTCACAATTATCTCCACAAATCCATTCAAAAAGTTTCTCATTGTTGTCCACAACTTCATTATTGGTTTCATGGCCAGATGCCTCATCATTGCAATGGGAGTCCTCATTAGTCCTTTCACTGGCATCTTCACATGATTCCTTAATCTCTTGGTCATTGGCAACTTCACAACAATTTCTCACACCAAGGCCTAGACACAAGGATTTCTTCAGGTGCTCATCTCTCATTTCTTCTACATTTTCTAAAAAAATGTATGCCATTTGCATGCTTATCACCTTGAAATCCTTCAGTAATGCACTAGAGCCCTCCTCAAAAGCCTCAAAATATATGCCAACACAGGCTGAAATATCAGGTCTAAAGACTTCTGGGATCTGTGAAAGGGCTAATGCAAACCTCTGACTGAAAACAATACATGGCTCCTCATCTTGTTTTCTAATTTTCATTAATTCTGCAACAAGATCAGCCAGTTCTTTTGCAAATTCCTTTTTGAAACAGTCAGCAAGCTTATCCCAATAGGCAAAGGATCTCTTTGGAAAGCTCAAATACTAGTCCTTTGCTTTTGCATCAAAGGATCTAACAAAAAACCTCATCCACATATCCTCATCTCTAAATGAATGTTTTTCCATAAAACTACAAAAATTTTGGATATGTGCACCCCCATCACATACATTGTGACCACTAAATCTAGGCATCTGATAGTATATCCTAGTAGGCATACTTTCTACTTTATAATCAACCCATGACAAATCCAGTTGGTCATAGAAAGGATCAAAAGGGCTGACAAGAGGTTTAGCTTTTTGACTGGCAGACATAATAGGGTTATCATTATCTAACTGAGCCTGCCTAGGCTCTAAGAGTATCAACCTATTTCTTATCTCTTCTATTCTGTCACATAACATTGCATCTCCCTCTTGGTTGAGCACTGGTGCATACATATTTGGATTCATATAAGTCCCATTTCAGACATCTTATATATACCTAAGACCTATAACCCCCCATGGCATGTAACCTATGCAGCAAAAAAACAAATATAAGTGGGAAGAAACAAGGTACCTTTTCTCATCCAAATGCTGAAGTCTGAATAGAACATTTTCTTTTTGTCACAACACACACATCACTTTCATGTGCATTTGAATCTTTTGCAGAGTTGCCACCTCTCTAGAGAGGATAAAAATTTACAGCAGCTGAAAGCTCATCAAATATGTTTCTGAGTTCATTCCACCAGCAGAGCATCATCATTCACATGAAAGACTCCCCAGCGGAGTCACCATTTTGTTGGTGACTTGGATGGGCCATAGATATCTCTCCAGAGACGACTAGATAGTACTTTGACTTCAGATCCCTAGTAGAGTCACCTTTTTTTTATTTTTTCTTCTGAATCAAAATTAGGGTTTACCAGTTCTAATGCACAAGAAGTTTCACCCAACTAAACACAGGAGGTTATGTGAGCTCCTCCCTTTCACTTTTGGTTCTGCCACACCAAGGGGGGTGTCCCTATTTGATAAAGATATGACCTTGACTAGCTCAATGACATAAGGATTTAACTTGACAGCAATAGGCAGAATACTCTCATGTATGGACCAAGATTTGTGTAACAAATCACAAGGTTGGCAACATTCTTGGACACATATGTCTGGTTAGGGATGAGAGCATGTAGGGGTTTGCTACTCCTAATCCTACAAACTAACAAGTTGGAAGGATGAAATGATTTGATTTGATATTTGGATGCAAACCTGGACCTGGTGTATAACCTCAACACAGAGCTAGATTGGTGCCTATCTAGGGCTTGGAGTCGGTAGACATACACCTGTGAATGATCAGCATGAACACAATAAAATTGGATTTCAAGGGGATTTATGTGATATCTACCTTACAGATACCTCCCAATATAGGGTGTTAAGTTATCTCTACTTATGGCATCCCTATTGCAGTATATTCTTCCCAATAGTCAATCTGAAAACACTTTAATCTACCCCTTGAACAGAAGTTGAAAGATCAAGCATTCAATATAGGAATTCTATATTCTAGAATACCAAACACCCCTTAGATATCTAGATTTAGAAGAACACATGCAATACTTGAGACAGAATTAACAAAACACATGCAAATATAGCATTACTCATATAAAACCAATCATGAAATCAGTAGATTCATGCATGAGACATATAACAAGAGATACATAAACTCACAAGACCTCCTATAAAGAGCAACCAGAGCCAGTTGTATTTTATTACAGAGCCAGATATGTCTAGTTTTCAACAACCACAGAAAGAGTAACACAGTCTGCTTAAAACAACTAGAAAGTGTACCTTCAGCAATTAATTACATGGCTAGTCCAAAATTTGCCAGATACATTCATTCTGAGCAAAATGGCCTTAAAAATTCAATGCAACAGGGGACAAAACATGGAGAAGCAAGAAAAGGATGAGAGGCAGATGAACTCGAGCCTTGTACCATCGTTGGAGAATTTTCTTGCCATAAATTAGCTACATGGCTGTCAATCACCGGCACATGCCTCTGCATAACCCTGCCATTAAAGGCTCCAACCACCCACGTCTTCGCATGGAGACTGTCGCAGCACTCATATGGAAATCTCCCGCTCAAAACACACCTAAGGACACAAAGAAAACCAAACTCCAACCTTAAGACATGGCCGTCGATCATTCCACTGGTTGAAAATCCATGGCACCAAATCGTTGTTGAAAAGTCACTGTCCTGTGAAAATGTGCCACGTAGGCACCCTGAAAATGCATGTTCTTCCCTACATATCATGCCATCAGCATGACCAAGACTATCGAGAAGACCCTCATATTTGCATGATTTAAAATCCCACATTGGTCCTACAGAGACCATTCCAACACTTTATAAGCATGGCTATGAGCATAATAAGTGTCGAGCATTTTGCCCTGCTCGACCCATGAACCTTCCACCAATAGCTTATCGGCCTAACTCCTACTGATAGCCCACTTCCTTCGGCGAGACCGCCTCCATCGGCTCACCCAAAAATTCTCCCACTAATCACATCGATCTCAACAACAAAGCCTCCGCAATCCCCTGTCGGCCAGACAAAGACTATCGGAGCAACCAAAAACCCTCTAGCTGACACCACGTGTTACACTGATGACCACATAGCATAAAACCCATACCATCTACCATTGGCTAGACTAGCCTCATCCACCAACCCGAAAACTCCTCCACCGATATTCCTTGTCTCACTGACGAAGCCACTGCTATGCCTCGTCGGTGAGACCCAAACCATAAGAACTACACACTGACACTGCACCGATGAACACCTGATGACCATCATAATGGTAAGACCTGCATCATTGGCACACTCCCTATTCATCTTCTTGATAGACCTCATCACGCCGATGACCGCATGACCTTGGAAGCCTCCAACCACCTGCCATCAGCCAGACCAACTGCATCAGCGAACACTCTGCCAACCTCCCCGATATGGAGAGTCACACCAATGCCTCCAATCGGTGAGAAAACCACCATCGGCCCAACTCATTCCACCTTCACTGATGGACCAACTCTCTCTGATGCATATCCCATCGGCATGACCAAGACCATCAAAGCATCGAAAAGCTCCTTCACCGATGCACCATGTCATTCCAATGGCTACTTCAAACCATTTCCATCGATAAGACCCACGTCATCGGCATAACCAAAAACTCCCACACCGATACAACCTCTCTCACTGCCAAAGCCTCCATAATCCCCTTGTCAGCTAGACACCAACCATCAACAAACCCTTCACCTACCTGGCCAACAGCTTATGTCACCCCGATGGTCACCAGTCTACCTTCATCGGCAAGACCACAACCATCAGCACAGCCAAAAATCCCCTCGCCGATAGCAATACTCTTACCAACGAGCTCACAATTGTAATTCCATAAACCACCCTCCACGTCGGCCAGACAAACCACATCGGAGAACCACAAAATTCCACCACTAAGAGCACAATTCACGCCAATGGACATCCCCTGTTGGTGTGACCAAACACATCGGTGGAGCAAAAAATTCTTCCACTGATAACAAAATTCATGCCGATGAACACTTGATGAAAGCTTCAAACCACAATCCATCGGCTTGACACCAACCATCGGTGGACCTCTCGCTAGCTCGTCTGATAAGTAAAGTCACACTGATGGCACATCATGATGACCCCCTCCTAAAGAAATATGATGCTAATGCTAAAAAACACTGAGGGGCCCCAAAACTTAGATATTTTTTGGATTTTTTGGGAAAGTGCCTACATGAAAAATTGCTTGAAAATTGATAGTCAATTCAGGTACCAACAGTGGCTCTGTCTAGGGATGCATGCCTCTTGCAGGCATGGCAAGAACCACAGAACTTTGGGATGCAGACTAGTCCCTTATCTATTGGGCACAGAGTCATAAAGCTACAAATCTGCATCACCAAACACACTTGATGGCCTGAGGCCACCAAGAAAAGGAAAACCAATATTTCCCCTTATCAAACACCTTGTTCTCATCTGCATACACTGGGTCAAGCCTGAGAATGCTACCATGATCTGACCATAAGCAACCTTGGTCATTTGCACATTCAGCCCTCTGATCTAACCTATCATTGTCAACCCTATGCAAACAACCTTAGCATCACGCAACAAGTGGATGTAGTATCTATCAAGCAATACATATTCAAATGGCACAGAACATAGGTTATCATCACTATGCATTGCAAATTGATCCTCTAGTTGGACAGAAAACAGGAAACACTCAAGGTCCACCACACAACTTGGAAGATTAGGGCTCATTTCACCAGCTGGCCTATCAAAAGAAAAAGATTTCAAATTCATAATTGTGCACATCATGTACACAACCAACAGTAGCACCAAACTGGAAAAGATCAGGCTCTAGCACCTCTTTACAATCAAGCACATTTTTACAGTCACTTACCTGATGTATGTTGGTTTATCTTTCATTAGTATGAGAAACAGAATCCAAGTCAAAAACAGTGCTCAAACCTTTGCCATACTCAAATAGATCCTCATCACCATATGTGTCAAAAATGGGTGATCCAGGTACATCATCTTGATCATAAATGCCATTTGTTCATGGGCAGTAGAGCATGCATCTTCATCACCAATGGGTTCCCTTTGTGGAAGAGTATCATCTTGTGTGTCATAAGCAAAACAATCATCAAATGAAGAACGATCATGCTTTGCACTAGCACTTATTTCAATCTCTGACTGCTCTTCATGATCTCCATGTGTTTGAAAAGAAGGCAATGGTTCACACATGGAACTGTTTCTCTGTTTGCTTATATCTTCTCTGTCTTGAGTACAATACTCACAATTATCTCCAAAAATCCATTCAAAAAGTTGCTCATTGCTGTCCACAACTTCATTATTGCTTTCATGGCCAGATGCCTCATCATTGCAATGGGAGTTCTCGTTAGTCCTTTCACTGGCATGTTCACATGATGCCTTAATCTCTTGGTCATTTGCAACTTCATGACCATTTCTCACACCAAGGCCTGGAGACAGGGATTTCTACAAGTGCTCATCTCTCATTTCTTCTACATTTTCTAAAAAAATGTACGCCATTTGCATGCTTGTCACCTTGAAATCCTTCAGTAATGCACTAGAGCCCTCCTCAAAAGCCTCAAAATATATGCCAACACAGGCTAAAATATCAGGTCTGAAGACTTCTGTGATCCCTGAAAGGACTAAAGCAAACCTATGACTGAAAACAATACATGGCTCCTCATCTTGTTTTCTGATTTTCATTAATTCTGCAACAAGATCAGACGGTTCTTTTGCAAATTCCTTTTTGAAACGGTTAGCAAGCTCATCCCAACAGGTAGAGGATCTCTTTGGAAAGCTCAAATATCAGTCCTTTACATTTGCATCAATGGATCTAACAACAAACCTCATCCACATATCCTCATCTCTAAATGAATGTTTTTCCATAAAACTGCAAAAATTTTGGATATGTACACCCCCATCACATACATTGTGACCAATAAATCTAGGCATCTGACAATATATCCTAGCAGGCATACTTTCTAATTTATAATCAACCCATGACAAATCTAGTTGGTCATACAAAGGATCAAAAGCGCTGACAAGAGGTTTAGCTTTCTGACTGGCAGACATAAGAGGGTTATCATTATTCAACTGAGCCTGCCTAGCCTCTAAGAGTATCAACCTATTTCTTATCTCTTCTATTCTATCACATAACATTGCATCTCCCCCTTGGTTGAGCACGGATGTATACATATTTGGATTCATATAAATCCCATTTCAGACATCTTATATATACCTAAGACCTATATCCCCCCTGGCATCTAACCTATGTAGCAAAACAACAAATATAACTGGGAAGAAACAAGGTACCTTTTCTCATCCAAATGCTGAAGTCTGAATAGCACATTTTCTTTTTGTCACAACACACACATCACTTCCATGTGCACTTGAATCTTTTGCAGAGTCACCACCTCTCTAGAGAGGATAAAAATTTATAGCAGCTGAAAGCTCACCAAATATGTTTCTGAGTTCATTCCACCAGTAGAGCATCATCCTTCACATGAAAGACTCCCTAGCGGAGTCACCATTTTGATGGTAACTCAGATGGGCCACAAATATCTCAGCATAGATGACTAGATAGTACTTTGACTTCAGATCCCTAGCAGAGTCACCATTTTGTTGGTTTTTCTTCTTAATCAGCATTAGGGTTTGCCAGTTCTAATGCACAGACAGATTCAGCCAACTAAATATAGGAGGTTGTGTGAGCTCCTCCCCTTCACTTCTAGTTCTGCCACACCAAGGGGGGTGTCCCTATTTGATAAAGATATGACCTTGACTAGCTCAATGACATAAGGATTTAACTTAACGGCAATAGGCAGAATACTCTCATGTATGTACCAAGATTTGTGTAACAAATCACAAGGTTGGCAACCTTCTTGGACACATATGTCTAGTTAGGAATGAGAGCATGCAAGGGTTTCCTACTCCTAATCCTATAAACTAACAGGTTGGAAGGATGAAATGATTAGATTTGATATTTGGATGCAAACCTGGACCTGGTGTATAACCTCAACACAAAGCTAGATTGGTGCCTATCCAGGGCTTGGAGTTGGTAGACATACACCTATGAATGATCAACATGAACACAATAAAACTAGATTTCAGGGGGATTTGTGTGATATCTACCTTACAGATACCTCCCAATATAGGGTGTCAAGTTATCTCTACTTATTGCATCCTTATTGCAGTATATTCTTCCCAATACTCAATCTGAAAACACTTTAATCTACCCCTTGAGTAGAAGTTGAAAGATCAAGCATTCAATATAGGAATTCTATATTCGAGAATACTAGACACCCCTTAGATATCTAGATTCAGAAGAAGAACACATGCAATACTGGAGACAGAATTAACAAAACACATGCAAATATAGCATTACTCATATAAAACCAATCATGAAATCAGTAGATTTATGCATGAGACATACAACAAGAGATGCATAAACTCACAAGACCTTCTATACAGAGCAACCATAGCTAGTTGTATTTTATTATAGAGCCAGATATGTCTAGTTTTCAACAACCATAGAAAGAGTAACATAGTCTGCTTAAAATAGCCAGAAAGTGTACCTTCAGCAATTAATTACATGGCTAGTCCAAAATTTGCCAGATACATTCATTCTGAGGAAAATGGCCTTCAAAATTCAATGCAGCAAGGGACAGAATTTGGAGAAGCAAGAAAAGGATGAGGGGCAGATGAACTTGAGCCTTGTGCCATCGTTTTAGAATTTTCTTGCCATAAATCAGGTACATGGCTGTCAATCACCGGCCCATGCCTCTGCATAACCCTACCATTAAAGGCTCCAACCACCCGCATCTTCACATGGAGACTGTCGCAGCACTCATATGGAAATCTCTCGCTCAAAACATACCTGAGGACATAAAGAAAACCAAACTCCAACCTTGAAACATGGCCGTCGATCATTCCACTAGTTGAAAATCCATGGCACCAAATCATCGTTGAAAAGTCACCGTCCTATGAAAATGTGCCACGTAGGCACCTAGAAAATGCATGTTCTGCCCTGCATATCATGCCATCGGCATGACCAAGACTATCAGGAAGACCCTCTTATCTGCATGATTTAAAATCCCACATTGGTCCTACAGAGACCATTCCAACACTTTATAAGCATGGCCATGAGCAATATAAGTGTTGATCGTTTTGCTCCGCTCGACCCACGAACCTTCCACCAATAGCTTATCGGCCTAACTCCTACGAATAGCCCACTTCCTTCAGTGAGACCGCCTCCATCGGCTCGCCCAAAAATTCTCCCACCGATCACATCGATCTCACCGATGAAGCCTTTGGAATCCCCTGTCGGCCAGACAAAGACTATCGGAGCAACCAAAAACCCTCTGGCCGACACCACATGTTACACTGATGACCACATAGCATAAAACCCATACCATCTGCCATTAGCCAGACTAGCCTCATCAGCCAACCTGAAAACTCCTCCACCGATATGCCTTGTCTCACCGACAAAGCCACAGCTATGCCTCATTGGTGAGACCCAAACCATCGGAACCACACACCAACACTAGACCGATGAACACTTGATGACCATCATATCGGTAAGACCTGCATCATCAGCACACTCCTTGTTTGTCTTCCCGATAGACATCATCACGCCGATGACCGCACAACCTCAAAAGCCTCCAACCACCTGCCATTGGCCAAACCAACTACATCAGCGAACACTCTGCCAACCTCTCCAATATGCAGAGTCACACCGATGCCTCCCGATCGGAGAGAAAACCACCGTCGGCCCAACTCATTCCATCTTCACCGATACACCAACTCTCTCTAATGCATATCTCGTCAGCATGACCAAGACCATCAGAGCATCGAAAAGCTCCTTCGCTGACGCACCATTTCATTCTGATGGCTACTCCAAACTGCTTTCGTCGATAAGACCCACACCGTCAGCATAACCAAAAACTCCCACGCCGATACAACCACTCTCACCGATAAAGCCTCCATAATCCCCTTGTCATCCAGACACCAACCATCAGCGAACCCTTCACCTACCTGGCTGACATTCTATGTCACCCCGATGGTCACTAGCCTACCTTCGTCGGCAAGACCACAACCATCGGCCCATCCGAAAATCCACTCGCCGATAGCAATACTCTTACCGACAAGCTCAAAATTCTAATTCCACAGACCACCCTCCACGTCGGCTAGACAAACCACATCAGAGAACCACAAAATTCCTCCGCTGAGAGCACAATTCACGCCAATGGACATCCCCTGTTGGTGTGACCAAACACATCGGTGAAGCCAAAAATTCTTCCGCTGATAACAAAATTCATGCCAATGAACACTTGATGAAAGCTTCAAACCACAATCTATCAGCTGGACACCAACCATCGGCGGACCTCTCACTAGCTTGCCCATTAAGTAAAGTCACACCAATGGCACATCATGATGACCCCCTCCTATAGAAATATGATGCTGATGCTAAAAAACACTAAGGGGCCCCAAAACTTAGAAATTTTTTAGATTTTTTGGGAAGGTGCCTACATGAAAAATGGCTTGAAAACTGATAGTCAATTCAGGCAGCAACAGGCACTAAACAACATACCTCTAACAAGACACATGTGGCATACAAGGACCCATTCCTCAATCATGAAAGGCCATATAACAACAACAACAACAACAATAACAGGCAAAACAAGAACAATGGACACAACAATGCTAATTACGCAAGCATGCCATTTGATTATACCATCAAATGCATAACAGAGCACATCCCACAAGTCAATGTGGTCACATCCAACCAACAATCAGGACCCAACAAAATTGATTGCAGCATCATCACCTATAGTGGTAAGGTCACGTTAAACACCCTCCCTCTAAGGTCATCACCTTCTCAGTCCAACTCCCATCAATATAGTGTCATAGACCAACTTTGGAAAACTCCTGCCCACATATCTATCTTAGAGTTGTTGTGTCTGTCTCCTTCCCACAAGGAAATTCTCAATAAATCCCTAGTGGAAACAACTGTACCCACAAACCTAACCCAAGAGAAGTTTCAAGCCATGGTAGGAAATCTAACCTCCTCTAGCACCCTGTCATTTACCGAATAAGATGATCTTTTAGTATCTCAGCCTCATAACACTCCCTTGCATATCATCGCCTTCATCCATAAACACCATATCAAAAGAGTTCTCATTGATGGAGGAGTGGGTTTAAATATTTGCACACTCAAGCTAGTCCTTGCATTGGGGTTCTCTGAAAATGTAGTGGATCCTAGGAAAAAGATCACCATTAAAGCCTATGATGAAAAAGAAAGAACTACTAAGGGAACAGTAGTGTTACCGATACAAGTTGGACCTATGATAAAGGACATTGTTTGCCAAGTCCTCGATAGAGAGCTAGCCTATAACATCCTCCTGGGCAAATCCTGGATTCATGCCATGAAAGTTGTGCCTTCTACCTACCACCAATGCATCAAATTTCCTCATAACAGCAAACAGATCACCATCCAAGGTGATTTGGATCCTTTCCAGCACTGTAACACTATCCACTCAAAGCCTGATTGCATCATACTCAATAATAGAGGTTCCACATCCCCCATCTCACAGTATGATTCTACTTTCAAAGCTTCCTCATCCAATCCCAAAGAGTAGAAAATCACCATCAAAGAAATAGGAGTAGGAGAATACTCCATCGAGCACAGCCTCAATTTACCCAAAATGCCTCTTTCTCCAAGATCCTTTGGGTGACCTACACTTGAGTACATTCCAAAACCTTCTACTTCTCCTGAACTACCCACAACTCCAGTTGTAAAATGGGGGACCTTATCCGATGAAATAGAGGAAAGAGGTGTCTTACAATGGCTCTACATAGAAGAAGAGAACACACAACAAGAACCACCTAAGATCCCAACAAAAATCTATGGGCGTGGTGAGTCTATCTTACACATAATGGGTTATGAAGGACAAGGTCCCATTGGCCAAAGAAAAGAAGGAATCATCAAGCCCATTCAACCTTCTTCATCCTCATTGGCAAGAAATACAAAAGGGCTAGGATACAAGGACAAAGGTAAAGCTAAAGCAAATGCGTGTCTTGTGGAAATGATCCATAACCTTCAAGAGGATAGTGACACAGATTCCAATGAATATGAATGGAATGAACTCACAAAACACTCCTATGAAGACAAAGGAATCGACACCATTCAAACCTATAGCCCCTACCATGAGGGATAAACACTAACACATAGACCATTAGAGTGTGATTCACCCACTCCTGAGAATACGACTTTCGAGGAAGGTTAGAGTTCTATCACAATAAACAATTTGGATGAAAGTACCATCCCAGATCCTATCCCTACCAATCTGATTCCTACTCATATATCCATCCAAACTATCAATGAATCAAATCTATCTTCTGACTCCCTCCCCCTTGTGCATCTTGAACTTATCGACTGGGATTTATGAGGAACCCCACAACTAGACATGTTCCAAAATGATGATGCCTATATTGACTACATGGAACTTAGGGACTACCTACCTACAGGAGATCATAAAGCTGGCTTTGCCATTGAACTCAACATCATGGATTATTTTGGAGAGAGTGCCAAGCCTTCTAGTCACAAAAATATCAAAATAAAAACTAGATTTGATGGTGAAAACTGCTCTGCGACAGTATCAGATCCCAAACTAGTAAAAAGAAAGGACACATCAGATGTTGAAAACCTCTTTGAGGTGCTAGATGATGGAAGGCTTGAGGTGCTAGATTATTTTGGAGAGAGTTCCAAGCCTTCTAGTCACAAAAATATCAAAATAAAAATTGGATTTGATGGT
The DNA here is from genome assembly GCA_027924645.1 of Cunninghamia lanceolata. Lineage (NCBI taxonomy): Eukaryota > Viridiplantae > Streptophyta > Pinopsida > Cupressales > Cupressaceae > Cunninghamia > Cunninghamia lanceolata. The sequence continues at coordinate 7,360,579 of BSBN01000448.1, forward strand.
GAAAACTGCTCTGCGACAGTATCAGATCCCAAACTAGTAAAAAGAAAGGACACATCAGATGTTGAAAACTTCTTTGAGGTGCTAGATGATGGAAGGCTTGACACTCTCCCCAACAACATGTACCAAGAGAACTCTTAGATTGTTGTGGAACCTACAGAACCTATCAACATTAGAATAGAGGAATAGCCTAAGATCATTCACTTTGCAAAGTCTCTATCCCCACCAGAAAAGACCAAATTTGTATCATTCTTCAAGAGAAAGAAAGTCAACTTTGCTTGGTCATATGAAGATATGCCCGGTTTAGATCCATATTTGATTCTACATCATCTTCCTCTAGATCCAGGGGTCAAGCCAATCAAACAGAAGCTCAAAAAGATGCATCCCCACATTGCTCTACTAGTAAAAGAGGAACTCAAGAAACTACTGGATGTAGGGTTCATTAGGGCAATAGACTATCTAGAATGGGTAACCAACATAGTACCAGTGTCCAAACCTGATGGTAGAGTCAGATTATGTAATGATTTCTGAGATCTTAACAAACCTTGCTGCAAGGATGATTTTCCATTGCCTAATATTGATATCATAGTCAACTTGACAACAGGACATACCATGATTTCTCTTATGGATGGCTTCTTAGGATAAAACCAAATCGAGATAGCACTAGAAGACAAACATAAAATAGCTTTCACTTATCCATGGGGCACTTTCTACTGGAATGTCATGCCATTTGGGTTAAAGAACACCAAGGCAAAATATCAATGGGCTATGACCACCATCTTCCATGATATGATGCACGTCACAATGGAGGACTATGTAGATGATATCCTTGCAAAGTCACTCACAAGAGAATCCCATTTAGATGTACTAGAGAAGGTCTTTTAGATACTGGAACAATTCAAATTCAAGTTGAACCCAAAGAAATGTGTGTTTGGAGTCATCTCAGGCAAGCTCTTAGGCTTCATTATATCAGCAAATGGGATTGAAGTAGACCCTGCCAAAGTCAAAGCTATCATGGAAATGCCACCATCAAAGAACATCACCCAACTGTAGTCATTACAAGGCAAGTTATAGCCTATCCACCAGTTCATATCACAACTGGCAGACAAGTACCAACAGTTTAGTCATCTCTTACATAAAAACATTCCATTTAGATGGGATGAGAAGTGTGAAGAAGCATTTAGCAAGCTAAAGGAATACCTTATGAATCCACCTATCTTGATGCCTCCTATACAAGGCAAGCTACTATTACTTTACATATCTGCTACACTAACAGCTCTCAGAGCCCTATGAGCACAAGAGGATTATGAAGGTAAAGAAAGAGCTATCTACTACATTAGTCGCATGTTGGTGGGCTATGAACTGCAATATTCCCAAATAGAAAGATCGTGTCTTTCTATGGTTTTTTCTTCCCAAAAACTATGACATTACATGTTAGCACATTCATTCAAAAAGATAGATCCACTAAAGTACCTATTAGCAAAGCAGCTCTAATAGGTCGCCCAGCCAAGTGGGTAATGCTCCTAAGTGAATACGACATTGAGTATGTAGAAAGGAAGGCTATCAAAGGTCAAATCATTGCTGATCAGTTAGTAGAAGCACCATTGTAAGATACCACACCAATGACATTCGAGTTTCTAGATGAAGCCATATTCAATATGACAACACACTCATGGAAACTCTGCTTTGATGGATCCTATACAAACCATGGATTAGGGGTAGGAATCTTGTTGGTCACTCCTCATGGCGACACCATACCTAAGTCTTATCGTCTGCTATTCCCATGCACAAACAATATAGCAAAGTATGAAGCCTTGGTCATTGGTCTCAAAATGGTAGTAGAATGGAAAATAAAGGAGCCACATGTCTATGGCAACTCCCAACTGGTAATCAATCAAGTCAATGACGACTATCAAACCAAAGATGACAAGTTAATACCATACAAGCATATGGTAGATGACTTTAAAGAATACTTTGTGATCATCTCCTTTGAGTAGATACCTCGCATTGAAAACAAAGTAGCAGATGCCATGGCAACCATTGCCTCACTCCTTGAGATCCCAGAGAATGAGTCACGGTATGAGTTCTTAGTGGAGTCAATTATGCACCCAGCTTATGATCTTCCTCAAAAACACTCCATATGCCTATTAGTCAGATCTGATTCACCTTGGTATGGTAAGATTTACACTTAACTCAAGGATAATACCCTACCACCTGACTTGTCTTCTAACAATGCCAAACCTTCATTCACCAAACCTCTCATTATACCATTATCGCTGATACCCTATACTGACATGGTCTGGATGGTAGTTTACTCTAATGTTTAGAACAGGAAGAATCTCTAACTACCTTATGAGACGTACATGAAGGAATTTGTGGAACACACTCTAGCAGTCCTTCTTTAGCTAAGAAAGTCGTACGTTTGGGATACTATTGGCCAAACATGGAAACTAATTCATATCAGTTTGTGATAAAATGCAAGTAGTACCAGATACATGGAAACCTAATACATGCACCAACTCAAGAGCTACGACCTTTAATGACACCTTGGCCCTTTTGTCAATGGGGACTTGACCTTGTGGGTAAAATTTACCCTCCATCATCCAAAGGCCACAAGTTCATAATAATTGCCATTGAATATTTTACCAAGTGGATTGAAGTTGTTCCACTCATCAATGTCACAGGCAAGCAGATTGCCTCCTTCATCCTCAATTACCTCATTTGTAGATATGGAATTCCCTTATCCATAGTCATGGATAACGGAAGACCTTTCAAGAACCAGGATGTCCAAGAGCTTTGTGACAAATTCAAAATCCAACACCATTTCTCCACCCCCTATTACCCCCAAGGCAATGGCCAAGCAGAAGCATCTAACAAAACAATCTTGAAAATCCTCAAGAAGACTATCAATGATGTTGGTCGTGATTGGGACATCCAACTCAATCCTGCTCTATGGGCCTATCGAACCAGTATACGCACTCCCACAGGTGCTACCCCATACACCCTTGTCTATGGATCATAATCCATTTTGCCCATCGAGGTCGATTTACCATCCCTATGGGTGTCGTTAAAAGGTCTTATCACTGATGAAGACTACAAAGTTTCCAGATTGCAAGAGTTAGAATTGTTGGAAGAGAGAAGGAAATAGGCCTTTAACCATCTCAAAGCATATCAATAAAGGATGTCATGAAGCTACAACCATAGAGTCCATCCAAGGATATTCAATGTTGGTGACCTTTTACTTAAGGAAAATCCTCGCAATCAGTAGGATCAGGAAAAGAAAGGTAAGTTTAAACCCAACTGGCTTGGTCCTTATGTAACCATTGCAGCCTATGGGTCAGGAGCATATCAATTAGCAACATTAGAGGGTGAGCTGTTCGATGACCCAATCAATAGTATGCATCTTCCCTAGTTCTATACCTAAGAGAACCCCAATGTAAGGGGGGCAAAAATTTAAAAAAAGCAAAAAAATTAAAAAAATAAAAAAAAAATCAAAAAAATGGAAAAACAACAAAAAAATCGTCCTTTGGTGAAAACCTAGCAAACAGGCACCTTGGATAGGTACCATAACAAAAACCTAGCAAATAGGCATCATGTGTACTTTTAGCTTTCGTGCAAATAAAAGCAAGTGGTGAAAAACCTGGTAAACAGGCGTTACTTGCGATAAACCACTTCCTCCATCTTTGGGAAACCAATCACTTTGAGTCCATTCTTCTTACCATTGTGTCTCATCTGATCCATATCTATTTCATAATAAAGCACCTTGTGCAACCTAATGATGACCTATCATGGCTTGATACTCTATCTCTTTTTGTCACCTTATCTACTTAAGTTGTCAAAGTACCATATCCATAGTGTCAGCATGTCTTGGCATCTGTCATCAGTATCATAGGGTCAACCTTGAACTACATTACCTCTACGTCATCACGTAGGGAAGGCCATTTTTAATACACCCTTGAGGCTCCCCTTCCTGTCCATCCCATATCTTGTCATCTATCCTCTAGTCCATCCATGGTCCAAGTCCCTGAACTACGTTGCCTCTGCATCGTCACATAGGCAAGGGCATTTTGTAATGCACCCTTGAGGCACTAGGTCAGTCCCTTAGGGTTTATTTCACCAATAAGGATTGTGGAAACTTTTACCAGGCATGCATGCAAGCACAAGAAAAGCCCGCTTTCAAGTAGAAATTTTGACATAAGACATCAACCTATCCAAAGCAAAGCAAACAAGTACCTAAAGCACTCTAAATGATTCTATCTAAATTATGGCAAGAAACAAACACATCTAAATGCAAAAATGTTTTGTGTTTGTGATCAAGTTAACTTACATAGTCTTAATTTTTGTTATCATGTCTTTCTATGCTAGTCAAGGATGCCAAAAGCTAGAGATGCTATGATGGGGGCATGATTATTTTCTTTATTTGTTGTTTGTGGATTAAACTTTAGTAATGTGAAGCCTTGTCTAATGACATGATCAGCAAAAGATCATCAAGGACATGACAAGTCTAACATGAAAGGGGCAATCATTGTCTGTTGATATGTAAGAAATACTCAGGTCATCTCGGTTCAATTATACATAGATGCTTGTATTAACTTTTTAAATCAAAATCTATGTAAGCAATACTCAGGTCATCTTAGTTCAATTATACCTAGATGCTTGTATTAACTTACAACATTCAGAAAAAGTACCCAAAAAAATTTCCCAATGATGAAATAAGCACTTCAAAACACTTACAATATCAAGATGTCAAAAAGCACCATTCACATCCATTATACATCTATAAAAGCATCCATATCCCATGCAATAAACATTCAAAATGTAGAGTATCAATACAAATCAAAGCTTGTGAGTCTTTCTACTATGTCAGTCTTCAATCAATCTTATGTCTATCATTATATCATCTCTGTGTCAATTGAGTACATTTGGACATATAAAAACATAGCACAGTTTGCATATAATATCACATGAGATAGTCATTAACATGATTAAATAATTTTGCATACATAATAGGTGCATTAGGTCATCCATATCCATTTGCATCATAACATAGTGTCAATAGGAAAAATCAAAAACATAGACAAGTACATGTAGATCATCATGTAACATAACATAATCATAGAGATACCATTCGCATTTACATATTAGGTGCATATAGGAAATCATCTAAGTCTGCATCAAATCATATAGAAATCAACAATAATGTGCATCCATCGCATAGCATCATATAGATGAAATAAACATATGGATCACATGTGAAACATCATAAAGATAGAAATGCATCCATGACATATAGCATAAACAACTACATGAAGATCATCAAATAGCTGCATCATCATATAAAAATAACATAAAACATGTCCAAATGTACAATATATCAAGCTATCTAAGTCAAGTCATATCAAGTGTGTACATCGTATAAATAATGATACATGTCGCGATACAAAATGATACAAAGAATATACATGTTAGGCTATCTGAGCCATCAAAAAGTATGTACATAATCCAAAATCAGTATAGGTGTCAGCTAGCCCTACTGCCATGGGACACTGCTCCTGGCACTGCACTCTCCATCCCCTCCTCTGCTAGCCCTAGACTGCTGTGGGCCCATCACTGACCCTCTTGACCATGAACCCCCTACCCTGTGGGAAGTGCCAGCCACTGACTGGCTCCTGTAGCTAGGTGCACGCTAGTCTGCCAGCACTGCCCCATGGTATAATCCTCTATAGTACTATGTCTAAGCCTATGCTCTAGCAAGCTCACCCTATACCTATGCCAGCTATGTCTGCAACTGATGAACCTGGGCCTATCCCTGCTACACCTATGTAACCAAAAATGTAGAGGCCCCATCCGTGCCCAAGGTGGCTAGGGCCATGTCTTTCTCCAGTCTCAAAGCCCACACCCTTGCCTCTATTGCATCCCACTCTGTCATGAGCCATAATAAAACCCATGCATTAGACTATCTCTGAGACTTTACCACTTTGAGATGAGCCCTGAGCTGTCTCACCTATCCCTACAGTGTAATAATGGCCTATTGCTATAAATCAGGCTAAGGAGCCTAAACCTGTGGCACCTGCTATTGAAGCACCTATTGTGCCTCCTCCTATCTTTGTACCTACTACTGACCTACATGTCGGGGCACCTACTATGGTGCCGGCATCTGTATCTACTGACCAACCTATTGTGGACCCTGTGGTTGCACTACCTGCTGCTACTAGGAAGGTCCCTCCCCAACTCTCATCCTCTGTCTCTGCCTCCCTCTACCTCCATCTCCTCCCTCACCTCCATCTCTACCACCTCCTCCTCCTCCATCACCTCCATCATCCCCATCTCCCCGTCCTCCTCTCCTCATCCTCCATCTCCTCCTCCTCCTACCTGCACCATCCTCATCATCTAAGTCTTCCTCATCTAGGTGAGGCACCAACTCTCTAGGTCCTGAGTACCTCAGGAATGGATGAGCTGCTAACCACTCCTCATAATCAGGAGTCATCCTTGCATCTATGACCTCCCTCCTCATCGACCAAGCCACATAAGGAGTCTGCCGAAACTCTGCTAGTGCATCCTCACAAGAAGTAACCGGGCCCCATCTGAATCTCTCTGCATGTGTCCTTGTGAAAAGGGCCTACCCCTATAGCATGCCTTATATCCTCCCAAACTACCTCTAAACCTTGCTGACTATCTATCTCTCCAATATAAACCGTGTCCTACTAATGAGCCACCATGTTTGAAAGTAGTAGGGCAACTCATCATCCTCATCATCTCAGTGCTTGCACTCTAGATATGGGCACTAGATAGCTCTATCCACATTATCCAGCACGTGCCTCCAGTACTCAAGCTTTCCCAATTTGTGCTAGGAAATAACTCTTGCATATCCATAACTATAGGGCTCGCTCCTCTGCCCAGAAAAGATGCATATCGGCCGAGTAATCATAATATGCTCCCAGAGCCAAAACTATAAAAGAGAAACACCAACCGATAAGATGGCACCCCTTGTTGGCAAGAGACACATTGTAGCTTCATAAGTGTTATCATTGATGGCAACAAAGTTCATCCCACCCATTCGTAGGACATGGTGTGTCTTTACTAGAAGTCAGATTGTAGAGTAACTTGGTCCGGTGACCAAGAACAGAGTATGCAACAAGGTCCAACAATTAGGTCTGGACCTCCCAGAGGAAGTATCTATGTAAAGTGTGGACTTGGGGAAGTCAAGAGGAGTACCTTGACTGATAGATTCTAGGGATTGAGCCTCTAGTGATGAAAGAATGAAGAGATAAAAGCACCTAAGTATTGGGTTCCTATTTGACAGAGTAGACAGAGGAAGACCTAACCGGTAGAGAATCAGACATTAATCTAGATGAGATATTGATGGTGATCAAGGTTTCTAGGGTATCATTCATGATTGGCTGACCTGATTGATGACTTCTATGAACATCTCTTTGATACTCATAACTTGACAAGCAAGGATTCAACCGACAGACCAAGAGTTTGGGAAAATAATAAGTATTCTGGATGCTAACTAGAAAGTGGATGAAATCCTCAGTGCAGATATATATACCAAATTGTTTTCAGTATGAGGGGTGTGTGTGTGGTGTGAATAAACGAAGAAAAATAGTGTGGAAGAAGTAAGGCAAGTCTGATATGTGACAGGATAGCAGCACCAAGAAGAGGAAGAATGAAGTGTAGCAGATCAGTATATTGAACCTAACCAGAACTGAACCTCAGCATATGTGGATGCTTCTCATCAGTTCAAGTATTTAGTTTCCTTGTATAAACTATTGTAGGGAGTAAGCCTCTTGTGAGCAATGAGCCCTAATTGGCATTTTGTACTATCTTATTCTTCTAATAGAGAATACAATCTTGGATTAATCACCCCATGGGTTTTCCCTTAACAAGGTTTTCCACATCAAAATCTTTGTGTCATGTGTATTGATGTTATTTCTATTTCATGATTATGTTTTCTTATATGATTTGGTACTACATTAATTGTTAAGAAGAAATCAGAAAGTTGAAGTAATTAAGATAACTGATTCACCCCCCCTCTCAGTTATCAACAATTGGTATCAAAGCTAAGTTCCTCCAAACAGAGCCTAACAGCTTGAGGAAGATCTGGGAACTCAAATGGATGTGTATGGTATGAGGGAACAACTTCAATCTACCCTAGATGATCTTGAGCAATCTAACTCTAAAGTCAATGAATTGAAGGAAAGACTCAAATAGGCTGATGATTTCATACATGAACTAAAAGGAAAATTGAGTATCTCTATGAAAAAGAGAAAAGATCTACTTCAGCAATTGGCAAGTCAAGGTGAAGACAATGGTACAAATGAAGATCTAAAGGAGAAAACCAAGTTATGTGAAAAGTTATCAAAAGAGGTTATTATGGTAAAACATGAAATGGAATCAGGAATTATGAAATTTACCCAAGAAATTGAAGAGAAAAGAAAAACTGAAGATGAGTTAAGACAATCTCTTAAAGAGAAATCAAAAGACTGCCACAAAATGGATAGAATAATCAGGCATCTTGAATCTGATCTTGAAGATGCTAGAGATAATGAAGAAAAACTTGAGGATCAAATAGACATTCTTAAAAAGGATCTTCAAATAGCAAATGAATACAAAGACAAATTTAAGATAAGCTCTGCTCAACTTGAAGTTCTTCTTGAAAGTCAAAAGAGGGTAGATGACAAGCATGGCTTGGGATATGAGAAAGGTGAAAGCTCCGGATCTGGTCAGAAGAACTCTGGATCAAGAAATCCAAGGAACAAACCTAGAAGACCTCTAGTGAAGCAACCAAATGCTCAAAGATATCCATCCTTCAATGGATACTGCCACAACTGCAATAACTTTGGTCATAAAGCTAATCAGTGCAGAAGAAGAATGAATCAGACTAATCCATCCTTCTCCGGATAGTGTTTCAATTGCAAAAGGTATGGTCACAAATCTCATGAGTGTAGAAATATGCAAATCAACAATTCATTCAACAGTAGATGTTTTGCATGCAATAGAGTGGGACATATGGCTATTCAGTGTAGATAAAGAGGATATCAGTCAAATATGCAAAGAAATGTTGTTTGCTATAATTGCAATAGATCCAGTCATATTGCCAAATTTTATAGAAGTAAGAATCAGAACAATAAGGGTCCGATACATCATAATCAAAACCAAGACAAAGGAAAAGGGAAAGTGAACACGGATGAAATTAAAAGGGAGATGAATAAGATTTGGGTGAAGAGAAGCATAGAGAATGTTGGGGATGGATCCGCACCAGAATCTGGTGTTGATAATCCTTCCAGAAATTGAATAAGATAAGCTCTAGCTTAGGGGGAGTCACTAAGAAAAACCAATTCCCCCAGCCAGTCATTTGGTGCCTAAAATTGGCACATGGGAAGTTGCGAATTAAATGGTTCTTAGAGAATCATCTGAAATAGGTTTGGTAAAGATACGAAAGATCCACAAGAAAATTTGAAGAGTCTAATCTACCAAGTTGGATCCGGTTTAGCAGTCATCCGGTAAAAATATGACTCTCACAGTTAGATCCGGCTTAATTCAAAAATTGTGGAATTTTGATCCACGGATAGATCAAATGATTAGGGAAAGGAAGATAGATTGTCTCTATTCACCAAAAGAATAACTCTAAGTGTATCTCAGTGATCTAGAAAAGATCTGTCTCAGAATAAAAAGAACAAGACAACCAGAATGACTTAAGTTGTGCATTTGTTGCAGTATGTAATTAGGGTTTGCTCAGTGATAAAATGGTTCGTTTACTCTTCATTTGCACATTTGCATTAGTGAAATAGACAAGAAGAGCTCTATAAGCAAGCTTGCCTCATCTCTCTCAAGGATCAATCATAGAATTCAAGTCAGCTAGTGATCTCTTCGGCTCATTTTGTGAACCCTAAAAGGTGTAAGAGTTATTTTCTGTTCCTTCTATGAATCTTTAAAGATGAATACTCTGAATGTTGTGAAGATTTCTGATAGGTCGTACCCTAAATTTAAGAAACATCCCTACAAATCTCTAGAAGCGGACCCTTTAGGTGCATTTTCCAGCATTCTGCATGGGGTTTTGCATGTTGAAGACGTTAGGGCATACATTCATGCAAACATTGAAGAGTTTGGAGAATCCAAACTGTTAGATATCTATCACAATTAGTTAATAGATGACTCTTTTGATCTCAAACCTCAGTATAAGGCTATCCAAGTGATGCAGAGGTATCCACACTAAAACCTTGACATACAGCATGTATGTCTACAACCCATCATCATCATCATCATATTTCCCTTAACACTGTCAGCATCATCATATTTTCTCTGCCGACCGATATCCTCCTGCAGACAAACCTTCGACCTTTCGCCTGTCAGCAACATCATCATATTCGGCTATCGGGAGCATCATCATATTCGGCAAGCACAAACATCCTCCTGATGTTCACTGTTCATCTTACCGCCAACCTCTATCTGCAGCATCATGATGTTCAACATCATGTTCATCAGCAGGATATAAAATATCCGGTTCCCTCCATATATCCTGATGACGACACTTCATGCACCTTTCCTTCGATGCTTACGTCACCCCGATATCCTGATGATGATTATCCTGATGACGATGACGTCACATGCAGCTCCTCCAATATCTTGCTGTCGGCCTAACATAACATTATCGGCCCGCGATGGTTTTATCAACCCGATCTTCTACCTTATGTCGATACGCTCCTCCTCGGCAACACCTTGCGATGATCACCCCAATGCACATTCACCTTATGCAAACTACTGCATCATGTTCACCTCCATCTACTCGGATGATGCCCGAAGTAACAGCAGGATATACACAGAAATATCCTGATGATGCCGTTGCGATGGGTTTTCCAACCTTAGCGAATTTTCAATCCGCCAAACCTCCTGGGGTGACCCGATCCGCTTCCTGGACAACTTTCCAGACTCTAACAACCAGCACGACCTAGCACATACCCATGCTAGGGTTCTCAACACCTCTCGACTGCGATCCTGCAAACATGCACATGAACAAACAGAAAATGCAAACTAAATCCTAAACTATTGTACATAGCCATTCCACCGATTCGACGAATCAACCAGTGGAATGGATCAGCGAATCCATGAAACCACCAGAACAGCCACACGATTAAACAATGGAATTCAACAGAGAATGAACACAAACAAGATCTCTTTATTGATTTCAAAAGATGGAATTACAATACTCTATCTCTCCTCTCTCTGTCTCACTCCCTGCAAAGTCTGATCGATGATCTAAAACCAACCGATCCTCATGCATAAATAGGATTTCCTGCGAGTACTACCACTCGATTCCCAGTGGCTGGGAGCTTCCAAGCGGCTGGGAGGATCCAACCGAACTAACAACCTAAACAGCTGTCCAAACAAACTATCTAAAAATAGTAAAGTATGGTCAACATGACCTTATTACATGCATTGGTCTTATAAGACCTTCTTGGAAACATTAACCAAACCTATAACAAACTAACTGCCTCATGGAGGCCAGCTATCAGGTAGGTGCTCCTGCACCATACTCCCCAACAGAAAAGAACTCATGTCCCATGAGTTAGGTTGTGGAAGTCCTCCACCTTTACACTTTGCCTTTGCAGTGTCTTGACCTGTTCCAGCTTTGTCCTCTGCTGGCTCTCGGCTGCTCCAAGACTTTTGAACTGTAACTTGTTTTCTTGCAAGTAAATCCTATATGGTACAGGAGCACCTACCTGACAGTTGGCCTCCATGAGGCAGTTAGTTTGTTATAGGTCTGGTTAATGTTTCCAAGAAGGTCTTATAAGACCAATGCATGTAATAAGGTCATGTTGACCATACTTTACTATTTTTAGATAGTTTGTTTGGACAACTGTTTAGGTTGTTAGTTTGGTTGGATCCTCCCAGCCACTTGGAAGCTCCCAGCCGCTGGGAATTGAGTGGTAGTACTTGCAGGAAATCCTATTTATGCATGAGGATCGGTTGGTTTTAGATCATCGATCAGACTTTGTAGGGAGTGAGACAGAGAGAGGAGAGACAGAGTATTGTAATTGCATCTTTTGAAATCAATAAAGAGATCCTGTTTGTGTTCATTCTCTGTTGAATTCCATTGTTTAATCATGTGGCTATTCTGGTGGTTTCATGGATTCGCTGATCCATTCCACCGGTTGATTCATCGAATCGGTGGAATGGCTATGTATAGTAGTTTAGGATTTAGTTTGCATTTTCTGTTTGTTCATGTGCATGTTTGCAGGATCGCAGTCGAGAGGTGTTGAGAACCCTAGCATGGGTATGTGCTAGGTCGTGCTAGTTGTTAGAGTCTGGAAAGTTGTCCAGGAAGCGGATCAGGTCACCCCAGGAGGTTCGGTGGATTGAAAATTCGCTAAGGTTGGAAAACCCATCGCAACGGCATCATCAGGATATTTCTGTGTATATCCTGCAGTTACTTCGGGCATCATCCGAGTAGATGGAGGTGAACATGATGCAGTAGTTTGCATAAGGTGAATGTGCATTGGGGTGATCATCGCAAGGTGTTGCCGAGGAGGAGCGTATCGGCATAAGGTAGAAGATCGGGTTGATAAAACCATCGCAGGCCGATAATGTTATGTTAGGCTGACAGCAGGATATTGGAGGAGCTGCAGTGACGTCATCGTCATCAGGATAATCGTCATCAGGATATCAGGGTGACGTAAGCATCGAAGGAAAGGTGCGTGAAGTGTCGTCAACAGGATATATGGAGGGAACTGGATATTTTATATCTTGCTAATGAACATGATGTTGAACATCATGATGCTGTAGATAGAGGTTGGCGGTAAGATGAATAGTGAACATTAGGAGGATGTTTGCGCTTGCCGAATATGATGATGCTGCCGATAGCCGAATATGATGATGTTGCTGACAGGTGAAAGGTTGAAGGTTTGTCTGCAGGAGGATATCGGTCGGCAGAGAAAATATGATGATGCTGACAGTGTTAAGGGAAATATGATGATGATGATGATGGGTTGTAGACATACATGCTGTATGTCAAGGTTTTAGTGTGGATCCCTCTGCATCACCAAGACAAACACTTTGAATAATGCATTCATTTCCCCTATTTTTTGGAAGATGAATGGGTTTGGTATATTTTGAGCAGAATGCATGACAACTTCATGTGGTTGAACATGCCATTTAAGATCACTAAGGATGCCATTAGGGCAGTAACTGGATTACACTCAACTGGTGGGATACATACTCTCAAGTCTATCAAAAACCAAATTGTAAGTGAGGCTACCAGATCGAAATTCGATAAAAGAGAAATGACAATTGAGGCTATCATAGATCCAGATATCAAGTTTACATCAATGATAATTGGATATAAGATATATCACTCTAGCAGGGAGAATTCAGTATCTGGAACTATTGTATATACTGCTTATGAGATGTTAAGGAAGCATGCAGACTATGATCTTTGTGAGCTCCTTCTGAACCGACGTTTGGAGAATCTACAGAAGATAAAGAAGGACAAGAAGAATGCTTTCAAATACGATGGTTTGATACTCTGCCTATTCTTTTACTACATGAATGAGCTACCCAGATCCAATGGATGGGTATGGCAAAATAACAGATCGGTTGCAATTCATATTAGAGACTACTTGCATGGGCTTGGTGATGCCAAGGCACAAAACATGGTGCTATGGGGCTACTTCAAAAACTTCCAATGCATGATGCAAGCTAGAGAAAGAATCCCCCAATCTCTAGTTGAGAAGTACAAACATACAGTGTGTTTCATGGTTGACACTGATCAATGCCTAATGGAGGCAGTGGAGCCAAGGACAGTCTGGATCATACCAATGGGGTACGAAGTAGATGAGAAAATTGTAGAGCTGCATATCCAACATCTACTGAGCCAGCCCAAAGACCCTGAGGTAGAAAGGTTTGGAACCTTCCAAGAGCTAAGTGTAAAAGTTCATGTGGAACTTAGACAGCCTGAAATCAAGAGGAAAGTGAGAAGGGAAGTTGAAGAAGTTGCCAAGAGGAATGAAATCTCAAAAGAGACACTTGATGGCCACAGTGAAAAGATGGAAAGAGTAGAAAAAGAAAAGGAAGAAGCAGAAAAAGAAAGTGCTCCAGTAAAAGCCCCCTCCCGGACCAGATCTTCTAAGAGCTCTACACCTACAACTGCTAAAAGCTAAAAGGCATCTAAACTAGAAGAAAAATCATTCGGTAAAGCAGAGAAAAGAACTAAGACAAAGGCCACAAGGTCTTACATCAGTCAGAAGGATGATGAAGAAATTGAGTTAGATGAGGAAGTAAAGAAAATGAAGAAAAGGAAAACATCCGGTGAACCCTCTACTGAAGAAGTAATAGAAGAATTTGTTGAGAAGCCCATTCTATGCATTGATGACATAGTAAAATCAGTTACTGTGGATGGGAACCTTCAACCAATGGCTAAATTCTATAATGATTACAATGAAGCTGACCAAAAGATCTTGCAAGAAGCCATAGTTAGGTATCTGAATATCTACAACAAGACTTTTATTGAAATCATCTCTTATTCCCAAAAGCCTAGAAAAGGAATTAGAAATAAGAAAGAATAATGCTATGGCAAAGGATCTTCAGATCTAAGAATAGATAGCTATTCAGCTATATCCTTCAATCACTCCTAGGAAGAAGAATATGATCTTCAAAGACTGTAAGGATGAGTTTCAGAGCAAAGCTAGAATGAATCAACTTATGCTCAGAGAAACTAACAAAGTAGAAAAAGAGACAGAAGAGATCCTTCGGAATGCATACAAAAGATTCAACATTCTTATTATAGAGGACTTAGGTGATGATCCCTCAGCTATAGATGTTCAAAAAGAATCTTCTGAGACAGTGGCAGAAGAGGTAAAGAAGATAGGTGAAGAAAAAGGTAAGGACTTAGATTTCTCTGCTTTGGAAGAGGAGGTCCATAAACAAGCAAACATCTCTCCTCTGGTTTCCCCTACAGACTCTGGATCCAAAGAAAAAGAAAGAGTAGAAGAGAAGATCAGTCAAGAAGAAGAGGGGAAAGAAAAAGAAGATGACAGTAGTAAGGCTACAGAATGAGAGAAAACTCCAATAGAGAAGGCCACAAATGATAGTGGTAAGGGTGCAAAAGGGGAGAAAACTCCGTCTTCGGCAGGAGACACAACAGAGGCAGTCAAAGAATTATTAACCAAGGAGATGATGGAATTTGATGAACCGGAACTTCTTCAAGGACCATTCAATTTTGACTCCATCTCCCCGGTTCAAACCATGAAGCTAGCATCCTTTACTTTAGCAAAGGCAAAAGAAAAACTTCTAAAGTCTCACATGGAAGACTGCAAGCTCATAGAAATTGCATCTAGTGTATTGGAGAAGATCATGCCATCTTTTCAGAAGGATCCCTCAACCTCTTCATCCAGTAATCTCAAATCTCTAGTAAATAGTTTTAGCACACATTTTGATTCCTTAGAGAAGTTAGCAGAAGATAAAGTTTGGAAGGAGTTTTTGGAAAAGAGATTCTCCAAAGTACAAGGACTAATAACAAATGATAGGAGAATATATGGATATAGGGATAAAGAGCTTAGAAAATCCTCTTAAAGATGGCGGGGAAATGTATAAATTTTGTTTAACATGGTCCAAAGTAACAGTGGAGATTGAGAAGAAAGTGAAAGAAGAGGAGGATAAACTAACAAGACTATCTCAGAATTTTGATCCTCTGACCACTTCCATATTAAATCAAGAATGTTAGACTATTGCAGTCTTGAATGAAATTAAGAATCTTGAGAAGGAGAAGAAAAATAGAATAAGTAGGTTGAGTGAACTTAGAGGCATAATTATCCCTAAGTTAGAGGCCATGCATGAAGCCTTAAATGATGCTCAAACCACAACCTGGACCAGTGATCCAACATATCTAAAGAGGGCAGAAGCTTTTGCATTCCTGTTGAGTGGTCACATCTCCATTTTGTACAGGATGAAGAAGAGTTGGGCAATAGAAGTGGTATAGTTGAAAACCACTTTTGCAGATATAGTTAAGTATATGTAAGTGTTGGTTAACAGGTTTGTCCTTATTCAAAATCACTCTATTCTGACTCTATGCCTTTTCTTCCTTAAAGAATAAATGAATTAATCAACAAAGGGGTGAACTTTCAAAAATAGTTCCCCTCTAAATTGAAGTACAACTCCCTTTAAGATTTTCAATGAATTCAATCTATGTTAATTATCCCAATACACTTTTAACCATAAAGTGCCTAAAGGCCAAAATAACATCCATACATCATCATGTTATGAATGTGATATCTCTTTTTTAAAACACCATTTTATTATAGAATACACAGATTCTATTTTTAAATATCAACCAAATACATAAACATATAAATGTTGCTGAACCAATAATTTATAGAACACATATAATGAATTGTCTAAAAAGAGCAATTACCATATGAAAGAAGACTTCGCACAGAAAATCCAATTTCAAATACTCAAACGCACAGATTCAAGCATGCAGCAATTGTTTCTCCTTTTCATTCACAGATGAAAAATATTTCAGACAAACATCTTGATTCTTCTTGAAATAACAATAGTTCAGCTTTTTAAATTTTCTATCTTCTTTTCGTTCCTATCTACTCTATCTATGTTCAGTAATGAAAAACATATATATATATATATATGTTGCCCTAATTATCTGATCCAGTAAATCAAACCCAGAGTTAAAGTAACTCTGACCCGTACGGGATTTAGTTTTTTACAAATTGATAAAGATTAAATTTTTGAAAATAGCATAACTAAAAAACTGAATAAAGGAAACTGAGCGAATAAGATCACGGCTGAGGTAATAGATTTGAATCTCCAGATTTGCTATCGGTAGTCGGGGAGGCACGTTGAGTCTTCCACTCCTAAAACACAGTAACAAACTCCTAAATTTTTGGAAGGTTGGGGATGCCTATGTGTCTCATCCTCATCTTCCAAACGTCTTTCTCCCTTCGTATTTTCCCAATCCTTTCCTTATGTTCCAGGAGTGCTTCGATACAAAGATAAAGAAGTGACTCTATCTTAGAAATCTGGGAGAGATCCTCAACTAATATGTTGTCACTTTCTTTGATGAAGCTGATTTTATCCTTAAAGGATTGAATTACTATAACGATATTCTCATCTGGTTCCCCATTGTCCTTTATGTATTTTACATCAATACATTGTAAATCATGTTGCAATGATTGAGTGAACTTGGTTATTTCCTTAATCATTTTTGTAAGTTCAAACCGCCCTTGCCAAGATATAGAATTTCTCCATTAAATGTTTTTCTTATTCACATACAGTAAATCTTCATCCAAACCTGTTAAACTCTTTTCTGATAGAAATTTTGCTACTCCATATTTTTGAACCTCATCAATTTGACTCATTACATTCACCCACTTGCCTTCATCTTTCATCCAAGAAGCAATCTATGACTTAAGGTCATCAATGGTGGCTGTAGTTTGATTATATATTTTCTTAAGTTCATGAATATATTCAGTACCCTTCTGTATAATATAGTCCAACCAATCATTGAATACCTTAGTCACCATTCTGTTCCTATTAACCTAGTCCAACATCTTCTGGTTAGCTGGCGACTTAGGATCGAAAGACAGAGAAAGCTGTGAAACCGGCTGTGGACTGGGCTTATGAATGGCATCAATATATTCTTCCATGGAACGTAGAGTCTATTTCAAGTCTTTCTTGTCTTTCTCATCCTTCCAGGTCTGACTGATGATCCTTTTGGTGGATGATTCAAGATGATGAACATCTGGTGCTCTTGAAGCAACCCCAAGGTCCACCCTTTCAACAGTGAAATCTTGCATAGTGGGGTCTTGTACTTCTCCATCAGTCACCGACCTAGCTATTTCCGCACTCCAATTCCCAGTACTTGGGTCAATACTCACCCTGGATGTCATTTTCAGCTTCTTGGACTTAGGTATTTTTCCCAAACAATTGCTCACCATATCTTCTAATGACAAAGAAAATGGAATTATTTTTCTTTTGTCACTGATAGAATTCTCCAACCATTTAGGTGTAGGAGCTGAGGCTTCTTTCCCAAGATTCAATTCATCAGAGGATACATCAGAAATCATCATTAGTTCAGAGGTCTCTAAGAGAACCTCTGACTACTGCTTTGTATTAGCCTCCTCTATTCTCAGAGAATTAGATTCCTTATCACACATGGTTTCTCCTGAATCCTCCTCAGAATTTTGATCCACAATTATCCTTTCAGAAACCTGCTTCTTTCTCTTGCTTTTGGTTCTCGAGCTGGTGGCATGAGGGGGCAGAATAGCTGTGAGGGCTCTTCTAGATTCTTTAATGGTAGAACTCCTTCCAGTTATTGACTTGGAAGTACCTGCGCCACAGATAGCAATAGGCTAGTTAGAAGAGCTTATCGGGAATGGTGATTCAATCATTGACATGCATTGTTGGGCATCTTTATTCTAGAACCCTTTTTGTTTTTGTTCCCTCAACCATTTCTCAGTCCTCCTTATCATTGAGAGAGTTTCACCTCAAACCTATCTTCCTTCTCTTTACTCCAATCAATTTTTGGAATAGGTGATTGTTTTATTTGTTCAAATTTGGGATCAATCATCTGTTCTTCATTATCAATAACTCTAGAAATAACCATTTTCAGATTAAGGGTGATTATCTGTCCCAAAGAGAACCTACACCATAGTCTCCTCCTGACCTCAAATTCATCTGAACAGTCCTCGTAGTAATCCTCCAACTTAGGGATATGTGAATGCCCTATTCCAGAATCCAAGTTATCCCTGACAAAGCCTTTGCTGTCAAATTGGGACCTGGTAGGGAAGAACTGAAAATTGAACTTTTTAAGGTTCACTTCTAAATTCAAAGCATCATATTTTGACTGGCATGAGTAATGTCTGAGTTCAATGGGGAAAGAGATACCAGATCCCTTCTTCATTGAAAACTTTTCATCCACATGTGGTAACTGTCTGCATACCTCTATCAGCACAAAATGGTCAAACACATACTTGGGTAACTTAACAGGTTCACCATCAAATCCCCCAACTCTGATGTAAGTGAACTTGGAAAATTGAATAAAGAAACTACCATAAATGCTAATTAGCTGCATTGCCTCATTGGACATTCTCTTATTCAAATTACCTGTCAGTTCATAAGTCATTCTGCTAGTGAAAACATCGCTAACTCTCTTGTAATTCCCATAATAGTTATGCATTTGCAATTGTGAATAGTATTCATAAATTTTACTATCTTCAGCTAAAGGTGCATGAGGTAGCCCCAACCACTGTCTTGTAGACGCCAGACAATAAAACAGGTATGAAGACATATAAAAATCTCTATTACCCAAACAATTACTCAGACCCTAATGCAAACAATCAGCTACAATTTCTACCCAGTCCAAATATTGCTCTCCTTGGAGGATAACCTATACGAAAAAGTACATCCAATCTTCCCAATAATATGCATGCTTGCTGCCCTTCAGCCTATGTAATAACACCACAATATCCCTCACTTCTTTAATCATGTGATCCCTAGTAAGTGGTCTAGGCAGCCTTGAACCACCCTTCTGAAATTTCAGCAGCTAATTTCTTGCTATCACACTTTTGTAATTTGATTTCTTAACCGAGAAATGCCCATAAGAAGAAGTAATATTAAGGTTGGAATATGCCTCTTTGGGCAGTATTCTCATCACAAACATTAGGGTTTGTCTGTCGACATGAAACAATACATCACCATCTGCACTCTTTATGCATCTGTTTTGGGGTTCATACCTATTCATACATTCCTGAACCAGTTCAGGACACTGTACCGCCATGGGAAAGGCCGCAGCTTCAACTAAATCACTTTCTACTATTTTCTTCATCATAGGAGTTGGCACAGGGTTTCTAGACCTTTCTCTAAATTCTTCTAAATCATATTGCACTAGCAAAGTATCCCCAAACTCAAGATGAGAAAAGGTAAGACTAGGACCATGTTCATAACCCAAACAAGTAGATTTCATAGCCATAATTGGAGGATACAATAGAAAATGCTTCAGATTTTGAAAATAATGTCAGAAACTCAAAGGATTTTTCTTTCCAGCTAGGAAATGGAAACATCATATAGGAGGAACAAAACTCACCTTCAGGATATCTAAAATTACTGCAAAATTTGGGCAACAAGTCCTTATACCTTCTGTGTCATTCTCCCCTATGTCGCACAGTATGTTCACTTGCCAAATTTGGCTTGTTTTCTCTTAATAATGGCATTAACAGATTGAATAATTATTACCAGAAACAATACGTGCCAAATTTGTTTGAAAAGACATGAACTCTGACATCCTCGTTAATGGCAAGCATTATTCACATGTGGCCATGATGTATAATAATTATCTGCAACTTCACCAAAATTAGAACTTTCTATTTCATAATGAGTTTCAGACATATTTTCCTCCAACTTTCCTACTAAATTTGATTTAGAAGGCCTCAGGAAGAGGTAAGATTATAATCACCAAACCAGTGAACTTTGAACCATTGAACCTTGGGAATGTGGTTCAAAGTGAAGGTTCAAAGGCACGAGAACTTACAGAAACTAACCAACATCACATGGCTTGTAAAAGACCTTTGACTATGAAACAGTACGCCACTGAACTTTGAACCAATGAACCTTGAACCATTGAACCTTACTGTAGAATTCAAACGGATGGTTCAATGACACATTAAACTGGACAAAAGAACTGAATAATGTGACTCATTACAAAGGCATCGAGTGTTGAACCTGGAACCGTGGAACCTTTGAACCATTGACAAAAGGGTTCAAGTTTAACCTGAAAACTCAAAGACCTTAATTACACAAGGGACAAAACAGCTCACTTTGGGGAAACATTGAACACAATGAACTATTGAACTTTTGAACTTTGAGAACAGTTCAGGTTCAAAGGTTCAAACCTGTAGTAATTTTGCACATGAAGACGATAGACAAGTAAATTTTGAGGAATCAAGAGACAATTTAAGAAACAAAGGTATGACCAATAAGACAACATAGCAAATTAACTCTAGCTTCGGGAAATTCACGAATAGATAAATAAGGGTGACTCAAAAGGTAACATTGGCTTTGACTGGGGACTACATTTTATGGCAAAATGTAGAGAACTCAGAAGCTCTAGTTACGCAAAAAATGAAACACAGGGATGAAAGAGAAGAAGCAATACAAACCACAATCAGGAAAGGAAAACACAAAACCAAAAAATAAAGGAAAGTCTATGTACAAAATAGGGGACTCTTGTTTCATAGTTGATACAATTTAAGATCCTGTCCATTATAGGATAGAGGTAAAATAGCTCCATCCAGATATTTCAATTTAAAAGAATTTGGACCCAGTACCTAATCAATTTTAAAAGGTCCTTTCCAAAGTGAGTCAAATTTTCTATGTGCTCCTTTTGGTTCTCTCCTTCTATCCCATAGCAATACTTCATCTCCCTCCATGAACTTCCTAGGCCTTGTTTTCCAATCAAAAATCTCTTTAACTCTGGCCTGATGAGCAATAATTCGGTCAACCAATTCATTCCTCTCTTCTTCAATCTTAGTTAAGTACATAATCCTCTTCTCCAGGGAATCTTGGAAGTATTGATCCTTGATTACACTTTGTAGTTTGGCTGTAGATAGCTCCAGAGGTAAAGATAACTGAGTTCCAATTCCATAAACTAACTCAAAAGGTGCCATCCCTATTGCCCTTTTTGGAGTTATTCTGTCAGCCTAGAGTGCTTCATATAGTCTCTTATGCCAATCTTTGGGGTTATCATTCACCAATTTCTTCATGATAGAAATCAGATTCTTGTTATTGGACTCAGCTTGTCCATTCCCTTGAGGGTAGTAATTTGATGAATGGGAGAGAGATATACTATGCTCATAACAAAAAGAAGTCATTTCAACTTAATAAAAACTGGTAGCATTATCTGCTACAAGCTTCTGGGGAACACCGAAATGTACCAAAATATATTTTTTAAGAAAATTACACACCACCTCTAAAGTTGTTCTCTTTACAAGGGCTGCTTCAACCCATTTCGTGAAACAATCTATTGCTGTCAAAATGTGGGTATGTCCTGCACTTGAGGGGGGTGAGATAGGCCCAATAAAATCCAATCCCCATTGTTTGAATGACTCTTCAATAACAACGAGCCTCAAAGGCAAAGCTACAAGTTGTGGCCTTCCTAAGAACATTTTGCATTTTTCATAGTTAGCCACCCATTTATATGCATCTTTAAACATCCATGGACAATAGTAACAATTCTTGAGGATTTTGAAAGCTATGACTGAAGAAGAAAAATGTCCTCCACAGGCGTCATTATGGAAAACTTCCAAGAGCTTGTCCTGTTGTTCTTTGTCTACACATCTCAAGAAAGTTCCATCTAGTCCCTTCTTGTAAAGGACATCCCCCCAAATAACATATTTTGCCACTTTTAGCTTTAGGTTTCTGTTCTCTTTCGGAGATAAGTGAGTGGGACAATCTCTGTAAGTAAGATAGTTTGCTACATCTAGAAACCATGGGTCCTGTAAACTTACCAACAGGACAGTAGGAAGCCCTTCATCTTCTTCTTCTTCTTTGTTCTCAGCAATCAATTTACATAAACGTTGACCTTTGACCAATTTAGTTGGCATGACTTCCAAATCATATTCTTGGATTTTGGCAACCCACGTTGCTCTATTATTTAACCCAACATCTTGTTGAGTCAGGATACTTTTCACAGCAAAACTTGGAACATATATAACTGAATGGGAATGAAGTATATAATATTTGAATTGTTTAACAACCTTTACTACAACGAAAGCTTGTTTTTCATCCAAAGAGTATTTAAGTTCATGCTTTTTAAGGGGAATGCTCATAAAGGCTATTGGGGCCTCTTTATCTAATTCATTTTTTTGTAACAAAATTCCTGACATGGTGTGTTCTGAGGCATAATAGTAAATAATAAAATATTTTTGAAAATTAGGATTTACCAAAGTGGGTGTGTGTGCAATCACCTCTTTGATATACTCAAATGCCTTCTTAGCAACTTCATTCCACTTGAATGTCTATTTTTCACTCATCATTCCAACAATATACTTTGTAATCTCAACAAAGTCAGGAATGAAACTTCTGAGAAAATTGATTTGGCCAAAGGACTTAACTCCAGTCCTATTAGAAGGGAGACTAAGTTGTATCACCCTGACCATCTCTGGATCAATCCTAATTCCATCTTTTGAAACTAAGTGCCCCAACGACTTTCCCTCTGTAACACAGAAGACTAAGTTCTTGGGATTGAGTGATATGCCATGGCTCTGACACCTTTGTAAGACAGTCTCTAGATCCTTCAGGTGGTCTTCTCTATTTCTAGAAAAAATAGTTAGATCATCAAGATAAATAACAATAATTCTATCCTTGAGATCTCTAAAGGATGAATCCACGACCCGCTGAAAAGTTGCTCCAGCATTAATCAGGCCAAAAGGCATTTAGTTATAGGAAAAAGTTCCCTGAGGCATAGTAAAGGCGGTCTTATGTTGATCATCTGTAGCCACACCTATCTGATTGTAACCGGAGAATCCATCTAGCATGGACATCATTTCTGACCTAGCAACTGTTTGCAAGATGTGGTCCATCGTAGGTAAAGGATAGTTATCTTTTAGACTAGCCTGGTTCAAATTCCTAAAATCAACACAGATTCTTATTTCTCCATTCTTCTTGCGCATTGGAACAATATTTGCCACCCAAGTGGAGTGATGAATTGGCTAGATAATTCTAGCTTTCAACATCTTATCAATCTCCTTAAAGATGGCCTCAGCAACTTTTGGATTATAATTCCTTAACTTTTGTCTAAATGGGGTTGCATTTGCCTTCAAAGGAATATGGTGTTGAAACTGCCCATGCCTAAAAATTTTAAGATCATCATTGCACCAGGTGAAAACATCCTTATACTTGATTAACAAATTGATCAATTTGTTTTTCTCTTCTGAAGAACAACATCTACCAATGGATATCCATTTAGGATCAACTTCATTCCCGATGTTTATTTTTTCATAATCCTCCACTTTGTTAGGATTTTGGGTAGGTTTGCCTTTAGTATATTCATCTCTTTGAGTAAACAAATGTTCTAAGGAGACCAGTCCTTTAGGGATTTTGTTTCCTTTCAACTGAATTACTTCATCTTTTGGATTAATCCCTGGATCAGGACTAAATTCTTTACAGTTTGTTTTAGAGCCCTCAAAATAAGCTCCCAGGAACATTTCAGCATTCTCTAAGAATTTTCTGATTTGATTATCACTCTCAAAAACTTGCCAGCTTTCAGCATTGTCCAAAACATTAGGATGATATATCAGCTCTATTCTATAAGAATCATTTCTAAAATCAGGATGTGGTAGAAGAAGAGAAGCTAATACTGCTAAAGAATCTGCTCTAGTGTTCTAGTCTTTGGGAATTGCTTCAATAGAGAAGGCATCAAAATATTCAATCTCATCCCAGACTCTATTTCTGTAATGCTTTAATCTTTCATTTTTAACAGAAAAGATACCCCTTACCTGCTTCACAATTAATTCAGCATCTCCTCTTACTTTAATTGTCTTTATGCCCTTTCCTTTGGCTTCATGTAGCCCAAGGAATAAAGCTTCATATTCTGCAGTATTATTGGTGTTTATAAACTCTAATTTAAAAGAATAAGAAAAAATTTCACCTTCTGGGGAGATCAACATGACCCCAGCCCCTGAACCGGCAATAGCACAACTGTCATCAAATTCCATAATCCATAGGTCATCAGAATGTATAGACCTTTGGGTTAATTCTTCCTTGAGGTCTTCTCCTAAACTCTGTTTAGAAGAGATAAAATAGTTACCAAACTCACGTTCCTCAAATAAAATCTGGGACTTGGGATCATCAGAGGGATAGACAGTAAACTTGCATTTAGGTTCAGGTTCTAGCTTTACTTTCTACTTTCCCACTAGAATTGTGGCTTCTGACCAATCTAATTTAATCTACCCACCTAAATCCTTGCAAAATGTCCTTCTCAACAACATCCCATAATTAGCAGGAATATCTGCTACCAAAATTGTCCATTTCACTTTTTTGTTAGGGTAAGCTGCAAGAGCAACTCGAGCATCTTTAATCCAAGCAAGGAAATTTGTTTGCCATCCATAGAAAAACACCTACCAAATGTCTTTGTAAGTGATAGTCCTAGGCATTTGGCTACAGAAGAAGGCATAATGTTATCAAAACCTCCTAAATCTATAATACAGTTACTAATCTTATGGCCATTGATGAACAAAGATACATAAAACGGGTTGGGTTTCAAATTAGTTGTGTAAGAAGTATCATTTGATGAATTGAGAGCCATTTTAGGGGTAGTCATGGATGACTTAGATGAGGAAGCAAATAGTTGAGCAATGGGAGACTCAGCATTAACATTTAGTTGACTCTCGGGTTCAATTTGTGTGGGACCACCCTTAACATATTCAACCAGTTTGTCAAGTTCATTAGGTTTTAACTTGAGATACTCAAAAGGAGAGATTTGAATTTTTGCAGATTTACAAAATTCTACAATATCAAAAGAAGCATTTGGATCATTTTTATGCAACAATTTAATTTCCTGAGCCTTCAAATTAGCATCATGAGTTCTAATAAAAGGCTCCTTACCTTTACCAGGTACTTCTTGTGTATTAGAGGATCTCATATTCCTCTGACTCCTGGTGAGCATGGCACATGAAGGATCTTCAAGGGTAACCAATATTTCACCTCCCCTTTCTGAATCAGATTCATATTCAAGGAAGTTTATCTCAGAGTCACCAGGCTCCTCAAAGTTCCTTTCTTCTTCAGTAAACTCTCCTAACACATCTTGGGTAGCAGTCATTTGAGCATACCTAAGCATTTCTGGACAAGAATTCCCATCATGATCGGTAGTCAAATAAAAAGCACACATGTTCCCCCTCCCAGGAGGAGCTTCAATAGTTAGCCTTGGTTGTGCTGATGTCAGGGGTAAAGCCCTACCAGCATTTGCTTGTTGATTCAAATTTCTCCTACCAATATCTTGATACGATTGTTGGAAGGAAGCACTAGCTTTAGGTAATTGCCTCTTTAAGGCAATCATATCATTGACCAGTCTTTGCACTACAGGTTCGGTAGATGATGAGGGGTGAGCATTTGGTACTTGGACCTCTTTCTTCCATTTACCAGCCATAATAAGATCATCCTCCAATCTAACTGCCAATGCTTGTGCAGCTGGTAAATCAGCAATCGCACCCCTTCTAAGATGAAAGCTGATATCAAGAGGCATAGAATTGATGAAGAAACATTTTTGATTCTCACCAGTTGGTCTTTTAGCAGTAGGGATTTTGTTCACAATTCTGTTGAATTTAACCACGAATTCCCTCATAGGTTCATGTATCTCTTTCTTAAGCTGAGTCAACTATGCAAGGAGAGAATGTTCATCTTCTACACTTTTGAACCTATTTTCAAACATAATTTTCATGTCATTCCAGTTTGTGATTGAAGAGTTAGTTAGATGATAGAACCATTGTGCTGCAGTATTGGTCAAGGTTTGCACAAAAAGCCTTATGGCTACATCTTGGTGTTGTACACCTAACACACTACATGCTACTACAAAGGCACACAAATGTTCTTCTGGTGATTGTCTCCCATCTCCATTAAATTTGGGCAAATTCTCTTGTACAGTTTTAGGCAAAGGATTTAAGTTAGCCCCTAGGTTCAGAGACCCTATGGCTACTCCCCAAGGTTGGGCCATTGGTAGGAAGTTTATAGCTGAGGGGATGATGGTACCAAAAAGAGTTAGAGCTTGACAAATAGGAGATGTAGAAGGTTTAGGGTGGCTAGGAGGTCTACGTCTAGCTCTTCTTATACGAGTAGGGATATAAGGAAAATTAAAGTTTTGTAGTGCTTGAAAGGTAGGATGCTCAACTCCCTCTCTTCTCAAAGACCTTGTATACAGTCTGGAATCCAGCTTATAATATTGTAACTGGATAGGCAGCTATTAATTTCTATGTTGTTCTTGATTTCTTTCCACTTCAAAGGCTTGATTTCTTGCTGCATTTTGTGCTTGCCTCCTTCTCTGCCTGAGCAACAACAATCTTAGGTTATCAGCCAATTCCTCCTCTTTTTCTAATACTCTTCTTTCTCTTCTATAATCTTCACTATTCCGATGAGTACGACAAGCAAGGGTATTTAACTGGCCAATAATGTCTTCCTACTCGTCTTGAAAACCAAGATTAGGCTGCAGAACAAGAATTATGTTTTCATGTGGAAGCACCGTTGTTGCTTCATATTAAGGTGACCAATCTTTTAATTAATGACTTTGGTCCCTAGTAGAGTCACCAAAAACTATTGGTTAACAGGTTTGTCCTTATTCAAAATCACTCTATTCTGACTCTATGCCTTTTCTTCCTTAAAGAACAAATGAATTAATCAACAAATGGGTGAACTTTCAAAAATAGTTCCCCTCTGAATTGAGGTACAGCTCCCTTTAAGATCTTCAACGAATTCAATCTATGTTAATTATCCCAATATGCTTTTAACTAGAACGTGCCTAAAGGCCAAACTAACATCCATACATCATCATGTTATGAATGCGATATCCCTTTTTTAAAACACCATTTTATGATAGAATATACAGATTCTATTTTTAAATATCAACTAGATAAATAAACATATAAATGTTGCTAAACCAATAATTTATAGAACACATATAATGAATTGTCTAAAAAGAGTGATTACCATATGAAAGAAGACTTCGCACAGAAAATATAATTTCAAATACTCAAACGCATAGATTCAAGCATGCAACAATTGTAGATCCTTTTCATTCACAGATGAAAAATATTTCAAACAAACATCTTGTATCTTCTTGAAATAATAGTAGTTCATCTTTTTAAATTTTCTATCTTCTTTTCTTTCCTATCTACTCTATCTATGTTCAGTAATGAAAAACATATATATATGTTTCCCTAACTATCTAATCCAGTAAATCAAACCCAGAGTTAAAGTAACTCTGACCCATATGGGATTTAGTTTTTTACAAATTGATAAAGATTAAGTTTTTGAAAATAGCATAACTAAAAAATTGAATAAAGGAAACTGAGCGAATAAGATCACAGCTGAGGTAACGGATTTGAATCTCCAGATTTGCTATCGGCAGTTGGGAAGGCACATTGAGTCTTCCATTCCTGAAACACAGTAACAAACTCCTAAATTTTCAAAAGGTTGGGGATGCCTATGTGTCTCATCCTCATCTTCCAAATTTCTTTCTCCCTCCGTATTTTCCCAATCCTTTCCTTATGTTCCAGGAGTGCTTCGATACAGAGATAAAGAAGTGACTTTATCTTAGAAATCCAGGAGAGATCCTCAACTAATATGTTGTCACTTTCTTTGACGAAGCTGATTTTATCCTTAAAGGATTGAATTATTGTATCAATATTCTCCTCTGGTTGCCCATCATCCTTTATGTATTTTACATTAATACATTGTAAATCATGTTGCAATGATTGGGTGAACTCGATTATTTCCTTAATCATTTTTGTAAGTTCAAACTACCCTTGCCAAGATATAGAATTTCTCCATTCAATGTTTCTCTTATTCACATATAGTAAATCTTCATCCAAACTTGTTAAACTCTTCTCTGACAGAAATTTCACTACTCCATATTTTTGAACCTCATCAATTTGATTCATTACATTCACCCACTTGCCTTCATCTTTCATCCAAGAAGCAATCTATGCCTTAAGGTCATCAATGGTGGCTGTAGTTTGACCATATATTTTCTTAAGTTAATGAATATATTTAGTACCCTTCTGTATAATACAGTCCAACCAATCATCAAATACTTTAGTCACCATTTTGTTCCTGTTAACCTAGTCCAATACCTTCTGGTTAGCTAGCAACTTAGGATCGAAAGACAGAGAAAGCTGTGAAACTGACTATGGACTGGGATTTTGAATGGTATCAATATATTCTGCCATGGAATGCAGAGTCTATTTCAATTCTTTCTTGTCTTTCTCATCCTTCCAGGTATGACTGATAGTCCTTTTGGTGGATGCCTCAAGATGATGAACATCTGCTACTCTTGAAGCAGCCCCAAGGTCCACCCTTTCAACACTGAAATCCTGCACAGTGGGGTATACTTCTCCATCAGTCGCCGACCTAGCTATTTCCGCACTCCAATTCCCAGTACCTGGGTCAATACTCACCTTGGATGTCATTTTCAGCTTCTTATACTTAGGCATTTTTCCCAAACATTTGCTCAGTATATCTTCTAATGGCAGAGAAAATGGAATTATTTTTCTTTTGTCACTGATAGAATTCTCCATCCATTTAGGTGCAGGGGCCGAGGCTTCTTTCCCAGGATTCAATTTATCAGAGGATACATCAGAAATCATCATTAGTTCAGAGGTCTCTAAGACAACCTTTGACTGCTACTTTGTATTAGCCTCCTCTATTCTTAGAGAATTAGATTCCTTATCACCCATGGTTTCTCCTGAATCCTCCTCAAAATTTAGATCCACAATTATCATTTTAGAAACCTGCTTCTTTCTCTTACTTTTGGTTCTCGACCTGGTGGCACGAGGGGGAAGAATAGCTGTGAGGGCTCTTCTAGATTCTTTAATGGCAGGACTCCTTCCAGTTATTGACTTGGAAGTACCTACACCACAAATAGCAATAGGCTGGTTAGAAGAGCTTATCGGGAATGGTGATTCAATCATTGATGTGCAATTTTTGGCATCTTTATTCTTGAACCCTTTTTGTTTCTATTCCCTCAACCATTTGTCGGTCCTCCTTATCACCGAGAGAGTTTTCACCTCAATCGTATCTTCCTCCTCTTTACTCCAGTCAATTTCTGGAATAGGTGATTATTTTATTTGTTCAAATTGGGGATCAATCATTTGTTCTTCATTATCAATAACTCCATAAATGTCCATTCTCAGATTAACAGTGATTATCTGTCCCAAAGAGAACCTACACCATAGTCTCCTCCTGACCTCAAATTCATCTAAATAGCCCTCCCAGTAATCATCCAATATAGGGATATGCGAATGCCCTATTCCGGAATCCAAGTTATCCCTGACAAAGCCTTTGCTGTCAAATTGGGACCTGGCAGTGAAGAACTGAAAATTGAACTTTTTAAGGTTCACTTCTAAATTCAAAGCATCAGATTTTGACTGGCATGAGTAATGTCTAAGTTCAATGGGGAAAGAGATACCAGATCCCTTCTTCATTGAGAACTTCTCATCCACATGTGCTAACTATCTGCATACCTCTATCAGTACAAAACAGTCAAACACATACCTGGGTAACTTAACAGGTTCACCGTCAAATCCCCCAACTCTGATGTAAGTGAACTTGGAAAATTGAATAAAGAAACTACCATAAATGCTAATTAGCTACATTGGCTCATTGGACATTCTCTTAGTCAAATTACCTGCCAGTTCATAAGTCATTCTGGTAGTGAAAACATCACTAACTCTCTTGTAATTCCCATAACAGTTATGCATTTGCAATTGTGAATAGTATTCATAAATTTTACTATCTTCAGCTAAAGGTGCATGAGGTAGCCCCAACCACTATCTTGTAGACGCTCGACAATAAAACAGGTATGAAGACATATAAAAATCTCTATTACCCAAACAATTACTCAGACCCTGATGCAAACAATCAGCTATAATTTCTACCCAGTCCAACTATTGCTCTTCTTGGAGGATAACCTGTACGAAAAAGTACATCCAATCTTCCCAATAATATGCATGCTCACTGCCCTTCAGCCTATGTAATAACACCACAATATCCCTGACTTCATTAATCATGTGATCCCTAGTAAGTGGTCTAGGCAGCCTTGAACCACCCTTCTGAAATTTTAGCAGCCAGTTTCTTTCTATCACACTTCTGTAATTTGATTTCTTAACTAAGAAATGCCCATTAGAAGAAGTAATATTAAGGTTGGAATACACCTCTTTGGGTGGTATTCTCATGACAGACATTAGGGTTTGTCTGTCGACATGAAACAATACATCACCATCTGCACTCCTGATGCATTTGTTTTGGGGTTCATACCTATTCATACATTCCTGAACTAGTTCAGGACACTGTACCACCATGGAAAAGGCCACAGCTTCAACTAAACCACTTTCTACTATTTTCTTCATCATAGGAGTTGGTACAGGGTTTCTAGACCTTTCTCTAAATTGTTCTAAATCATATTGCACTAGCGAAGTATCCCCGAACTCAAGATGAGAAAAGGTAAGACTAGGACCATGTTCATAACCCAAACAAGCAGATTTCATAGCCATAATTGGAGGATACAACAGAAAATGCTTCAGATTTTGAAAATAATGTCAAAAACTCAAAGGATTTTTCTTTCCAGCTAAGAAATGGAAACAACATATAGGAGGAACAAAACTCACCTTCAGGATATCTGAAATGACTGCGGAATTTGGGCAACAAGACCTTATACCTTCTGCGTCGTTCTCGTTTGCATCACATAGTATGTTCACTTGCCAAATTCAGCTTGTTTTCTCTTAATAATGGCATTAACAGATTGAATAATTATTACCTGAAACAATACATGTCAATTTTTTTTGAAAAGACATGAACTCTAACATCCTCATTAATGGTAAGCATTATTCATGCGCGGCCATGATGTATAATAATTATCCACAACTTCACCAAAATTAGAACTTTCTGTTTCATAATGAGTTTCAGACATATTTTCCTCCAACTTTCCCGCTAAATTTTATTTAGAAGGCCTTGGGAAGAGGTAAGATTATAATCACCAAACCGGTGAACTTTGAACCATTGAACCTTGGGAATGTGGTTCAAAGCGAAGGTTCAAAGGCACGAGAACTTACAGAAACTGACCAACATCACATGGCTTGTAAAAGACCTTTGACTATGAAATAGTATGCCACTAAACTTTGAAATAATGAAACTTGAACCATTGAACCTTACTGCAGAGTTCAAATATATGGTTCAATGACACATTAAACTAGACAAAAGAATTGAATAATGTGACTCATTACAAAGGCGCTGAGTGTTGAACCTTGAACCATGGAACCTTTGAACCATTGACAAAAGGGTTTAAGTTCAACCCGAAAACTCAAAGACCTTAATCACACAAGGGACAAAACAACTCGCTTTGGGGAAACATTGAACACAACGAACTATTGAACTTTTGAACTTTGAGAACAGTTTAGGTTCAAAGGTTCAAACCTTTAGTAATTTTGCACATGAAGATGATAGACGGGTAAACGTTGAAGAATCAAGAGCCGATTTAAGAAACAAAGGTATGACCAATAAGACAACACAGCAAATTGACTCTAGCTTCAGGAAATTCATGAATAGATAAATAAGGGCAACTCAAAAGGTAACAATAAGTAAAACTTGTATATATGTTTTTGCGGCCAAGTATAGATTTATTTTTGGGAAATTTTGATGTGTGGACCCTACCCTTTGCCATTGATGTCAAAGGGGGAGTGAGGAGTAGTGAAAAATGTGGAATCCACCTAAGGGGGAGCTCCGGTAAAATGTACATTAGAATATAGCATCAGCTAAGGGGGAGTGTAGTGTGACACTTAGTCATTTTTCATTAAGTGTTGCCATCAATGCCAAAGTGGGAGATTGTTGGCAAGAGACACATTGTAGCTTCATAAGTGTTGTCATTGATGGCAACAAAGTTCATCCCATCCATCCATAGGACATGGTGTGTCTTTACTGGAAGTTAGATTGTAGAGTAACTTGGTCTAGTGACCAAGAACAGAGTATGCACCAAGGTCTGACAATCAGGTCTGGACCTCCCAAAGGAAGTATCTATGTAAAGTGCAGACTTGGGGAAGTCAAGAGGAGTACCTTGACTGATAGATTCTAGAGATTGAGCCTCCAGTGATGAAAGAATGAAGAGATATAAGCACCTAAGTATTAGGTTCCTGTTTGACAGAGTAGACATAGGAAGACCTAACCGGTAGAGCATCAGACATTAATCCGGATGAGATATTGATGGTGATCAAGCTTGCTAAGGTATCATTCATGATTGGCTAACATGATTGATGACTTTTATGAGCATCTCTTTGATACGCATCACTTGACAAGCAAGGATTAAATCGATAAACCAAGAATTTGGGAAAATAATAAGTATTTTGGATGCCGACTAGAAAGTGGATGAAATCCTCAGTATGGATATATATACCAAATTGTTTTTAGTATGAGGGGTGTGTGTGTGGTGTGAAGTATGTGAATAAAAGAAGGAAAATTGTGTGGAAGAAGTAAGGCAGGTCTGATAAGTGACAGGACAACAGCACCAAGAAGAGGAAGAATGAAGTGCATCAGATCAATGTATTGAACCTAACTGGAACTGAACCTCAGCATATGTGGATGCTTCTCATCAGTTCAAGTATTTAGTTTCCTTGTATAAACTATTGTAGGAAGTAAGCCTCTTGTGAGCAGTGTGCTCAGGCAGTGAGCCCTAATTGGCAAGTGCCATTTTGTACTATCTTATTCTTCTAAGAGAGAATGCAATCTTGGGTTAATCACCCCATGGTTTTTCCCTTAACAGGGTTTTCCATGTCAAAATCTTTGTGTCATGTGTATTGATGTTATTTCTATTTCATGATTATGTTTGCTTATATGATTTGATACTACATTAATTGTTAAGAAGAAATCAGAAAATTGAAGTAATTAAGATAACTGATTCACCCCTCCTCTCAGTTATCAACACCCCTATGGTATACCACCTGATGCATATTGTGGTATAGGTGCACCAAAACACAGACATCCCATGCAAATTGGGTGCCCTCTGTAATCATCCTCTCCATGACTTGACCCCAACCAATTAGGAACCCATGCGACCTCCTATCGGGGCAGACAACACCCTTGATCAATCCAGCCACTATCCCTAGGAAGTAGTCATAGTAGTCATGAATTTCCTACCATGAGATAACTTGACAATCTAGCTCCAGGTCATCAAAAACTCACCTACACTTTACCAATCCTTCATCTCACTGAGGATCATACTCGACAAGCTCACCTTGTATTAGCAAGTGCATAATCCTATAGACGTCCTCAAGAGTAATTGTCATCTCATCCATTGGTAGGTGAAAGGTCCTGTCCTCGCTGTGGAATAGCTCCACCATTGTAGTCAACAAACTAAGGTTTGCATGAAACTCAGGCATGAAGAACACATAATCTAATCCCATGACACCGAGAACCTCTTGATCTATCTTAATAAGCATGTACCGCTTAACAATGGCAAGGGAAACTCCTCCCATGACATAAGTACATCCCAGATGTCCTCCTGCAGTCAAGCAAAGCAATGTGTCAACCAAATCTGCAAAACTACTCAAACCTATCTAAAGCATCATATCACTTACTTAGCATGTCAAATTGATCAAAACAACATACATCTCTTGACTAGATTCCTGCAATCTCGGAGATAGTTTATTGATTGACACATCAAGCAAGATGCCAATTGAGTCAATTTCATTAAGTAAACTGACTATCTAAAGCATATGCACTAACCCAGAAGGTACATGCGCCATTTCATGGTAAATGAGACACTTCTGGTAAATGCGCCACCAATTTGAATAAATGTGCAGATTCCTATCAAAAGTCTAGTTTTACCTAGTGTATGCACAACCTAAATACATGAGTAGGAAGACAACATGCATGCACAAGTTCTCAACAGATGTGCTGACCTATACCATATATGCGCAGCAAATGTGCATGTGCCATTTCATATCTTAAATGCGCCAAAACATATCATATGCGTAGCTCTACATGGCATATGTGCCAAACTATGAACCTGCGCATCTATCTAGGCTAACTTTCCCTAGCATTTATTGCACTAATAAATGACCCTAGGTGAGTTTTTTTGAACTACATACTGGTGGTCCTGCATCAGCTAGCCAATTGAACCGTTGGACTCACTCAAAGCGGTGATCTTCGCATGGATTATCCATATCTATCTCAACTTCTCTATGCTCTTCTGCTTTCCTAAGCTCTCAAGAGACC
Organism: Cunninghamia lanceolata; assembly: GCA_027924645.1. Taxonomy (NCBI): domain Eukaryota; kingdom Viridiplantae; phylum Streptophyta; class Pinopsida; order Cupressales; family Cupressaceae; genus Cunninghamia; species Cunninghamia lanceolata. Next base: position 7,395,553 of record BSBN01000448.1, read on the forward strand.
TATCAACAAAAGCCATGTGTGCAAATGACTTGTCTTGTGGACCCAACTCCTATATATAGCAAGTGAACCCTAACTAGCTTTGTGGTGACTATGACTACTTTCCAAAGCCTATTTCTTCCTATTTCTTTGAACCATGACATGTTTTTCTTCATCCTAACCTATTTTTCACGTTCTTCATCATGAGATTGTTCATCTCATGTACTTCTACTTTCTTCTTCATCCAATCTCTCGAGGGGGCATCTTGTCATTAAACCTATACTAGAGGCAAACTGGGGCATGTATCATTATTAGAACAATCTATTCTTTGAGGCAACTTGATAAAACATGTTGCATCAAAGAGGGGCAAAATGTATACGCCTAAAAATGACACAATGTGGTCTAAATAAATATTCTTAATATTTATTCCATTTTAATTCTTTTATCAATAAATAAATAAACAAATTTATTTATTCAATTCATATTCCTCTAAATTAATTAAATATTAAAATATTTAATTACCTCTTCTAAAGTCAAAATTAAATTAAATACTTTATTTAATTAAATTCTTCCAAACAATTAAATAATTCTTAATTATTTAATTAGATCATTTCTTCTTCCAAATTTGAATAAATCAATCAAATTTATTTAAATTCTCTTAATCTCTAAAAATAAAATACAATAAAATATTTTATTTATTCTTCTGAAGAATGCACAAACAATTAAATAAATCTATTTATTTTATTTACTTTCTTATCTTCTAAATTCCTCAAAATATCTTCCAAATCTTCTAAAAATAAGTCTTCTTCTTCATTCACACAAAATTAAATAATTTATTATTTAATTCCTCTCAAATCATGCAAAAGCAAATCTCAAGTTGAGTTAACTGACTCAATCAACCTTGTTTTTGTCAATATCTCTTAAATTAGAAAAAGCATTCTAATTTATGAAAGCAAATCATATCTTTATAAAAGAAAGTAGTTAACTCAAACAAAATAGCTTTTGTGTGACACTTGTCTTCTTTCTATTCATGCACATTCTCTCAGCTATTCTATACCATTGATCTTCTCATTTTTTCTATACCATTGATCTTCTCTCTCACAAGTCTATAAATTGAACCATCTTCTTCCATTTCAATCATCCAAGCTTTTAGTATTGTTACTCTGTAGGAATTACAGCGCGCCTTTGGCACCCAAGTCATTCCTTCATTGCTTGCGATCAACTCATTACCACATCATTACCATTGTTGTGAAGCTCACCTTCATTGCGATAAACTATCATGGCCATTCCCACTTGACATCTTGGAATAGTAAGGAAGTGCACCTTCTGAGGGCATATTCATACACAAGATCATTTGCGATAGGCCATCAATGGAAGCCATGAATTAAAGAGGTTTGTTGCAGTATCGTTCATCATTTTATATCTTCTTTATTTCTATATTTCATTGAGTTATGGGTATTATTGATTTCATTGATATTCACACATAATTTCCCCTAATAGCTAGGTGTGCAGAAAACACTTCCTACACTAATCTAATGAGGGGAGAAGTATGCAAATTATTTTAAATCCTTACAAATGTAGTAATGTTAAACACATAATATTGAGATTTCAGCAATATGAACACACACAAAAAAGATAAACACAAGATATATCATGGGGAAAACCCTTTCGAGAGAAAAACCTGACTCTCTAAAACCTGTACAATGTATTATCGAAACAATAACAGTTTACAATACACTTGCAACACAAGTTATTCCAAGAGTCTTCAAGATGTTGATTCTAGAGATATTTCGGCAGCATAACAATACCTATCAAAACAAAACTATGCATCTCCTACTCCAAGCACTTGTTTATAAAGAGTTTACAAGGCAAAATAGGAAGCTTCTAGAAAATAGGCACCCATCCTAGCCTCATGACCCAAAACCCATGCCTAAGGACACTTTTCCAACATTACAACATGGATTTGACACTTGTCACAACACCCCATCCCAATGTGGGTGCCTAGTCCCAAGATAGACTATGACATATGCTCTTACACACCTTACAACTGTCATAGAATCTATCATACCTGACATCACTTACAGCTATAAGAGAATCTATAATAAACTGACTAAAAATAGCATATTCCTCTTACAACATGTCATAACCCACCTGTTGATAACTGAGAGGGGGGGGGGGTGAATCAGTTATCCTAATTATTTCCTTTTTGAACTTTCTTATTAATTAATGTAGCATTGAATCAAACACAAAACATTACCATGAAATAAGAAACACATGACACAGTATTTTTGACGTGGAAACCCTGTTAAAGGAGAAAACCACAGGGTGATTAACCCAAAATTATTCTCTCTTAGAAGAATAGGAAGTTACAAAATGGCACTTGCCAATTAGGGCTCACTGCCCGAGCACACTGCTCACAAGAGGCCCACTGCCTACAAGAAGACACATTGTCTACAAAGTGATAAGAATCACAGTCTTGAACTGATTGGAAGCATCTGCATATGCTGGAGTTCAGTTCCGGTTAGGCTCAGTACACTGATCTGCTGCACTTCATCTTTTCTTTGTTCTTTCTTCTGCTATCCTTTCACTTACCGGATCTGTCTTGGTACTTCTGTTCTGTTCTGCTCTTCTTCACATATATTCTTGACATAGTCACACACTTCACAACTAAATCCATCCTCTATATATATCCGCACAAGTAATTTCATCACCTTTCTAGTCGGCATCCGGAACAGTCTAGTTTCTTACAAACTCTGTTCTGTCGGCTGAATCCTTGCTCACCAAGCAATGTGGATCAAGCATATACTTGTAGATATCATTAATCATGTCGGCCAAACATGATTCCTACCTTCACAACCTTTATCATCAACAGTAACACATCCGGAAAGTAGTCTGATACTCTGTCAGTCAGTTCATCCTCTGTTTTCACTGTCTCTCAGGAATCCGGTACTCAACTATTCATATCTTTTTCCTTGTCCATCACCGGAGGCTAAATCCTTGGAATATACCACTCAAGGTAGTCCTCTTGACTTCCCCAAATCCGTACTATACCAAGACACTTCCTCTGAGAGATCCGGACCAATCTGTCGGACCTTGCCACATGCTCTGTTCTTGTTCACCGGACCACAATAATCTTTATTCTGACTTCCGGTAGAGACACATCATGACTTGCGGATATGTGGGATGACCTTTGTTGCCATCAATGACAACAACCATGAATCCATATAGTGTCTCTTGCCAACAATCTCCCCCTTTGGCATTGATGGCAACACTTAGTGAAAAATGACTAAGTGTTTACACTATGCTCCCCCTTTGCTGATGCTCTGTCTTTATATACAATTTCTGGAACTCCCCCTTAATTGGATTCCTCATTTTTCACTACTCCTCACTCCCCCTTTGACATCAATGGCAAAGGGTAGGGTTCGCACATCAAAATTTTCAAAAATTTTCTATACATAGCCGTATATTTACATACTCACATATACTGAAGAATGTCTGCAAAGGATGTCTGCAATTGGATCATTTCTGTAGCCCAACTTTGCTTCATTCTATCCAAAATTGAAATGTGACCACTCAACAAAAATGCAAAAGCTTCTGCCTGCTTGAGATCTGTCGGATCATTTGTTTGGGCGGTGGTCTGAGCATCACTGATGGCCTCATGCATAGTTTCCAACTTAGGGATTATAATCCTTCTAAGTTCTCCCATCCGGTTAGTGATATTCTTCCTTTCCTTCTCAAGACTCTTTATTTCATTCAAGACTGCAATAGTCTGACATTCTTGATTTATTATGGAGGAAGAGAGAGGATCAAAACTTTGAGATAAGCTTTGTAGCTTGTCCTGTTCCTCTTTTATTTTCTTATCAATTGCTGCTGTTGCCTTTGACCAGGATATACAAAATTTGTAAATGTCACCGCCATCCTTAAGAGCATTCTCTAAGCTCTTTATTCCAATACTCACAATCTTCCTATCTTTAGAGATTAATTCTAATATTTCTGAAAATCTTTTATCCAAAAATTCCTTCTGGACCTTTTCTTCAGCAGATTTTTCTAGAGATTCAAAATGTGTACTAACACTGCTGACTAAGGTTTTGAGATTACCGGAAGAGGAGGCTGTGGGATCCTTTTGAAAGGATGGCATGATCTTTTCTAGCACTCCAGATGCTACCTCCATAAGCTCACAGTCTTCCATGTGAGATTTCAGCAGCTTCTCTTTGACTTTCTCATTTGCAAATGAGGCTATTTTCATTGTTTGCACCGGTGACAAAGAGTCAAAATCTAATGGTCCTTTTAGCAGGTCCGGTTCATCAATTTCTATAGTGGCTTTGCTCAAAAATTGTTGAACAGTTTGTGTAGTGTCTCTTGCCGGAGACAGATGTTTCTTTTCTTCTGCAGTCTTGGAACTGTCAACCTCTTTATCTTCCACCCCTGCTTCCTTCTCCTATAATTTCTCTTCTTCTTTGGATCCGGAGACTGTAGGGGAAACCGGAGGAGAGATGTTTGTCTGTTCAGGGCCCACTTCTTCCGGAACAGATGATTCTAAATCCGCAGCTGTTTCTGCACCTAAGTCCTCTACAACAGGAAGATTGGACCTTTTGAAGGCCTTCCGGAGGATCTCTTCTGTCTCTTGGGCCACTTTGTCAGTCTCACCAAGCATGAGTTGATTCATCCTGGCTTTACTTCTGAACTCATCTTTGCAGTCTTTGAAGATTATGTTCATTGTCTTGGGATCAATTTGAGGATATAGCTGAATAGCTATCTGCTCCCGGATCTCAAGATCTTTTGCATGAGCATTATTCTTTCTTATTTCTAATTCCTTTTCTAGGCTTTTAGGAATAAGAGATATGATCTCAATGAAAGCCTTATTGTATATGTTCAGATATTTGACTGTGGCTTCCTGCAGAATCTTTTGGTCAGCCTCACTGTAGTCATCATAAAATTCAGTCATTGGTTGAAGGTTTCCATCCACCGTGACCGACTTGATTATACTCTCTAGAGACAGAGTGGGCTTTTCAACAGATACCTCTGCCATTTCCTCCTTGTCTTGGCCTGTGGAGGGTTTACCGGATCCTTTCTTCTTCTGCTTCTTTATTTCTTTTACTCCCTCATCTGACTCTGTTTCCTCTTCATCCTTTTGGCTTTCATAAGCCCTTGTGGCTTTTGTCTTGGATCTTTTACCGGATGCCTGGACTTCCAGTTTTGAACTTTTGGTTGTGGGAGGTGCAGATCTTTTTGATGATCTAGTCCGGGTGGGAGTTTCAACTAGAACACTTTCTTTACTTTTCTCTTCTTCCTCAGCCTTTCTCCTCTTTTCCCGGCTGGCATCTAGTGCCTCTTTTGAGATGCCTAGGCCTTGAGCAATATGCTCAACTTCTTTTCTTACCTTCCTCTTTATCTCCGGTTCCCTGAGTTCTACATGTATCTTTACACTCAGTTCCTCGAAGGTTCCAAACCTTTCTGCCTTAGGATCTTTGGGCTGGCTTAGCATGTGTTGAACATGCAGCTCTACTATCTGTTCATCCACTTCATACCCCATGGGCATGATCCAAACAGTCCTTGGCTCCACTGCCTCCATTAGACACTGATCTGTTTCAACCATGAAGCATACTGTGTCTTTGTACTTTTCAACAAGGGATTGGGGTATTCTTTCTCTTGCATGCATCATGCTTTGGAAGTTCTTGAAGTATCCCCATAGAGCTGTATTTCTTGCTTTAGCATCCCCAAGTCCATGCAAATAGTCTCTGATTTGGATGGCAACCGGTCTGTCATTCTGCCATATCCATCCACTGGATCCAGGAAGCTCATTCATGTAGTAAAAGAAGAGACAAAGGATCAGATTGCCATACTTGAAGGAGTTTTTCTTGTCCTTTTTGATCTTCTGCAGATTTTCAAAGAGTTGGTTCACAAGAAGCTCACACAAGTCATAGTCTGCATTCTCCTTTAACATTTGATAAGCTGTGTAGATTGCAGTTCCTGGTACTGAATTTTCCCTACTGGAATGATAGATTTTGTAACCAATTATCATAGCTGCAAATTTGACATCCGGTTCAGTGATGTCATCAACTGTCATAGCTCTCTTGTCAAACTTGGATCTGGTTGCATCACTAACTGTCTGATTTTTGACAGACTTGAGAACAGGTAAACCACCGGATGAGTGCAGACCGGTTACAGCCCTAATTGCATCTTTGGTGATCTTGAAGGGCTGGTTCAACCATAGGAAGTTGTCATGTACTCTACTTAGTACATACCGGACCCATTCATCTTCTTCAAAATAGGGGAAATGAATGCACTGTGCAAAGTGTTTGTCCCGGATGGCTTTGTACTGAGGTTTGATCTCAAAGGAGTCATCTATCAATTGTTTGTGATAGATATCCATCAGCTTTGATTCTCCAAAGTCTTCAAGATTCGCATGGATGTAAACCCTAATATCTTCCGTATGCAATACACCATGAGGAACACTAGAGAAGGCTCCTAGTGGATCTACCTCCAATGATTTGTAAGGATGTTTCTTGAATGTGGGGCGAGGTCTATCAGAGATCTTAACTATATTTGGAGTAGCCATTCTTCAAAGATTTGCAGTGAGATAATGAAAAACGGAGAATACCTTATGCACCTTCGGTTTGCACGGAGTGGTGGGATTGATTTTTTTTATGCAATGACTTCGGCAGGAGATCTTTGGTGTGCTTGATGAATCTTGTTGCAGAGCTCCACTTTTCGTTTCTTCTTGAGTGCAGAATGAGCAAATGATCTTTGAGAAATCCCTTATATTGCTCTGCAAACCCTAATGTCTGTTTGCAATAAATGCTTCACCTATATTATTCCGATTTGCCTTGTCCGGATAGCTTGGAGTATCCCGGATCAGTCCTGATCTGTGAACATCATCCGGATCTTTCAATCATGAATAAATCAAGGTGACACATTGAAAGAACATCCCAACCACTCTGTCTAATCTGCAGAATAAGATAGTGCACTTTCGGATTTCTCTGGACCTTTTTGTAATCCTCTGTCATACCAGAGCATCTCCTGGAACAGGTCTTACTTGATCGATCACAGCTTCTTTATAACTCCATGCGGACCTCTGAAATCTTATTTGGATCGTCTCAAGACTTATATCTTTAAACTTTTTACTCCGCATCTTGTGCCACATCAGGCACCACTTGATTGGCTGGGGGAACAGGATTTTCTTTGAGTCTCCCCCTAAGCCAGAGCTAACTTTTTAATTTCCGGAAGAAATATCAGCACCAGAGTCTGGTGCGGATCCAACCTCTACATTCTCTGAACTTTTCTTCACCCAAATCTTGCTCATCTGATTCCTAACTTCATCCGCATTCATCTTTTGTTTACCCTTGTCTTGATTCTGATTATACACCGGACCTCTTTTGTCCTGATTCTTGCTTCTGCAGACTTTAGCATTATGACCGGACCTATTACAGATTTGGCAAATAACATTTCTTTGCATAATTGACTGATATCCTCTTGATCTGCATTGATTAGCCATATGACCTACTCTATTGCATGTAAAGCATCTACCTTTGAATGATTTGTTTACTTGCATATTTCTGCATTCATGGGATTTGTGTCCATACCTTTTGCAGTTGAAGCACTGTCCAGAGAAGGATGAATTAATCTGATTCATTCTCTTTTTGCACTGATTAGCTTTGTGACCAAAGTGGTTGCAGCTGTGGCAGTATCCATTGAAAGATGAATATCTTTGAGCATTGGGCTGTCTTACCGGAGGTCTTCTAGGCCTGTTTCTTGGATTTTCTGATGCAAAATTCTTTTGACCGGATCCGGAGCTTTCTCCTTTCTCATATCCCAAACCATACTTGTCATCTGTCCCTTTTTGACTTCCAAGAAGAACTTCAAGTTGATCAGAACTTATCTTGAATTTCTCTTTATATTCATTTGCTGTTTGAAGGTCTCTTTTGAGAGAGGCAATTTGATCCTCAAGTTTTTCTTCATTATCTTTGGCATCTTCAAGATCAGATTCAAGATGTCTGATAATCCTGTCCATCTGGTGGCATTCTTCTAATTTTTCTTTAAGAGATTGTTTTAGATTGTCTTCAGCCTTTCTTTTTTCTTCAATCTCTTGAGTAAACTTTATAGTTCCTGATTCCATTTCATGTCTTAACATAATGACTTCTTTTGATAACTTTTCACATAACTTGGTTTGCTCAGTCAATTCTTCATTTGTATTGCTTTCTTCACTTTGTCTTGCCAACTGTTGGAGCAGCTCCTTTCTCTTTTTCATAGAGAGACTTAATTTGTCTTTTAATTCTCTCATGAATTCATCAGCCTGTTTGAGTCTTTCCTTTAGTTCATTGACTTCAGAATTTGACTGTTCAAGATCCTCAAGAGCAGTCTTGAGTTGCTCCCTTAAACCATATGCATCCATTTGAACTCCCAGATCTTCCTCAAGCTGTTAGGCTCTATTAGGAGGAACTTAGCTCTGATACCAATTGTTGATAACTGAGAAGGGTGGGGGGTGAATCAGTTATCCTAATTATTTCCTTTTTGAACTTTCTTATTAATTAATGTAGCATTGAATCAAACACAAAACATTACCATGAAATAAGAAACACATGACACAGTATTTTTGACGTGGAAACCCTGTTAAGGGAGAAAACCACGGGGTGATTAACCCAAAATTATTCTCTGTTAGAAGAATAGGAAGTTACAAAATGGCACTTGCCAATTAGGGCTCACTGCCCGAGCACATTGCTCACAAGAGGCCCACTGCCTACAAGAAGACACACTGTCTACAAAGTGATAAGAATCACAGTCTTGAACTGATTGGAAGCATCTGCATATGCTGGAGTTCAGTTCCGGTTAGGCTCAGTACACTGATCTGCTGCACTTCATCTTTTCTCTGTTCTTTCTTCTGCTATCCTTTCACATACCGGATCTGTCTTGGTACTTCTATTCTGTTCTACTCTTCTTCACATATATTCTTGACATAGTCACACACTTCACAACTAAATCCATCCTCTATATATATCCGCACAAGTAATTTCATCACCTTTCTAGTCGGCATCCGGAACAGTCTAGTTTCTTACAAACTCTGTTCTGTCGGCTGAATCCTTGCTCACCAAGCAATGCGGATCAAGCATATACTTGTAGATATCATTAATCATGTCGGCCAAACATGATTCCTACCTTCACAACCTTTATCATCAACAGTAACACATCCAGAAAGTAGTCTGATACTCTGTCAGTCAGTTCATCCTCTGTTTTCACTGTCTCTCAGGAATCCGGTACTCAACTATTCATATCTTTTTCCTTGTCCATCACCGGAGGCTAAATCCTTGGAATATACCACTCAAGGTAGTCCTCTTGACTTCCCCAAATCTGCACTGCACCAAGACACTTCCTCTGAGAGATCCAGACCAATCTGTCGGACCTTGCCACATGCTCTGTTCTTGTTCACCGGACCACAATAATCTTTATTCTGACTTCCAGTAGAGACACATCATGACTTGCGGATATGTGGGATGACCTTTGTTGCCATCAATGACAACAACCATGAATCCATATAGTGTCTCTTGCCAACACCACCTTGGGTGCCCAAAGATGCCTTTTCATGCTTGTCTTCACTTGTCATAGGATCTTCTATCTATGACTCTTACACGTCATAGAATTTGTCATAGGAATCTATCATAACGGTTACGCATCATGAATCCTTACACACTGCTCAAGATGCCAACACATGGCAGAAAACCTCTACCACAAAATGGGATGCCTATCCTCCATGTGAGGACAAAATACAACTCTCCTGTCACCATCCAAGTCACCTCCTAGTCATTGACAACTCACATGTCTAGTAACTAGATGACAAAGCATGGTAAATGGGAAAGTTACTACATAGTAAAAATAAATTACCACAGTAAAAGTAAATGCTAGAAATTTACCAAGGTTGAGACACCTTAATTCCCAACATTCTCCCACTTGTCAAACACCTTGTAAGGGCAAATAGAAATAAGAGGATTTTAACTGCTATAGGCCGAGAGTCCCATAGACTCCGAACACCATCTGAACTTATCTGTGCCCACTTGTTTCGCCAATGCATCCTCAACATTCTTCAAAGTGTCTATCTTCTCCAATGTCACCTTCCCATCCTCTACCATGTCTCACACAAAATAAAAATTTACATCAATATGCTTTGTTCTAGCATGGAAATTTAGATTCTTTGTTAAGCAAATCACACTCTGACTGTCACAACAGATAGTAATCTGTCCTCCATCAACACTAATATCTAAACACAACCTATTAAGCCAAATGGATTCCTTTCAAGAATGAGTAGCTTCCTTATAGTCAGCTTTTGTCATGGACAAAGTAAACACATGTTGCCACTTAATCATCTAACTGATTGCACCACCAAACATAGTAAACACATAAGCACCGGTTGATCTCCTACTATCAATGTCACCTGCCCAATCAGAATCCACAAATCCTCAAATACTCATAGCATGAGGAGGTCCTATAGGATTACCATGATAACATAGGGAATACTCAGAAGTACCCTACAAATATCTAAACATTCTCTTCACTGCATCCCAATGTACCCATCTAGGATTAGCCATAAATCGACTAAGGACTCCCACTGCTTAGGCAATGTTTGGTCTAGTATAGACCATAGCATACATCAAGCTGCCAATAACACTAGCATAAGGTACTCTACTCATATCCTTCATCTTAGAAGGAGACTTTGGATAATCACTAATAGATAACTTTGTCCCCAAAAAAATAGGAACACTCAATGGTGTACAATCTGCCATGTTGAATCTCTCCAACATGGTCTTCACACACTTACTCTGGCTTAACCAAAGTTTTATGTTTTCTCTATCTCTTCTTATTTCCATTCCTAGGATGTACATGGCTACCCCTAAATTCTTCATTTCAAACTATGTTGACAACTGAGACTTCAAATCAGAAATCATATTCTTACCATTCCCAATTAACAACATATTATCAACATATAATGCAATAATGAGAATACAATCATTGTAAAATTTGTAATATACACATTGATCTAATTTTGACCTCAGAAATCTAATGGAAACATAAATGCATCAAATTTCATATGCCACATCCTAAGAGATTGCTTCAAATCATACAAAGACTTCTTCAGCTTACAAACTAAACTTTCTTTACCTTTTTCTATGTAATACTCTAGCTATGAGATGTAAATCTCTTCCTCTAAATCACCATGAAGGAAAGTTGTCTTCACATCCATCTGCTCTACTTCTAAGTCATGAGTTGCTGCAAGATATAACAAGAACTAAATAGATGTCATCTTTGCAATGGGAGAGAAAATTTCACCATAATCAATTCCCTCCACTTTTGAGTACCCCTTCGCAACCAATATGACCTTGTACTTCTAAACACTGTCATTTGCACTGAATTTCTCCTTGAATACCCATTTACAACCAGTGGGTTTCCATCCTTCAGGAAAAGGCACCAAGTCCGAAGTTTTATTCTTCTCCAAAGAAGCCATCTCATCTTCCATGGCCTCCTTCCAGGAACCTGCATCTTTGACACCCATAGCCTCTATCATAGCGTTAGGTTCATCAGTGTTAGTAATCAAGGCAAAAGCACAACTAGAATCTAGCAATGAATATCCAAACCTATCAGGTTGCTTCTTTGTTCATGTAGACCTCCTCAAAGGCTGAGGTTGAGGTTCTACTTCTTCTTCTGATCTTTCAGAGCTGCTAAAGCTCTCCTCGTCATCAGGTCTCACATGGTCTATTGGTTTAGTCTTCTCAAGGGTAGTGGGAAACTCAACCACATCCTCTTTCTTTTCTTTCTCTTTTGGCTATAGAACAATGGAAGAAGTTGTTAGCTATTTGAAAATAACATTTCTTCTATACAACACTTTTTCAACTACAAGATCCCAAAGCTTGTACCCTTTCACACTAATACCATAGCCAATGAAGACACACTTAACAACCTTGTTCTCCAATTTTGACCTCTTCACCCTAGGCACATGAGCATATGCCTCACAACCAAAAACATGAAGATGTCTTATTGAAGGCTTCTTACCAGACCACACCTCCATAGGTGTCTTACCAACAAGGGCTCAGATAGGAAACATGTTTACCAGGTAGCAAGCAGTGGCAACAACTTCAGCCCAAAACTTTTGTTTGAGGCCAGCTCCACTAAGCATGCTCCTATCCTTCTCCATCAACATCTTGTTCATCCTCTCTGCAACTCCATTTTATTGCGAGGTGTATGGAGTTGTCTTATGTCTTTCAATCCCATGTTATTTATAGAACTTATCAAACTCTATGGAACAAAACTCACCACCATTGTCAATTCTCAAACACTTAATTTTTTTACTAGTCTGATTCTCAACAAAAGCTTTAAACTCTTTGAACCAACTAAAGACTTCAAATTTTCTCCTAATGAAATAAGCCCATGTCCTTCTATTGTAGTCATCTATGAATGATACAAAATATATAGATTTAGAGATCGAAGGAACATTAACTTGACCAAACACATCAAAATAAATAAGATCCAACACACCAGAAGACTTATGAGAAATCAAGTAAAATTGAACATGGTTTTATATTCACAAAAGTCAAAATCGAGGTTACAATAATCTAACCCCTCAATGAAGTTTTTATGTTTCAGGTTTCTAAGACACTTCTCACCAATGTGGCCAAGTCTCTTATGCCATAACATTGTCTTCTCAGTAGGAGGTTTGACTTCCAATGCATGAGCATCCTTAGGTACCCAAAATGCATTATGATCAAAATTTGATACAATAGATCCTTTCTTAGCTGGTTCCAATGGTGAAGATGAAGTGACTGCAACTCTTTTCCTTGAATCATAAGAACTATTGCATTGTAAAATGCATGCCTCCATCTAAAATAGAGTACCTCTCTAAGTACTCTTCACAAGAACCATAGCTCTACTAGTCATCTTATATCCTTCTTTCGAGAAGACAACTTGCACACCTGCATCATTCAATTTACTTGAAAAAAGTAGGTTTTGTGCCATGCATGGGATGTGCATGACACTAGAGATCCCCTTCACTCATCCATCAGGGAATGGGATTGTGACTCTTCCATGGCCAACTATCTTCAGATGAGAGTCGTCACCTGGGTACACTCTTCCACCATCGAACTCTTCATACTTTGTAAACCAATTTTGATGCAAGGTCATGTGAAAAGAGGCACCAAAATCAATTAGCCACACATCATCAAATGCATGGGTGGCCAAGGCAGTGATGAAAGTATCACCATCATCTTGTGACTTGTTGGACTCAGAATTGGGGGTGTTCTTCTTTTTCTTCTTCTCCTCCTTGCAATCCTTTTAGAAATGCCTAGTTTTTCTATAGTTCCAACACAGTGTCTTGTACTTTCCAAGAGATTTGGATCTCCCATGGGATTTGGATTTACCCTTCTTAGCTTTCTTGTCCTTCTTCTTCCCTTTCTCCTTGGGTCTTCCATAAACTACAAGAGCCTCTTCGGCCAACTCAGATGACTTTCTTCGCATCTCTTCAGGTAACAACAAAGACACTACCTCATCCATATTGAAGGTGGTTGTAGTGCTTCTGATGGCCATAATAAGATGATCCCATAAGTCTAGAAAGGAACAAAGTAAGCTTATACAATGATCCTCCTCCTCCATCTTCACACCAATGGATGTCAATTATGCAACTAGCATGTTAAAAGCATTCATGTGATCTGCAACAGATCCTCCATCTTCCATCCTCAGAGAAAACAACTTCTTTCTCTAGAATAGCTTGCTTACTAGGGACTTGGCCTAATAAACATCTCCCAGCTTCTTCCATAGTTCTTTCGCAGTCTTCTCCTCATGGACATTCAACAAGATAGAGTCAGCTAGATAGAGTCTCTCAAGAACCTTAGCATTTTGATTCTTGTGGTCCCATTTAGCTTGTGCCATTACCATTGGTCTTGTACTAGAAATTATATCCCATATGGTCTCTATCAACAAGCATGTCTTCTATTTGAAGTTTCCACAACTCAAAATTGTTGTTATTAAACTTCTCTACCTTTATTCTTTCAGATGTGTCTGCCATCTCGTTTTTGCAACAGTATTATAGAATACTCTGGACAGACTCCCACTCAATCTAAGTTTAGTACAAAAATCCCTACCCAGCAACTAGGACCAAAACTGGCCAGGCTCTAATACCAATTGAAAGGAAGCTAAGTGTATGGAAAATGCTTCCTACACTAATCTAATGAGGGGAGAAGTATGCAAATTCTTTTAAATCCTTATAATTGTAGCAATGTTAAACACATAACATAAAGATTTCAGCAATATGAACACACATAGAAAAGATAGACAGAAGATATATCATGGGGAAAACCCTTTCAGGAGAAAAACCTGACACTCTAAAACCTGCACAATGTATTATCAAAATAATAACAGTCTATAATGCACTTGCAATGCAAGTTCTTCCAAGAGTCTTCAAGCTATTGATTCTAGAGATATTCTAGCAGCATAACAATACATGTCAAAACAAAACTATGCATCTCCTACTCCAAGCCACTGTTTATAAAGAGTTTACAAGGCAAAATAGGAAGCTTCTAGAAAATGGGCGTCCATCTTCACCTCATGACCAAAAACCCACACCTAAGGACACTTGTCCAACATTACAACATGGATTTGAAACTTGTCACAACACCCCATCCCAATATGGGCACCTAGTCCCGAGATAGACTATGACAAATGCTCTTACGCACCTTACAACTGTCATAGAATCTGTCATAATAGACAACACTTACAGCTAGAAGAGAATCTGTCATAAACTGACTAAAAATAGCATTTTCCTCTTCCAACATGTCATAACCCACCTTGGGCACCCAAAGATGCCTTTCCCAAAGATTCTCTTTGACACTTGTCTTCACCTATAATACGATCTTCTATTTATGACTCTTATGCATCATACAATCTATCATAGCAATCTATCATAATAGTTACACATCATGATTCCTTACATACTGTTCAAGATCCCAACACATGGTAGAAAATCTCCACCACAACATGGGATGCCTATCCTCCATGTGAGGACAAAATACAACTCTCCCATCACCATCCAAGTCACCTCCCATTCATCAACAACTCACATGTCTAGTAACTAGATGACGAAGCATGATAAATGAGAAAGTTATTGAATAGTAAAAATAAATTTCCATAGTAAAAGTAAATGCCAAAAATTTACCATGGTTGAGACACCTTAATTCCCAACATTATTTGACTTGTCTAACACCTTGTAAGAGCCAATAGAAATAAAAAGATTTTAACTACTCTAGGCCGAGAGTCCCGTAGACTCCGAACACCATTTGAACTTATCTGTGCCCACTAGTTTCATCAATGCATCCACAACATTCTTCTAAGTGTCTATCTTCTCCAATGTCACCTTTCCATCCTCTACCATGTCTCACACAAAATGAAACTATACATCAATATGCTTTGTTCTAGAATGGAAAGTTGGATTCTTTGCTAAGCAAATCACACTCTGACTGTCACAACAGATAGTAATCTGTCATGCATCAACACCAATATTTGAACACAACCTCTTAAGAAAAATGGATTCCTTGTAAGAATGAGTAGCTGCCATATACTTAGCTTCTATCATGGACAAAGTGACCATAGGTTGCCACTTACTCATGCAACTGATTGCACCACGAAACAGAGTAAACACATAAGCATTGGTGGATCTCCTACTGTAAATGTCACATACCCAATCAGAATCCACAAATCCTTGAATACTCAAAGAATGTGAAGGTCCTATAGGATTACCATGATAACATAGGGAATACTCAGAAGTACCCTACAAATATCTGAACACTCTCTTCACTACATCTCAATGTACCTGTCCAGGATTAGCCATAAACTGACAGACTCCCACTGCCTAGGTAATGTTTGGTCTAGTACAGACCATAGAATACATCAAGCTGTCAACAACACTAGTATAAGGTACTTTGCTTATATCCTCTGTCTCAGAAGGAGACTTTGGACAATCGTTAACAAATAACTTTGTCCCTAAAGAAACAGGAATGCTTAATGGTCTACAATATGCCATGTCGAATCTCTCCAACACTATCTTCACATACTTACTCTGGCTTAACCAAAGTTTTATATTTGGTTTGTCTCTTTTGATTTCCATTCCCATAATGTACCTGGCTGTCCCTAAACTCTTCATTTCAAACAGTGCTGGCAATTGAGACTTCAAATCAAAAATCATATTCTTACCATTCCTAATTAACAACATATTATCAACTTACAATGCAATAATGAGAATGTGATCATTGTCAAATTTGTAATATACACAATGATATGATTTCGACCTCAGAAATCCAATGGACAACACAAAGGCATCAAATTTCATATACCACATCCTAAGAGATTGCCTCAAACCACACAAAGACTTCTTCAGCTTACAAACCAAATTTTCTTTACCTTTTTCTATGTAATGCTCTGGCTTGGACATGTAAACCTATTCCTCCAAATCACCATGAAGAAAAGATGTTTTCACATCCATCTGTTCCACTTCTAAGTCATAAGTTGCTGCAAGGGATAACAGGAATTGAATAGATGTCAGATTTACAACAGGCGAGAAAATTTCACCATAATCAATTCCCTCCACTTTTGAGTACCCCTTCGCAACTAATTTGGCCTTGTACTTCTCAACACTACCATCTGCACTAAATTTATTCCTTAACACCCATTTACAACCAATAGGTTTCCATTATAGAGGTAAAGGCACCAAGTCCCAAGTTTTATTCTTCTCCAAAGAAGCCATCACATCTTCCATGGCCTCCTTCTAGGAACCTGCATCTTTCATGCCCATTGCTTCTATCATAGTTCAAGGCTCATCAATGTTAGTAATCAAGGCAAAAGCACAACTAGAATCTAGCAATGAATAACCAAACCTATCAGGTTGCTTCTTTGTTCATGTAAACCTCCTCAAAGGCTGAGGTTGAGGTTCTACTTCTTCTTCTAAGCTTTTAGATCTTCTAGAGCTCTCCTCATCATCATGTCTCATAGGGTCTATGGTTCAGTCTTCTTAGGGGTAGTTAGAAACTAAACCACATCCTCTTTCTTTTATTTCTCTTCTGGCTGTAGAACAATGGAAGAAGGTGTTAGCTCTCTAAAAATAACACTTCTGCTATACAACACTTTTTTGGCCACAAGATACCAAATCTTGTACCCTTTCACACTGACACCATAGCCAATGAAGATACACTTAATAGCCCTGCTCTCCAATTTTGACCTCTTACCCCTAGGCACATGAGCATATGCCTCACAGCCAAAAACATGAAAATGTCTTATTGAAGGATTCTTACCAGAGCATACCTCCATGGGTGTCTTACCAACAAGAGATGAGGTAGGAGACCTATTTACCAGGTAGCAAGCAGTGGCAACAACTTCAACCCAAAAATTCTGTTTGAGGCCAGCTCCACTAAGCATACTCCTATGCCTCTCCATCTGTGTCTTGTTCATCCTCTCTACAACTCCATTTTTCTATGGGGTGTATGGAGTTGTCATATGTCTTTCAATCCCATGTTCTTTACAGAACTTATCAAACTCTGTGGAACAAAACTCACCACCATTGTCATTTCTCAAACACTTAATCTTTTTACTAGTCTGATTCTCAACAAAAGCTTTAAACTCTTTGAACCAACTAAAGACTTCAGTTTTACTCCTGATGAAATAAGTCTGTGTCCTTCTACTGTAGTCATCTATGAATGATACAAAATATATAGATTTAGAGATCGAGGGAACATTAACTAGACCAGACACATCAGAATGAATAAGATCCAACACACTAGAAGATTTCTAAGAACTTGAGTAAAACTAAACATGGTTTTACTTTCCATATATACAATGTTCACAAAAGTCAAAATTGAGATTACAATCATCTAGCCCCTCAATGAGGTTTTTATTTTTCAGGGTTCTAAGACCCTTCTCACCAATGTGGCCAAGTCTCTTATGCCATAACATTGTCTTCTCAGCAGGAAGTTTGAATTCTAGAGCATGAGCACCCTTAGGTACCTAGAATGCACTACCATCAAAATTTGATACAACAAATCCTTTCACCGCTAGTTCTAATGATGAAGATGAAGTAACTACAGCTCTTTTCTTCAAGTCAGAAGAACTATTGCACTATGAAGTGCATGCCTCCATCTAAAATAGAGTACATCTCTAAGTACCCTTCGCAAGCACCATAGCTCCTCTAGTCATCTTGCATCTTTCTTTTGAGAAGACAACCAGCACACTTGCATCATTCAATTTACTTACAGAAAGCAGGTTCCATGCCAATCTTGGGATGTGCATAATGTTAATATCCATCAGATAACTAAGAGAAGGGGTGAATCAGTTGTCTCAAAAACTCAATCACTTCTACACTTAAATACTAATCACTCATCCATAATTATTATGATATGACAATTAATGCATAAAATCAAAAACTTAATCATAGGTACAACATCAAAAACAAGAGACACCAGATTTTACGTGGAAAACCCCAAGGTGGGGAAAAACTATGGAGAGGATTATCTCTCAAAATATATTGAAATCTTTGAAAAATGATGTTCAGGCTTGGTCAGTCCATGGGCCTAGAACATAGTGGGTCACTGCCATGAAGTACAGCTAGGTCTAGCAGGCTCACTGCCTCAACCCTAAACCTAGAATGATTATAGTAAGGGATGTTAAACCCTAAGGGCTATTAAACCATACTGGAGGCTCACTTCTAGGCTCACTATCAAGATCAACATCTTCTTCATGTCTGAGATTAATACATTGAAGTATAGTGGGTCCTCTACTCTTCCCTGATCTGCCTTACCACTTCTTTCCTTATCCTCCCATCTTCACACAAAGACATCTTTTCCATGACTCAACTACAAGTATTTATACACTTCATCAACCTTGGAATGATAATCAAGGTTGGCATTATAGTCATCAACCATTGGAACAATCTCCAAGGTTGGCATTACAAACAATTACAAAATAAGTCTTGACCTATTACAACATTATGCAAAGGTGATGAAGTAAAAGTGTACGCAAATCATGTGATACCTTAGATAGGGCTCAAACATGATATTCCATGCTACAACATGCTTCCATAATTTTCAAGGGATCTCTGCAACCACTGGAATTAACCAAGTTGGCTAAGACTGGTTACACGCTACATTATCTAAGAACAATCTACAACATGATCTCAATTCCTTAGTGCAGACCAATGTCAAGATAGGAACATGATTAGGAGGCATCCACAAGCACATTATAATCATCAAGAGCAACTGCACAAACCTTAACCACTTTAACCATAGGAATCTTTATACTAGAACACATGAACTTCACTATCTTCAACTGTCATAAAAGAAAGATAGCTTACGGACCACCAAAACATGAACCATTACAATTGTAGGCACTTATCATCATCCTAGACTTCCCTCTAGAACTACAAAGCAAAATACTATATTATAGGGGAATGTGGAGCAAAACACTTTCTCCCTATCACCAGTGAATAATTAGAAAAGGTAGGTTTCAATCTGGTGAATGCAAATCTCACAAGTATTCACACCGGAGGCTTAAACTCAAGATTTACCTTCTTCAAACATTCCTTCAAATAAATTCCAATCCATGGACCAAGATCTTCAAGTAGAAAGAAATGCAGAGTAATCTACCGAATTGTTCTTCAACATACAACTCACTATATGTACCACACTTCACTATGACTCACTTGTTTCTTCTAAAGAGGCCAATTTTCTCAATATCCTCAACATACAAAGCTTCAAAATAAGTAATAGAATAGGATACAATTGACACCAATGACAACAAAGATATATTGACATCAATGACAACACCAATTAGGCACATACTTGCAACAATCTCCCCCTTTGTCATTGATGGCAATATATGATGTGAAAAACTGCAACAACCATCAAGATAAGATTCTCCCCATTTTCTTACACATTGGCACTCTTTCTCTCTACAAGATTCTCCCTGTTTCTCTTTACACATTTGCACTCTTTCTCTCTGAGTTTTTCACATGACTTCTCTCCCCCTTTGACATCAATGGAAAAGGGCACATACTTGCACTCTCTTGTTCTCATTCAATCTCTCTTTTGAACTCTTTGACTACTCTCCTTGAGAAGTAGCCCTAAAAACAACAATCTAGTTGTGAAGCCACCGGACTGATGCACTCTTGTGCATCTTAGTTTAGAGCAGGAGTGGTGATAACCCCTAACTTTTCTTTGAAATACTCAAAAGTATCCTTAGATAGAGGCTTGGTGAAAATGTCTGCAATCTGATCTTTGGTAGAAACATACTCCATCTTGACTTCATTCTCTATCACCTTTTCTCTTAGAAAGTGATACCTAATGGATATGTGCTTTGTCCTTGAATGCATTACTAGATTCTTTGATATGTTTATGGCACTTGTGTTGTCATAAAAGATTGAAATTGGATCTTCATACACAACTCAGATGTCCTTCAAAGTCTGCTTCATCCATGACACTTGAGTGCAACTGCATGCTACTACAATGTATTCCACTTCTATAGTAGACATGGATATTGAATCTTATTTCTTGCTCAACCAAGATACCAACCTTTTTCCCAAGAAGAATGAACCTCCACTTGTACTTTTTCTATCATCCATATCTCCAGCCCAATCTTCATCAGTATATGTAGTGAGGGTAAAATCATTGTCCTTAGGGTACCACAAACCATAGTCCATTGTGCCTTTTAAATATCTTAGAATTCTCTTGATTGCCATGACATGTGATTCCTTGGGTTCTACTTGAAATCTCGCTACAAGACAAACTACATGCATTATGTTAGGTCTGGTTTGAGCCAGATAAAGTAATCCTCCAATCATAGATTTGTACCTTTTTTGATCTTCCATAGGTGAAACATCATTTTTCCTCAACTTGCAACCAGTTATCACGGGAGTATTTACTGGTTTGGAGTCCTCCATCCCAAACTTCTTTAACAACTCTTTCACATACTGAGACTGAAAAATGAAGATACCTTTATCTGATTGATTTATTTGTAAACCTAAAAAAGAAATTCAACTCACCAAACATGGACATTTCAAATTCACTTTGCATTTCTCCAGAAAAAACTGTACACATACCTTCATTACTTCCAAAAATAATATCATCAACATAGACTGCAACATTTAGGATTTGTTCAACATTGATATTGAAGAAGATATTGCTATCGATAGTACCCTTACTAAAACCTATCTATAATAGATACCTATCCAACCATGCATACCATACCTTTGGGGCTTGTTTTTATCCATACAAGGCCTTCTTCAATCTGCATACCATGTCACCCTGATCTGATGACTGGAATCCTTCTAGTTGTTCAATGAAGACTTCTTTTTCCAACTCTCTATTCAAGAATGTAGACTTTACATCCATCTAATATACCTTAAAACCTTTGTAGGCTATAAATGCCAAAAACATTCTTATAACTTCAATTCTTAATACTGGTGCATATGTTTCCTCAAAATCAATTCCTTCAACTTGAGAGTATCCTTTACATACCAACCTTGCTTTGTTTCTTACCACTTCACCATTTTCATTCATCTTGTTTTTGAAAACCCACTTTGTGCCAATTACATTTTTATTCTGTTGGTCTAGGAACAAGATCCCAAGTCTGATTCTTCTTTATCTACGTCAATTCTTCTTTCATAGCCTTTACCCAATTCTCATCATTGCAAAGTTCATTCACAATCTTAGGTTCAATCTAGGAAATCAGACAAAAATTTACTTGTTCTTCTACAGCTCTTCCTCTAGTTAGGATTCCTTTACTCTTATTTCCTATGATTTGATCCTCAAAATGATTAAGTTTTACATACCTTGGTGTCTTGGTAGCACTTTCTAAAGCTTGATCCTCTTCATCTGAGCTATCTTCATGCTACACCACTTCTAAAACATCTGCTTTATCTAATTCATATCCACTTAGTTCTGGAGACCTTTCCTTGTTTTCATCAACTTTTACATTTGCACTCTTAATGATCTTATTCAACCTCTTATTATGGCACCGGTATGCCTTGCTCTTGGTGGAATAACCAAAGAAGATTCCTTCATCACACCTAGCATCAAACTTGCCTAGATCTTCTTCTCTTTTTATATAACATTTTCTACCAAAAACTTTGAGATATTTTACAGTAGGAACTCTACCATACCACAATTCACAAGGGGTCCTCGAACTATTACCTTTGACTTGAACCCTATTTAGGATATATAATGCAGTGTGAATAACCTCTTTCCAATATACTTCCAGAAGATTAGCTTCCTTCATCATGGTTCTAGTAGCTTCTTGAACTGTTCTATTTTTCCTTTCAACAACTCCATTTTGTTGTGGAGTTCTAGGTGCAGATAATTTTCTCTTTATCCCATGTTCTTGACAAAAGAAATTGAATTCATTTGATGTAAACTCTCCTCTTCTATCATACCTTAAACATTTGATCTTCAAATCCATCTCATTTTCAAACATTGCCTTGAATGCCATGAACTCGTCTAGAGCTTCAACTTTTTCTTTCAAGAAAGTAATCCAAGTCATCCTAGAATAATCATCAATGAAATACCTATGTCCTTGCAGACTTCTTACTCTTGTAGGTCCACATAAATCTGTATGCACTAGTTCCAGTAGTCCATCAACTGATTGGTCCTTACTTTTGTAGCTTGTTCTTGTTTGTTTCCCAAATTGACACTCCTTGCAAATAGGATTAGCAGGCTTTACCAGCTTAGGCATATCTCTAATAGCCTATGTAGTACTTATCTTCACAATGTTGTTAAAATTTATGTGACACAACCTTCTATGCCATAGCCAACTTTCATCAGTCTAAGCCAACAAACAATAGTTATCAGTTCTTTTCAAGTAATAGATATTACCTCTGGTCTTTCTACCAGTTGTAATGATTGTTCTAGAGCTTTCCCTGATCTTCCATCCATTGTCCTTGAAGCTTAAATCATAACCTTTGTCACACATCCGACCCACACTCAAAAGATTGTGCTTTAATCCTTCCACATACAAGACATCTTTAGTATTACACTTGCCATCAAAATAAATAGATCATTTTCCACAAATATTACCAACTGTATCATCTCCAAACCTAACTAGTCCACCATCATATTTTTTCAAACTCACAAACTTACTTTTGTCACCAGTCATGTGGTGAGAGAAACCACTGTCAATAACCCATTCATCTTTGTCTTCAACAAATTGAGCAGCCAAAGCACTTTCCACTAGTTTTTCTTTCTTCACACAGCTAGTAGGATTAGTAGACATAGGTTCTTCCTTAATAGCAATAAACATGCATTCATTACTAGAGGTACTAACATTATTTGGTTCACAATTGTCTGATACTCCATCATCATCAAAATCTTCAACATAATAACATTTCTTTTGGGTCCTAGGGCTGTTCTCATATATTTTTCTATTTCTTTCAATTCTTTCAGGACATCTGGAAGCAAAGTGTCCTACTTTACTACAAGAAAAACATTTAAAAGGTAATTTACATTTAGACTTACTGGATCCTCTCTGCAGTCTATCCACAAAGTTGGCTTCAATCTCATTGAACTCATCACCAGATTCTACCTTGTATTTTTCTGATCTAGAGGTTTTCCCAGAAGTACTGGGTTTGAAGGCAGTCTCAACTTTTAGTAGAGCATCACCAAACTCTCTCATTTCAAAGGTAGTAAGCTTACCAAGTATCTGATCTCTGTCAATTGCTTTTACTTGTATAAAATTTTCAATTACAGCTACCTTGTGACTATAGGACTTTGGTAGAGATCTGAGAATTTTCTTCACTACTTCCTTGTCACCCAGAGTTCCCCCCATGCCTTTTATCCCAGTGACAAGTTCATCAACTCTTTACATAAAGGTTGTTATGTTGTCATCCTCATTCATCTTCAAACTTTCATATTTCACTTTTAGACTTTGTAGCTCGGCTTCCTTCATAGAATCATCTCCTTCATACAGATTTTTCAACTTTTCCCATACCTCATTTGCAGTTTCAAGATCTACAACTTTTGTTAGTACTGATTCATTTAACAAACTTAGTAGAGCATCTTTTGCTTTAACATCCAACTCATATTCTTTGATTTCATCTTCGGTCATCAAACCATTTTGAGGCAGGGTATATTTTGTTTCTACAACTTTCCATACTTTGTAACCAAGACAAAGAAGGATTTTCATTTGTGCCTTCCACAGAGCATAATTCATTCCATCAAAATGCAGTGCTTCCTTCTTATAAGACATTTTGGATCTTCCTCAAACTATTAAACTTACTTCAGAGGAAATTGGCTCTGATACCAATTGTTGATATGCACTAGACAACTGAGAGGGGGGGTGAATTAGCTATCTCAAAAACTTAGTCACTTCTACACTTAAACACTAATCACTTATCCACAATTATTATGATATGACAATGAATACATAAAATCAAAAACTTAGTCACAGATACAACACCAAACATAAGAGATACCAGATTTTACGTGGAAAACCACAATGTGGGGAAAAACCACGGAGAGGATTATCTCTCAAAATATACTGCAATCTTTGAAAAATGATGTTAAGCTTGGTCACTCCACAGGCCTAGAACATACTAGCTCACTACCATGAAGTACAGCTAGGTCTAGCAGGCTCACTGTCTCAACCCTAAACCTAGAAAGATTACAATAAGGGTTGTTAAATCCTAAGGGCTATTAAACCCTACTGGCAGCTCACTGCCAAGATCAACATCTTCTTCATATCTGAGATTAATACATTAAACTACAATGGGTCCTCTGCTCTGCCCTGCTCTATCTTACCACTTCTTTCCTTATCTTCCTATCTTCGCACAAGGACATCTTTTCCATGACTCAACTACAAGTATTTATACACTTCATCAACCTTGGAATGATCATCAAGGTCAGCATTACAATCATCAACCATTGGAACAATCTTCAAGGTCAGCATTACAAATAATTACAAAATAGGTCTTGACCTATTACAACATTATGCAAAGGAGATGAAGTAAAAGAGTATGTAGATCACACCACACCTTAGCTTGGGCTCAAACATGATCTTCCATGTTACAACACACTTCCATAATTTTCAAGGGATCTTTGCAACCACTAGAATTAACCAAGTCAGCTAAGATTGCTTACATGCTACGTTATTTGGGAACAATCTTCAAACTTGATCTCAATTCCTTAACACGGACCAATGTCAAGATAGGAACATGATCAGGAGGCATCCACAAGCACATTATAATCATTAGGAGCAATTGCACAAACCTTAACCACTTTAACCATAGGAATCTTCATACGGGAACACACAGACTTCACTATCTTCAACTGTCATAAAAGAAAGATAGCTTGCAGACCACCAAAACATGAACCAATGGAATTTTAGGTACTTATCATCATCTTAGACTTCCCTCTAGAACCATAGAGAAAAATACTTTATTACGGAGGAATGCGAAGCAAAACACTTTCTCCCTATCACCAGAGAATAATCAGAAAAGGTAGGTTTCACTTTGGTGAATGCAACTCTCACAAGTCTTCCCATTGGAGCCTTAAACTCAAGATTTAGCATCTTCAGACATTCCTTCAAATAACTTCCAATCTGTGGACCAAGATCTTCAAGTAGAAAGAAATGAAGAGTAATCTACCGGATTGTTCTTCAGCATACAACTCATTGTCTATACTACACTTCACTATGACTCACTTGTTTCTTCTAGAGAGGACAATTGTCTCAATATCCTTAACATATAAAGATTCAAAATAAGTAATAGAATAGGCTACAATTGACACCAATGACAACAAATATATGTTGACATCAATGACAACACCGATTAGGCACATACTTGCAACACATAACCCTAGAGATCCCATTGACTTGTCCATCAGGGAATCAGATTGTGACTCTTCCACGGCTAACTATCTTTAGATGAGAGTTGTCAACTATGTACACTCTTCCACCATCAAAATCTTCATACTTTGTAAACTAGTCTCAATGTGAGGTCATGTAAAAAGAGGCACCATAATCAATCAGCCACACATCATCAGATGTATGGGTTCTTCTTTTTCTTCTTCTCCTCCTTACACTCTTTTCATAAATGCCTATTTTTTCCATAGTTCCAACATAGTGCCTTAGACTTTCCAGGAGATTTGGATCTCCCACAGGATATGGATTTACCCTTCTCAACTTTCTTGTCCTTCTTCTTCCCTTTCTCCTTGGGTATTCCATGAACTGCAAGAGCCTCTTTGGCTGACTCAGATGACTTTCTCTGCATCTCTTTAGATAACAGTGAAGACACTACCCCATCCATCTTCAATGTGGTTGTAGTGCTTCCGATGGCCATTACAAGATGATCCCATGAGTCCGGAAAGGAACAAAGCAAGGTCATACAACAATCCTCCTCCTCCATCTTCACACCAATGGATGTCAATTGTACAACTAGCATGTTAAAAGCATTGATGTGAGCTACAATAGATCCTCCATCTCCCATCCTCAGAGAAAACAACTTCTTTCTCAGGAATAGCTTGTTCACTAGGGACTTGGCCTGATAAACATCTCCCAACTTTTTCCATAGTTCTTTTGTGGTCTTCTCGTCATGGACATTCAACAAGATAGAGTCAGCTAGACATAGTCTCACAAGACCATTAGCCTTTTGATCCTTGAGGTCCCATTTAGCTTGTGCCATTGCCATTGGTTTTGTACCAGAAATGGTATCCCATAAGTCTCTGTCAACAAGCATGTCTTCCATTTTAAGTTTCCACAACTCAAAATTTTTTCAATTAAACTTCTCTACCTCTATTCTTCTGGATGTGCCTACCATCTCCTTCTTGGAATAGGCTTACTTAATACTCTGTACAAACTCCCACTCATTCTAAGATCAGTACAAAAGATCCCTACCCAGCAGCTAGGACAAAAGCTAGCTAGACTCTGATACCAACTGAAAGGAAACCAGGTGTGTGGAAAATGCTTCCTACACTAAACTAATGTGGGGAGAAGTATGCAAATTCTTTTAAATCCTTATAATTGTAGCAATGTTGAACACATAACATAGAGATTTCAGCAATATGAACACACACAGAAAACATAGACACAAGATATATCATGGGGAAAACCCTTTCGAGAGAAAAACCACACACTCTAAAAATTGTACAATGTATTATCGAGACAATAACAGCTTACTACACACTTGCAATGCAAGTTCTTCCAAGAGTCTTCAAGATGTCGATTATGGAGATATTCTCATAGCATAACAATACTTATCAAAATAAAACTATGCATCTCCTACTCCAAGCACCTGTTTATAAAGAGTTTACAAGGCAAAAATAGGAAGCTTCTAGAAAATGGGCATCCATCTTCACCTCATGACCAAAAACCCACACCTAAGGACACTTGTCCAACATTACAACATGGATTTGATACTTGTCACAACACCCCATCCCAATGTGGATGCCTAGTCCCAAGATAGACTATGATAGATGCTTTTATGCACCTTATAGCTGTCATAGAATTCGTCATAACTGACAACACTTACAACTGTAAGAGAATATGTCATAAACTGACTAAAACTAACATATCTCTCTTACAACATGTCATAACCCACCTTGGATGCCCAAAGATGCCTTTTCCAAAGATGCTCTTTAGCACTTGTCTTCACCTATCATAGGATCTTCTATTTATGACTCTTCCGCATCATAGAATCTATCATAATGGTTATGCATCATCATTCCTTACACACTACTCAAGATGCTGACACATGGTAGAAAACCTCTACCACAACATGGGACACCTATCCTCCATGTGAGGACAAAATACAACTCTCCAGTTGCCATCCAAGTCACCTCCTAGTCATTGACAACTCACATGTCTAGTAACTAGATGATGAAGGATAGTAAACAAGAAAGTTACTGCATAGTAAAAATATATTACCACAGTAAAAGTAAATTCTAGAAATTTACCAAGGTTGAGACACCTTAATTCCCAACACTTATGTCAAAGAGTGGATAGGTAATTATTTGACAAGAACTTATGCCCGGATGGCATGTGTGGTCATTGTGGTGGGTTGCAACATTTGCCAATTTGTGAACATATGGAGAACACACATGCAATTGGAAATGAACTAGTATGTTTTGGAAAATATAAGATAATGGCATATGTTCTAAAATATGGTAAAGAAGAAAAAAGGTGTGAATTGGTCATTGAAAAGATTCCAGTGTATTAGTTTATCTCTATTTTCTGAGAGAATATAGTTTACGAGTATGCAAGGCATACCCATAGAGCTTGATGGTTGGACTTGCAATTCATGTTATGAAAGGACATGTTCTCACTTGATACCATTGTCTCAGTTGTTGAATTTGTAGACAACTACACACTACAGCCATAGAATGAGGTGAAATCGTGGTATTACAACTCTACGCAGGTCGATATATTTTTGCATATAGCATTCATTCATGCAGATGACAGTACAAAGGATGACAGGAAGATCTTGAGGGAGTATCATTTTTATATCAATGATGATCACACACATTCTACACAGTTTGTGCTAGGATGCTTTCAGATGTTCTACCATGATTCAGCTAGTAGGAGCATATCATTTGGTTAGCATATCATATGGTCAGATAATTGTGCATCATAGTTCAAGAACTCACGGATGTTCTATTGGTTGAGAAAGATGCATAGGATAAATGGTGTTCAACATATGTGGATTTTTTGTGATTCGAGCATGGAAAGGGGGAGCATGATGGTGGAGCATGTATCAAAAGAGCATTAGCATGAGAAGAGTTTAAGTACAAAGACAATGGAAAGTTGACATATGCGAGATCTATTGTTGAATGGTGTAATGCTACAATGGTTCCAGGTAATGAAGGTAAGTCTATAATTTGTATAGATATTTTTGGTTGGTTGATGATACTAACATTACAAAATATGAGGATTATTGTACATTGACAAGATTGAATGAGCTACACTCTTTTAGAAGTTGTAATGCAGGTTCATGGAGTATTCATATGCAGTGGATGGTATGCTTTTATTCTTAATGTACAAATCAAGATTGGTATGATTGTGAGTCAAAGGAGTGGGTTGATGAATGGTGTACAAGAAGCCTAAGCCTATGGTGCAGGGCACCTAAGAGCATTTTGATTCCTGAAAGCATTTTGATAAGTTGAGGTTCTTGTTCAGTGTGTTTTGTAATAAGGCTTTCTAGCCATGGTTGTAAGGTCCATTTTGTATGGTCAAGAGGTTTGGGGTAATCATATAAACCTCAAATCATTCTTAGTCCATTTGGACCCTAGTTGTGTCACTTAGGCCTAGTAGGTCTATTGATGGTTTTTTTAGTCTATTTGACAGTTTTGATGTTTTGGCATGTTTTAGAGAGTATGGTAGTTGTTTGGATTCTATTGGACAAGCTAAACCAATCAGGATCCTTGTGTTAATGTAAAATTCCATAGTTGTCCAATGTTGTTAAGGTGTCATGACACTAGCAACTCACTTTTGACAGTTGAAACTATTTTTGGAAGTTGCCTACCGACTTGGATTGATTGATATTATTGTCATCTTACTCCATTACGGGAGAGAAGATTTTGTACAGAGATTTGGGCACAAAAACTAATAAAACTGACTATTTTTCCAAGAATTCCTATTGGTGTATGGCCTGTACGGATTGGCCAAGTGGATCAATGTGGTTTTCTTGAAAGTAGGTTGAATAAGGATTCTAATGCATCAAGTTTGAAGTTCTGAAGTGATCGCTGTAGGAAGATATTGAACTTTGAATGCAAACTGGTCTAAAACCCTCATTCATAGGGTTTGTCATACAAATCTAACCCTAGAATGTATTCTAATCGATGAAACTTCATGCCACTCAGTGAAATGCAGGCTAGGGATGTATATTCTATTATTCCAAAAGCATTTTATTGGGAAATACAGTCCTCGACCTTTGGAGTGATGCCCTAGGTAAAATATCTCTATGTATTTAACCAAAATTGTGCAATTTGGTGATGTAATTGACAAAATATGATAGGGTGGATGAATGGATGGTGGTTGTTGAGATGTTTGGATGTTGTGGAAGTGATACAAGTTCCTGTCCCAGGTTTATGACCCCAATTTAGACCACATGCTTTGTAACCTAGCCCTAAATTGATCAATTAGGCCTAGAGACCTAGTGGGTGTGTTGAGTTGCTGGAGTAGAGTTGGAACTAGAGGCTTGGAGGTTTGTTGGAGTTCCCTAAAGGGTATTTGAATCCACCATTTATTTGCCTGACCCTTAAGGGTTTTGTCAAGTTGTGTAGTGAAAACCAAATTTGGAGGGCTAGTAGCCTCACTAGGCCAAGTAAGGGTTGGAGAATTGTGAGAAGTTGGGGATCAAACCAACTATGGGAAAGGTGTTTGCAAACCTATCTTAAGGTGTGGAAGAAGTCCTGAGAATTAGATAACATCCTTGTTAACAAATTCCTAATTTGCCCATAGGTATGACTGTGGTTGGATGAAGTGGTGAAGTGGGTGAGTGGGTAGAGAAGAATTCCTAGTTGCTTCCTTTGTGCCACTCTGTATCAAGTGGTATCAGAGCCATCAAAGAGATGGGAGATAAAGAAGAGGAGGAGGAAGTTCCTCAAAGGGTGGCTAATGCCGAATTGGCAAAGATAGTTAGAGAACAAGCAACCAAGAACAAAAGGATGGAGGCTGAGATAGAGAAGTTGAAGAAGGATAAGGATAAGAAGAAGAAACCAGAGGTCATCTTAAATTCAGATGAAGAGGATCAAGATGAAGAAAAAGGAGTGCCCATGGAAGAGCCATAAGGAGGCATGTCAGAAAAACAATTTCTAGATGCACCTGGAAAGTTGAGTAGGAAGGACAGTAAGGTGGATTTACCTATGTTTCCTGGCAAGATGAATCCAGAGGAGTGCCTTGATTTGATAGAGGCAATGGAGAACTATTTTGAGTGTGAGGAAGTGGCAGAAAATCAGAAGGTGAGGATTGCCGAATCTAGAATGAAAGGGCCAGCCTTGAGTTGGTGGAACTTCGTTCAAAATGAGAGGATAGAGGATGATAAGAACCCTATCACTACATGAAGGAAGATGGTGCTTGAAATAAAGAAACAATTTATTCTTGAAGATTATGAAGTCAACTTGCATAAAAAGTTAAAAACTTGAGACATAAGGACATGGATGTGAGCACATACACCGAGGAGTTTCACAAGATGACCTTGAAAGCTAAAATGCCTAAGAATGAAAAGCAAAAGCTTGCAAGGTATCTAAATGGTCTTAAGTTCTCCATTCAAGATGAACTAAGTCTCTTTAACCCTGAGACAGTGCATAAATGTTTTCAAATGGCATTGAGGATTGAGGACAAACAGAGAAGGAAAGGTGATTCAAACAATAGGGGTAGAGGCGATATGAATTTTAGAGGCAGAGGCAGGTTTTAGAACAGGGACAACTTTTCTAGACCCCAAAATGGCAGATCACAAGAAGGCAGTCAAGTGGCAGCTGACAGAGACAGTGCTGATAAGGGCCAGTTTAGAGGGAGAGGTAATGGTAGAGGAAGAAGTGGAGGCAAGGGTTCCAATGTGTTCACAGGAAGGTGCTTTTCCTGCAATCAAATAGGACATTAGTCCTTTAGATGCCTGGAGAAGATGGGGAATAATTCTGTAAATCAGAAAGACAGAAGGGTACAGCTCCTTCAAGAGGATGACTATCAAAGCACCACCTCCTATCAAACTACCTCTTCCAAGCCTATAGCACCAGAGAGTGGAGAATGCATCATGTTCAACCGGTCTCTCATCATGCCTACCACCAAGGAGCAACCCTAAAGGAACAATCTGTTTAGAACCACTTACAAGGTGAAAGGGAAAGTCTGCAAGGTAATTGTTGATTCAGGTTCTTCTAAGAATTTAGCTTCTAATGACATGGTGAATAAGTTAGGATTGCAAAGGATACCTCATCCTAACCCCTATAGGGTCTTTTGGTTAACCAAGGACCAACAAATTGTGGTGAAAGAACAATGTTGGGTTGAATTCAAGATAGGTGAATATTGTGATAGGATTGTTTGTGAGATAGTAGATATGGATGCATGCCACCTTCTTCTTGGAAGGCCTTGGCAACATGATACAAGTGCCCAACATGATGGTAAGCAAAATGTGATTCATTTGTCTAAAAATGGTGAAAATTTCACAATGACCCCTTTGATTGATGACTGCAAGGAAAAGATCATTCCTAGTTTAGTTATGTTGGTAGGTGAAAAGGAGTTTTTGGTTAACCTCAAGGAGGAGAAGGTGCCATGTTTTGCAGTGGTCATCAAGCCCAAGGATGCAAATCCTAAGAAGATCAAAGTGCAGCAACCTCTTAAGAGGATTGGACCAAAAGAAGTGGAGGAACTATTGGAGAAGTTCCATGATGTGATAGCAGATGAAAGTAAGGATTCCCTTCCACCAAAGAGGGAGATTAGTCATTGCGTTGATCTCATCCCTGGATCCACCCTACCAAACCATGTAGCCTACAAGCTGACCCCAGAGAAAAATGCAAAAGTGGCAAGACAAATCCAAGACTTGTTGGATAGAGGGCTTATAAGGAGGAGTATTAGCCCATGTGCAGTACCTATAGTACTTGCACCAAAGAAGGAAGGTACATGGAGACTATGCACTGATTCCAGGGCCATCAACAAGATTACTATCATGTATAGATTTCCAATGCCTAGGATAGAAGATTTAATGGATTTCTTGGGTAGGGCTAAATATTTTACCAAGATGGATCTAAAAAGTGGTTATCACCAAATTAGGATAAGGGAGGGGGATGAGTGGAAAACTACCTTCAAAACCAATTGTTATCACCCAGATTTGCACCCTTCGCATGCAGCTGTGATACCTCATGCAACCTGGAGTAACATTGGAATGATCTTGAAGTGTCAGACCTTGCATTATGAGATCAAACCTCTAGAAAAGGTTGGTTCCTTACTCCAAGCCTATTACTTGGAGCAATGATACTAAATCTAGTGCTAAAAGCTTGCAGGGGAAAGAGTTATAAGGGGAACTAAAGGGAAAAAAGAGGCAATACACCAGATTTAGTGAGAGATGGTGGTCATAGTGTGAACACAACAATGATTCTTTTGCTACTGAAGAAAGATTTGCACAGATTTAAGGTTGGTTTGAGGCTTCGGTATGAAAGCTAAACCTGTAGAGGGGCCATTTTACCCACAGAACAGACTAAAACTTCAAATGAAACACATAAATTTAGAGATAATAGAGGCAAAAATTAGCATCTATTAATCATGAAGGCCCAGAAAACTATTACAATGTAGAACATTTCATAGTAGAATTACACCCATTTAGCTAATTGCACTCATTGGTGGGTAAAGGAAGACGGCAGAGGCTAGATTCAGGCACAGTGAGTCACATTCCCTTATCCTTATAGTTACACTAAAATGGACTGACTACAAAAGGAATTTGGCAGCATAACAGCCCCAAAAATACCATCCCTCCCTTTTTAAAAGAGATTTTACACTACTTATAGGTCAGATTCCTGCCAGAAAATAAGGAGTCGCTCATTCACAGAACTGAGGCCATAAATGCTAGCAGCAGGAGAGTATAGGCAGAGGCATGGTGAAGGGACAGGGGCCATTTTGTCACCAAGACAAAACATGGAAAATGGTAGCTAGGACACGAGATAGGACAGGGGATGGAGAAGCAACCCCCAAAGTTGTCCAATGCATAGAAATTAGTCCTACAAGACAAAGAGCCCATACGCCATGAATGCACCTGTAGAAATCCACCAACCAGAGCCACTGTGAGGACAAAAAAACCCTCAAAACTTCAAGGTGGCCGCTAAAATGTCCAATTGACCTAAAATATGCAAAGCCAGATCAGGAAAATGAAAACTGGAAAGTCCCCCCCAAAAATCTGCTCAAATGAAAGAGGAGGCAAAAACAAGCATTTTTGCCTCTTACAACATGTCAAAATTTGCTGAAATGGGGAAGATATCGGTGGTCAAAGATTTGGTCAACTGCTTGTATATATCACTCCTGCATCTATGTATATATCGCCCTCTAAAAATACCTCAGATCCTAACTTTGCATGCTTTGGAAACTTTGTATGTATCTCCACATTTTGGCGCCAAAAGGCTTCTACAATCATTCTCAAAAAGCATTTGAAACTGCCTTGCATATGCAAGAGCCTTTGTATATGCATCTGCCACTGCCACATGGCACCTCCTGATTTGCCGTTGAGTTGGTCTATTTTTAGTGGCACTGGGAAATTGCATTTTTCCTTTGCACATCTTGACTTGCATGTTTACTTTGTATATCGCCAATATACAAAAGCTCCTGTATATTGTGGACCCCACCTCCTACATATTCAGCCTTGTATAATTCTTTGCATGTTTCGATTGTATGTAGAAGACATACAATGTGAAATATACATTCTCCTTTGCATCTTGAGCTGATGGATATTATATTGGCCTTGTATGTACGAACATACAATCCAAATATACAAGGAACTATTCATGCCCACTTGTATGTAGAAGACATACAAACCTCCTTGCATCTACGCAGGCCCCGCCTCTTGTATCTTGGCAACACACAAATGCCTTTGTATATCCTTTCTGCAGTAACCTTTGTATATTTCCCTGCAGCACTGTAGCAAATGTACATTGGGGCTTTGTATGTCGAATATACAATGCAATATATAAACCCGCTGACATACAAAGAGGGAATCTTGAGGAATATGCCCACAATATATAAACCGGAGCCACTGTGAGAGGAAGAAACCCCTCAAAACTTCAAGGCGATCGCTGAAACGTCCAATCGACCCAAAATATGCATAGCCAAATCAGGAAAATGAAAATTGGAAAGTACCCCCAAAAATCCACTCAAATGAAAGAGGAGGCAAAAACAAGCATTTTTGCCTCTTACAGCATGTCAAAATTCGCTGAAATGGGGAAGATATCGATGGTCAAAGATCTGGTCAACTACTTGTATATATCGCTCCTGCATCTATGTATATATCACCCTCTGAAAATACCTCAGATCCTAAATTTGCATGCTTTGGAAACTTTGTATGTATCTATGCATTTTGGCGCCAAAAGGCTTCTACAATCCCTCTCAAAAAGCATTTGAAATTGCCTTGCATATGCAAGAGCCTTTGTATATGCATCCGCCACTGCCACGTGGCACCTCCTGATTTACTGTTGAGTTGGTCTATTTTTGGTGGCACTAGGAAACTGCATTTTTCCTTTGCACATCTTGACTTGCATGTTTACTTTGTATATCACCGATATACAAAAGCTCCTGTATATTGTGGACCCCACCTCCTGCATATTCGGCCTTGTATAATTCTTTGCATGTTTCAATTGTATGTAGAAGACATACAATGTGAAATATACATTCTCCTTTGCATCTTGAGCTGAGGCATATTAAATGTAGCAGATGCATATTTCTTTGTATATTGGCCTTGTATGTGCGAACATACAATCCAAATATACAAGGAACTGTTCATGCCCACTTGTATGTAGAAGATATACAAACCTCCTTGCATCTGTGTGGGCCCCACCTCGGCAACACATAAATGCCTTTGTATATCCTTTCTACAGCAACCTTTGTATATTTTCCCGCGGCACTGTAGTAAATGTACATTGGGGCTTTGTATGTCGAATATACAATGCAATATATAAACCCGCCGACATACAAAGAGGCAATCTTGAGGAATATGCCCACAATGTATGCTTCCCTTTTATATTTTCTCTTGTATATTGTGAACATACAAAGCAATATACAAGCCTTTGACATGCAACCGTGGAATCTTAGAAAGAATATCCCCAGGATGCATCTTATACATTGTATGTT
This sequence comes from Cunninghamia lanceolata, assembly GCA_027924645.1. NCBI lineage: Eukaryota > Viridiplantae > Streptophyta > Pinopsida > Cupressales > Cupressaceae > Cunninghamia > Cunninghamia lanceolata. Next base: position 7,431,343 of record BSBN01000448.1, read on the forward strand.
TCACTTGCATCTTTACTTGTATATCGTCGATATACAAACCCAAAATATTCGTGGGAATCTGCGAAAGATTCCTGAAATGTATATGTCTTTCCCTGGCCCGATATACATTTAAAAAATGCATAAACTTAAATTTTTCAACATTTCCTAAGGCCGATAGAGATTTTCAAGCCCGCCAAATGCATATTTGAACTGTATGTTTGACCAAACTTTGACCATGGATAACCTCTTTATTTGGTCAAATTTCAGGGTACTGTAAAAAGCAAACCTGCCTATTTTTTCAAGCTCTTCACAATGGTCAGGTTTTCTAGGCAAAGCTCACTGGGAAATCTGGCATTTGCTTTATAGGGACCTCCTCAAGGGATTTTCAAGGAAAATGCCAGGTGGACCATTTGGCTCTGAACAGAGGAAAAAAATGGGTCAACAATTTGGCGACTTCTATGGGATGTTTGCCTACTAAACATGAGATCAGTGGCCTTATATTTTCATTGGGCATGGAGTCAAAAGAAAATGGAAGTGCCTTGACAAACATTCTGACCCTGAAACCTAGCATGACAGCAATGAAGGACACAGAAAGACCAGGGGCCAAACAAAACGTTGACAACAACCCACGAACTGTGCTAGACAACACTTAGGGAAAACAAAAGCATCTAAATTATTGTGCAACAACACTTATTGAAAATATAGAGACCTAATCTACTAATTTACAGAGCATTCAGACCTAAAAACACCTCTTAAAGTGTATCCCATTGATTGGGATAGGCAACTTTTGTCTATCCATACTTGACAAATGAAACGCATTGTGCTCCTTGCATTTAGTGATGAGAAATGGGCCACCCCACATGGAATTGAATTTGGAGTGCTTCACTGGCCTGCTCTTCAGTTCATCCCACTTGAGCACCAAATCACCCTCCTTAAAGCTTCTTGGGGTGGCCTTCCTATCAAAATTTCTTTTGGCCTGAAACTGATGATTCTCCATAGCCTTCTTAGCCTTGTCTCTGACTTCCTCAAGATCCATGAGCTGAGCATATCTGACTACCATGGGATCCCTTTCTTCAAACATCTCTAGCTAGTTCATAATGTCAAGAGCTGGCAGCTCTGCAGATACAGGCAATCTTGCCTCCTTCCCATAAACAAGCATATATGGAGAGTTCCCAATGGACCTCTTAGGAGTTATTCTATCCACCCATAAGGTAGATTTCAAATTAGTATGCCAGGTCCTCTGGTTGTCCTCCATGGTTCTCTTGATGATCCTTATGAGGTTTTTGTTTGTGGACTTAGTTAGGCCATTACCCTGAGGGTAATAATTTGATGAAGTGCCCAAATAAATCCCATTCCTCACAGCCCAGTCAGTTATTTTTAACCCAACAAAAGCTAGTGCATTGTCTGAGATGATAGATTCAGGAACCCCAAATCTAGCTACGAGATCACAATAAAAGTTCAACACAACACTTTCATTGGATTCCTTTAGGGCCACTGCCTCAGTCCATCTTGTGAAGTAATCAGTTGCCGTGAGCACCCACCTGTGGCCTACACTGGAAGGTGGATTAATGGGGCCTATGAAGTTGATACCCCACCTCATGAATGGTTGCTCGACTTGAATTGGCTGTAGAGGTAGAGCTGGCAACCTTTCCTTGCTTGCAAAAATGGCACAATTCACACACTTCCTCGCCCATGCATGGGTGTCTTTAAATAAGTTGGGCCAGTAATATCCCACTCTCATTATCTTCCAGGCAGTAGTCCTTGGGGCAAAATGACCCCTTGCTATTCCATCATGGAACTCCTGTAGCACCTTGTCAGTCTAAGTTTCATCAATCCATCTTAATAATACGCCATTAAGATCTTTCTAAAAAAGGATGCCATTGATCAGGGCGTATGGGATAGACTACAGTCTAAAGTACCTTCTCTTAGCTCTGTCTAACCCTGCTGGGCATTCACTAGTCTGCAAAAAATGGATCATACTACTAACCCAACCTATGCTTGCTACTGCGGCACCAACCCGATGCTCATCTTCTACGGCTAGAAATGCCACTTCTTCCTTGCTTGCTTCACTTTCTAAACTAGCAGCGAGCTGTTCATTGAGTCCTCTTCCTTGGACAAGCTTGGTTATTTTGATGTTGACATCATACTCCATAACCCTGGTAATACAACCAGCTCTTTTCTCATTGATGTCTTTGCTTAATAGGAACTCCTTCACACCGGGGTGAGTGACCATCAAATGTATCTTATTATTTGAAATAAGATGCCTCAATTTCTTTAGGCTCCTCACCACTGCAAGGACATGCTTCTTAATGAAGCTATATCTCTATTCATACTCTTCTAAGCCTTGCCTGAAAAAAGTAGCTGGCTGTTTAAATTCTTCCTTTTGTTGCTATACCAGGATTGCGGAAATGATATCCAAACCACCATAAGCATATAAAATAAAATCCTTGGAGAAATCCAGATTTAGCAGAGTTGGTGTAGATGAGATCGCCTCTTTTATGGACTCAAAGCTTAGCTTAGCTTCCTTCGTCTAGCTAAAAACTATATTCTATTTTAACATGGACATCAAGGGCTTTAGAAGATTTGCAATGTCTGGTATAAACCTCCGCAAAAATTTAATTCTACCAATGAAGCTTTGAAGTCCCTTCTTGTGGCTGGGTAAGGGCAACTCCAGAATAGTCTTTACCCTCTCTGTATCAATGGTGATGCCTTCTTTAGAGATGGTGTGTCCTAATAGCTTACCCTCATGCACAGCAAAAATGCATTTTTTGGGATTGAGAGATATCTTGAACTCTCTACATCTCTCAAACACTTGCCTCAAATGAGATAAATGCTCAGATGTATTCTTAGAAAAAATAATTATGTCATCAAGGTATACCAGCACCAACTTATATAGCAAACCTTTGAAAGCCATGTACATAGCCCTCTGAAAAGTTGAGCCAGCATTTGATAGGCCAAAGGGCATTCTCTTGTAGGCCATGGTGCCCCATTTAGTGGTAAAAATAGTTTTATACCAATCCTCCTCCTTGACTAACACTTGACTATAACCAGAAAATCCATAAATCAAGGAGAATCTCTCTGAGCTAGCCACTACCTGTAGAATTTGTTCCATTGAAGGCAACGGGTAGTGGTCCTTTAGGGAGGCTTTGCTTAGATCCCTGAAATCAACGCACAGTCTGATCTCCCCATTCTTTTTTCTCACAGGGATGAGGTTAGAGACCCAAGAAGTATGTTTGATTGGAAAAATGATTTTCCCCTCGATCAGCTTAGTTAGTTCTTTAATCATCAGGAGCTCTAGCTTCAGATTTAGGGGTCTTTGCTTCTGTCTTACAGGTTTGCCCCTAGCTCTAGTTCTATCATGTGCTGGGCAATGTGAGGGTCAAATCCTTTTAGGTCTGAATAATCCCAAGAAAACACATCTTCAAATTCATGGCAAATAGTAATGAAAGCTCTTATGTCCTCGGCTAAGCAGATTTTACCAATTTTAAGGAGCTTTCCTTTACAAATCTCCAGCTGCTCGTAGTGTTCCTCTTTTATTTGCATGTCGATTTTAGTCTTCCTTATCTGATCATCAGTGCCAAAGATAGACTCCAATGTCACTAGTCCCTTGGGTAGCTTGTTTGTCCTTGGCTGAACAATTTGGTCATTGCCATACTATTGTTTGAGTTTATCTTGGTTCACCATAGAAAATTCATCTTCTTCTAACAAAAAATATAGGATTTGCTCATCACTTTCGAAAACCTGCTAATGAATGTCATTGTTTAGGATAGAGGGTCTATTTACTACTTTTACATGAGGCTGCACCTTCTCCCTCTGAATATCACTGGGGATGTCAAATTGAGCCCCAATTGCTGCTAGCCTATCTGCTTGGTAATTCTGATTTCTAGGAATAGAGACCAGATTGAAAGCATCGAACTCTTCAATCATGTCCCACACCCTATGCTTGTAGCACTTCAAGACATCATTTTTTGTAGCATGCAATCCTCTTACTTGATTTACAATGAGTTCACTATCCCCGAACACATGTAAGCAGTTGATCCCCCTCTTTCTTGCCCATTGCAATCCCTAAATTAACCCCTCATATTCGACAGTGTTGTTGGTGCATGAAAAGGCAAAATAGAAGGCAGAATAATACCTGTTACCAAGAGGAGACACCAACATTGCACCACCACCAAACCCATTCCTACTTCTAGAGCCATCAAAGTACATCTTCCACACTTGATCTTGCACTTCCGTCTGTAACTCCACACTCTTTACAAGGCTTGGAATCTCTAATTCTGGCTCATGTAGTACATACACTCCCATACCAAACTCTTGCATGTGTTCTTCATGATTATCAACAGTATTTTCCAAGGCCCACTCCCTTAACAGTAGCTCTGGTACACTTTCTACTTGTAGTTGCTGAGTAGCAGCAAGCTCAGGATCATCAGAGATAAGGCAATTTGTATTAATAGCACTTGGTGTGTAGGGTTCTATGTGGTGATTTGAAAGCAACTCAGACTTTAGGGTTACTTTGGTGCCATATCTGGTCCTAAAAACCATGTGGGACTAGTCTAAGGATAAATATCCTCCTATCTTGGTCGTGAACTCCCTTGACAGGCACATGGCAAAATGAGGAGGAAGGTCAATGATGAACACTTCCTGAGTGATGGAAATGTTTCGATAGGTATGCAAGGTAAGGATCAGGTCCTTTATCACACCTATGGTGTTGACAGTCGTGCCATCTAGTTGGAGCACACCCTTGGTTAGGGGCTGGTAATTCAATCCTAATTGGTCTGCAATTTGTTTAGGCATCATAGAACTGCTTGCTCCACTATCTACCATGCAATTGTGCACTAGCTTGTCTCCAATTATCAATGATACATAAAAAGGGAGTGGCTTGACACTCTGGCTTGGCTATTTGTTTCTATCTTGGGGCAAATAGGTAAGGACAGTCTTGGTTGGGTCAACATTTGTATCATCTGACATTTTTAAACTAGACAGAGCAGACTGTAATATGTCTTTTTGGCTCGGGATCACCAAGGAATCCCACATGGACATCGTCACATTTTCCTTTTTCATATTCTCAATAATATTGAAAGGTGCAGTAATGCTTACCTTCTGATGTGGCTTGGCAGCAGCAATATCAGCCTGCAACTGAGGCTGGTCTTTGGTAGTTGCCTGAGTATTTCTTTGTAACACATGGGGAAATTGGGATGTAGAAGGATCAACAGGTCCTTTTTCTCTATTTGTCACCTGATCCATCTCATAACTCCTCCTTTTTGCTCTTGTGTTAGCTGCAACTGGAGTGTAGTCTCTGTTCATGCCACAAAACTCATTTTCCTGCCAATTCATGAAGGCAGTATCATGCTGAGGTTGTTCCATTTGCTGCACAGTCCCCTCATTAGATGCGCTTGGCTGCAGAGTTGCAATATCTTGCACTGTCAGGGCCTAATTTTTGGCTCCACTTGGACGCAATGCTTGATTGTGTGGCTGATTGCTTAGAGAGCACCATTCACAATCAGAAGCTAAGTTGTTCTAAATAGGGACAATGTCACTTACGACACTGGTGGATGTAGGATTGTAATGCTGAAAAGGCCTCTGCTTCATATTCTGTCTGACCCCCTAATAGTTATTCTGATAGGGTGGCCTGTTAGCTTGTCAAGGTTGGTTCTATCCCTGATAAGACTGGTTTTGCCCTTGGTTATGTGGTTGATAGGGCTGTCTATTCTGGAACTATTGCTTTTTCATATTTGTCAGCTCATTACCAAAAGATTGCAACAATCCCTTGATCTCTTGTAACTCAAAAGATTGATTTTGAGTAGCATTTTTTGGCCTATTTGTCTACAGATTAGTTGCTGGTAATGCTAGGATAGCAGGTATAACAGCTATGGGGGGCACATATGTTGGGATTGGCGGTTGAATTGTAGGGAAAATCGGCAAAGGTGGCCTAGGAGCAATTTTGCCAGCCTGAATGAGGCTATTTTCAGCCCTAATGGCTATAGTATAGGCCTATGGCAAGGAAAGCCCTCCCATGGATTGAATCATCACCGAGATGTCACTATTTAATGCTCTCAAAAGATATAGAAATGCATGGTCTGTTGTAGGTCTTACCATTGGTGGGATTCTATCCCATGTCTTTTGGAAATGATGATTGAAATCTGACATGACCTCGTGAGGGGCTCTTTTGATTGTAGATAGCTGCTCGACTAGAGACAGGCGATCTGATTTGTCTGTGAAGAAACTACACAATTCCTCTCCCAAGCAATTCCAGGAATCTATGGAATTTATCAGCAGGCTTCTAAACCACTATAAAGCTTTGCCCTTCAGGGAGGCTATGAGTAGCCTAATTGCTACATTTTCTATTGTTACATGATGGATAGCACACAGGTTTGCGATGTCCTAGATATGCTCAGCTAGAGTAGTCTAGTCTTCACTGTGAAAAAATGGTAAACTCTTCAGGTCAGTGATAGGGATATCATCATGTTGAGCTAGATTCAATGGGCTGCCTTGATTGAAAGCCACAAAGGGCTGATTTCTAACTGCAGGAATCATTGTGGCTTTAGTCCCTGAGGCAGTGTGAGCTCCAATGGTAGGGGGAGTTGACTTGGCTCTCCTAGGCTGCACGTGAGCATTCTTGTGCTTCTCAATTGCTACCCCTCATCTCCTGGGTGGGGATAATTGTAGATACTCGAAAGGTGAAGCGCTGCTTCTTGTAGGTATTCTTCTCATAAGTAGAGATACAACAGTTCTGTTGGACCAATGTTGGAGTCACCAGATATGCAAAATTTTGACCTCTTATAGGTTCAAATATTATTGGCTACACATCAAAACTAGTAACCAAAATGTATTATTTTGAACTCAGAATTCTCAATTCTTGTCCCACCAGGTGTGCCAGAAACTATTATCACCCAGATTTGCACCCTTTGCATGCAGCTGTGACACCTCATGCAACCTGGAGTAACATTGGAATGGTCTTGAAGTGTGGGACCTTGCGTTATGAGATCAGACCTCTAGAGAAGGCTGGTTCCTTGCTCCAAGCCTATTACATAGAGCAATGATACTAAATCTAGTGCTAAAAGCTTGTAGGGGAAAGAGTTAGAAGGGCAACTGAAGGGAAAAAAGAGGTGATACACTAGATTTAGTGAGAGATGGTGGTCATAGTGTCAACACAACAATGATTCTTTTGCTACTGAAGAAAGATTTGCATAGATTTAAGGCTGGTTTGAGGCTTCGGTATGAAAGATAAACCTGTAGAGGGGTCATTTTACCCATAGAACAGACTAAAACTTCAAATGAAACATAGAAATTCAGAGATAAAAGAGGCAAAAATTAGCATCTATTAATCATGAAGGCCTAGAAAACTATTACAATGTAGAACATTTCATAGTAGAATTACACCCATTTAGCTAATTGTACTCATTGGTGCATAAAGGAAGACAATAGAGGCAAAATTTAGGCATAGTGAGTCACATTCCCTTATCCTTGTAGTTACACTAAAATGGACTAACTACAAAAGGAATTCGGCAGCATAAGAGCCCCAAAAATACCATCCCCCCCTTTTTAAAAGAGATTTTACACTACTTATAGGTCAGATTCCTGCCAGAAAACAAGGAGTCGCTCATTCACAGAATTGAGGCCGTAAATGCCAGCAGCAGGAGAGCATAGGCAGAGGCATGGCAAAGGGACAGAGGCCATGTTGTCACCAGGAGAAAACGTAGAAAATGGCAGCCAGGACATGATATAGGATAGGGGATGGAGAAGCAACCCCCAAAGTCGTCATCCAACACACAGAAATTGGTCCTGCGAGACAAAGAGCCCATACGCCATGAATGCACCTGCAGAAATCCACCAACCAGAGCCACTGTGAGGAGAAAAAAACCCCTCAAAACTTGAAGGTGGCTGTTGAAACATTGAATTGACCCAAAATATGCAAAGCTAGATCAGGAAAATGAAAACTAGAAAGTCCCCCCAAAAATCTGCTCAAATGAAAGAGGAGGCAAAAACAAGCATTTTTGCCTCTTACAACATGTCAAAATTTGCTGAAATGGGGAAGATATCGGCGGTCAAAGATTTGGTCAACTACCTGTATATATCGCTCCTGCATCTATGTATATATCACCCTCTAAAAATACCTCAGATCCTAACTTTGCATGCTTTGGAAACTTTGTATGTATCTCCACATTTTGGTGCCAAAAGGCTTTTGCAATCGCTCTCAAAAAGCATTTGAAACTGCCTTGCATATGCAAGAGCCTTTGTATATGCATCCGCCACTGCCACGTGGCACCTCTTGATTTGCCGTTGAGTTGGTCTATTTTTGGTGGCACTGGGAAATTGCATTTTTCCTTTGCACATCTTGACTTGCATGTTTACTTTGTATATCGCCGATATAGAAAAGCTCCTGTATATTGTGGACCCCACCTCCTGCATATTCAGCCTTGTATAATTCTTTGCATGTTTCGATTGTATGTAGAAGACATACAATGTGAAATAGACATTATCCTTTGCATCTTGAGATGATGCATATTTACTATAGTAGATGCATATTATATTGGCCTTGTATGTGTGAATATACAATCCAAATATACAAGGAACTGTTCATGCCCACTTGTATGTAGAAGACATACAAACCTCCTTGCATCTGCGCAGGCCCCACCTCTTGTATCTTGGCAACACACAAATGCCTTTGTATATCCTTTCTACAATAACCTTTGTATATTTCCCCACGGCACTGTAGAAAATGTACATTGGGGCTTTATATGTCGAATATACAACGCAATATATAAACCCACCGACATACAAAGAGGGATTCTTGAGGAATATGCCCGCAATGTATGCTTCCCTTGTATATTTTCTCTTGTATATTACGAACATACAAAGCAATATACAAGCCTTTGACATGCAACCATGGAATCTTGGAAAGAACATCCCCAGAATGCATCTTATATATTGTATGTTTCACTTGCATCTTTACTTGTGTATCGCCGATATACAAACTTGGAATATTCTCGGGAATCTGCGAAAGATTCTTGAAATGTATATGTCTTTCCCTGGCCCAATATACATTGAAAAAATGCATAAAACTTAAATTTTTCAACATTTCCTAAGGCTGAAAGAGATTTTTAAGCCCGCCAAATGCATATTTGAACTGTATGTTTGACCAAGCTTTGAAAATGGATAACTTCTTTATTTGGTCGAATTTCAGGGTACTGTAAAAAGAAAACCTACCTATTTTTTCAAGCTCTTCACAATGGTTAGGTTTTCTAGGCAAAGCTCACTGAGAAATCTGGCATTTGCTTTATAGGGACCTCTTCAAGGGATTTTTAGGGAAAATGCCAGGTGGACCATTTGGCTCTGAACAGAGGAAAAAAAATGGGTCAACAATTTCCATACTACTCTAGCTGACATATCCAGGACATCGCAAACCTGTGTGCTGTCCATCACGTAACAACAGAAAATGTAGCAATTAGGCTACTCGCAGCCTCCCTAAAGGGCAAAGCTTTATAGTGGTATAGAAGGCTGCCGGTAAATTCCATAGATTCCTGGGATTGCTTGGCAGAGGAATTGTGCAGTTTCTTCACAGACAAATTGGATCACCTGTCACTAGTGGAGTAGCTATCTACAATCAAAAGAGACCCTCATGAGGTCATGTCAGATTTCAATCACCGTTTCCAAAAGACATGGGATAGAATCCCACCAATGGTAAGACCTACAACTGACCATGCATTTCTATATTTTTTGAGAGCATTAAATAGTGACTCTCGATGATGATTCAATCCATGGGAGGGCTTTCCTTGCCACAGGCCTATACCATAGCCATTAGGGCTGAAAATAGCCTCATTCAGGCTGGCAAAATTGTTCCTAGGCCACCTTTGCCAATTTTCCCCGTAATTCAACCGCCAATCCCAACATATGTGCCCCCCATAGCTGTTATACCCGTTGCCCCAGCATTACCAGCAACTAATCTACAGATAAATAGGCCAAAAAATGCTACTCAAAATTAATCTTTTGAGTTACAAGAGATCAAGGGATTGTTGCAATCTTTTGGTAATGAGCTGACAAATATGAAAAAGCAACAGTTCCAGAATAGACAACCCTGTCAACCACATAACCAAGGGTAAAACCAATCTTATCAGGGATAGAACCAACCTTGGTAAGCTAATAGGCCACCCTATCAGAATAACTATTAGGGGGTCAGACAGAATATGAACTAGAGGCCTTTTCAGCATTACAATCCTACATCCACCAGTGCCGTCAGTGACATTGTCCTTATTCAGAACAACTTGGCTTCCAATTGTGAATGGTGCTGTCCAAGCAATTAGCTGCACAATTAAGCAACGTGTCCAAGTGGAGCCACAAATCAAGCCCTGACAGTGCAAGATATTGTAACTCTGCAGCCAAGCGAATCTAATGAGGGGACTGTGCAGCAAATGGAACAACCTTAGCATGATACTGCCTTCATGAATTGGTAGGAAAATGAGTTTTGTGGCATGAACAGAGACTACACTCCAGTTGCAGCTAACACAAGAGGAAAAAGGAGGAGTTATGAGATGGATCAGGCGACAAATAGAGAAAAAGGACCCGCTGATCCTTCTACATCCCAATTTCCCCATGTGTTACAAAGAAATACTTAGGCGACTACCAAAGACTAGCCTCAGTTGTAGGCTGATATTGCTACTGCCAAGCCACATTAGAAGGTAAGCATTGCTGCACCTTTCAATATTATTGAGAATATGATAAGGGCAAATGTGATGATGTCCATGTGGGATTCCTTGGCGATCTCGGGCCAAAAAGACATATTGCAGTCTGCTCTGTCTAGTTTAAAAATGTCAGATGATACAAATTTTGACCCAACCAAGATTATCCTTACCAATTCACCCCAAGATAGCAACAAATAGCCAAGCTAGAGTGTCAATCCACTCCCTTTTTACGTATCATTGATAATTGGAGACAAGCTAGTGCACAATTGCATGGTAGATAGTGGAGCAAGCAGTTCTGTGATGCCTAAACAAATTGTAGACCAATTAGGACTGAATTACTAGCCCCTAACCAAGGGTGTGCTCCAACTAGATGGCATGGCTGTCAACACCATAGGTGTGATAAAGGACTCGAGCCTTACCTTGCATACCTATCCAAACTTTTCCATCACTCAGGAAGTGTTCATCATTGACCTTCCTCCTCATTTTGCCATGTGCCTGTCAAGGGAGTTCACAGCTAAGATAGGAGGATATTTATCCTTAGACTAGTCCCACATGTTTTTTAGGACCAGATATGGTACCAAAGTAACCCTAAAGTCTGAGTTGCTTTCAAATCACCACATAGAACCCTACACACCAAGTGTCGTTAATGCAAATTGCCTTATCTTTGATGATCCCGAGCTTGCTACTGCTTAGTAACTACTAGCAGAAAGTGTACCAAAGGTACTGTTAAGGGAGTGGGCCTTGGAAAATACTATTGATAGTCTTGAAAAACACATGCAAGAGTTTGGTATGGGAGTGTACATACTACATGAGCCAAAATCAAAGATTCCAAGCCTTGTAAAGAGTGCAGAGTTACGGACAGAAGAGCAAGATCAAGTGTGGAAGATGTACTTTGATGGCTCTAGAAGTAGGAATGGGTCTAGTGGTGGTACAATGCTGGTGTCTCCTCTTGGTGACATGTATTATTCAGCCTTCCATTTTGCCTTTTCATGCACCAACAACACTGCTGAATATGAGGGGTTAATTTAGGGATTGCAATGGGCAAGAAAGAGGGGGATCAACTGCTTACAGGTGTTCAGGGATAGTGAACTCATTGTAAATCAAGTAAGAGGATTGCATGCTACAAAAATGATTTCTTGAAGTGCTACAAGCATAGGGTGTGGGACATGATTGAAGAGTTCAATGCTTTCAATCTGGTCTCTATTCCTAGAAATCAGAATTACCAAGTAGATAGGCTAGTAGCAATTAGTGCTCAATTTGACATCCCCAGTGATATTCAGAGGGAGAAGGTCCAGCCTCATGTAAAAGTCTTAAATAGATCCTCTATCCCGAACAATGACATTTATTGGTAGGTTTTCGAAAGTGATGAGCAAATCCTATGTTTTTTGTTAGAAGAAGATGAATTTTCTATGGCAAACCAAGATAAACTCAAATAGCAGTATGGCAATGACCAAATTGTTTAGCTAAGGACAAACAAGCTACCCAAGGGACTGGTGACATTGAAGTCTATCTTTGGCACTGATGATCAGATGAGGAAGACTAAAATCAGCATGCAAATAAAAGAGGAACACTACGAGCAGCTAGAGATTTTTAAGGGAAAGCTCCTTAAAATTGGTAAAATCTGCTCAGCCAAGGACATAAGAGCTTTCATCACTCTATGACATGAATTTGAAGATGTGTTTACCTGGGATTATTCAAACCTAAAAGGATTTGACACTCACATTGCCTAGCACACCATAGAACTAGAGCCAGGGGCAAAGCCTATAAGACAGAAGCAAAGACCCCTAAATCTGAAGCTAGAGCCCCTGATGATTAAAAAGCTAACTAAGCTGATCGAGGGGAAAATCATTTTTCCAATCAAACATACTTCTTGGGTCTCTAACCTTGTCCCTGTGAGAAAAAAGAATGGGGAGATCAGACTGTGTGTTGATTTCAGGGATCTAAGTAGAGCCTCCCTAAAGGACCACTACCCGTTGCCTTCAATGGAACAAATTCTACAGGTAGTGGCTAGCTTAGAGAGATTCTCCTTGCTTGATGGATTTTCTAGTTACAATCACGTGTTAGTCAAGGAGGAGGATCGGTATAAAACCACTTTTACCACTAAATGGGGCACCATGGCCTACAAGAGAATGCCCTTTGGCCTATCAAATGCTGGCTCAACTTTTCAGAGGGCTATCTACATGGCTTTCAAAGGTTTGCTATATAAGTTGGTGCTGGTATACCTCGATGACATAACTATTTTTTACAAGAATGCATATGAGCATTTATCTCATTTGAGGCAAGTGTTTGAGAGATGTAGAGAGTTCAAGATATCTCTCAATCCCAAAAAATGCATTTTTGTTGTGCATGAGGGTAAGTTGTTAGGACACGTTGTCTTTAAAGAAGGCATCACCATTGATACAGAGAGGGTAAAGGCTATTCTGGAGTTGCCCTTACCTAACCACAAGAAGGGACTTCAAAGCTTCATTGGCAGAATTAATTTTCTGCAGAGGTTTATACCAGACATTGCAAATCTTCTAAAGCCCTTAACATCCATCTTAAAAAAAATACAATTTTTAGTTGGACGAAGGAAGCCAGGCTAAGCTTCGAATCCATAAAAGAGGTGCTCTCATCTGCACCAACTCTGGTAAATTTAGATTTCTCCAAGGATTTTATTTTATATGCTTATGGTGGTCTGGATACCATTTCTGCAATCCTGGTATAGCAATAGAAGGAAGAATTTGAACAGCCAGTTGCTTTTTTCAGCCAAGGCTTAGAAGAGTATGAATAGAGATACAGCTTCATTAAGAAGCACGTCCTTGCAGTGGTGAGGAGCCTAAAGAAATTCAAGCATCTTATTTCAAATAATAAGATACATTTAATGGTCGCTCACCCCGGCATGAAGGAGTTTCTATTAAGCAAAGACATCAATGAGAAAAGAGCTAGTTGGATTACTAGGGTTATGGAGTATGATGTCAACATCAAAATAACCAAGCTTGTCCGAGGAAGAGGACTCAACGAATAGCTCACTGCTAGTTTAGAAAGTGAAGCAAGCAAGGAAGAAGTGGCATTTCTGGCTGTAGAAGATGAGCATCAGGCTGGTGCCATAGTAGCGAGCATAGGTTGGGTTAGTAGTATGATCCATTTTTTGTAGACTGGTGAATGCCCAGCAGGGTTAGACAGAGCCAAGAGAAGGTACTTTAGATTGCAATCTATCCCATACACCCTAAACAATGGCATCCTTTTCTAGAATGATCTTAATGGCGTATTATTAAGATGCATTGATGAAACTCAGACTGACAAGGTGCTGTAGGAGTTCCATGATGGAACAGCAGGGGGTCATTTTGCCCCAAGGACTACTGCCTGGAAGATAATGAGAGTGGGATATTACTGGCCCAGCTTATTTAAAGATGCCCATGCATGGGCGAGGAAGTGTGTGAATTGTGCCATTTTTGCAGGCAAGGAAAGGTTGCTAGCTCTACCTCTATAGCCAATTCAATTCGATCAACCATTCATGAGGTGGGGTATCAACTTCATAGGCCCCATTAATCCACCTTCCAGTGTAGGCCACAGGTGGGTGCTCACAGCAACTGACTACTTCACAAGATGGACTGAGGCAGTGGCCCTAAAGGAATCCAATGAAAGTGTCGTGTTGAACTTTTATGGTGATCTGGTAGCTAGATTTGGGGTTCCTGAATCTATAATCTCAGACAATGCACTAGCTTTTGTTGGGTTAAAAATAACTGACTGGGCTGTAAGGAATGGGATTTATTTGGGCACTTCATCGAATTATTACCCTCAGGGTAATGGTCTGGCTGAGTCCACAAACAAAAACCTCATAAGGATCATCAAGAGAACCATGGAGGACAACTAGAGGACCTGGCATACTAATTTGAAATCTACCTTATGGGCGGATAGAATAACTCCTAAGAGGTCCATTGGGAACTCTCCATATATGCTTGTTTATGGAAAGGAGGCAAGATTGCCTATATCTGCAGAGCTGCCAGCTCTTGACATTATGAACTAGCTGGAGATGTTTGAAGAAAGGGATCCCATGGCAGTCAAATATTCTTAGCTCATGGAGCTTGAGGAAGTCAGAGACAAGGCTAAGAAGGCTATGGAGAATCATCAGTTTTAGGCCAAAAGAAATTTTGATAAGAAGGCCACCCTAAGAAGCTTTAAGGAGGGTGATTTGGTGCTCAAGTGGGATGAACTGAAGAGCAGGCCAGGGAAGCACTCCAAATTTGATTCCATGTGGGGTGGCCTATTTCTCATCACTGAATGCAAGGAGCACAATGCGTTTCAGTTGTCAAGTATGGACGGACAAAGGTTGGCTATCCCAGTCAATGGGATACACCTTAAGAGGTGTTTTGAGGTCTAAATGCTCTATAAATTAGTAGATTAGGTCTCTATGTTTTCAATAAGTGCTACTGTACAATAATTTAGATGCTTTTGTTTTCCCTAAGTGTTGTCTAGCACAGTTGGTGGGTTGCTGTCAGCGTTTTGTTTGGCCCTTGGTCTTTCTGTGTCCTTCATTGCTATCATGTCAGGTTTCGGGGTCAGAATATTTGTCAAGGCACTTCCATTTTCTTTTGACTCCATGCCCAATGAAAGTATAAGGCCACTGATCTCATGTTTAGTAGGCAAACATCCCATAGAAGTCACCAAATTGTTGACCCATTTTTTTTCCTCTGTTCAGAGCCAAATGGTCCACCTACCATTTTCCCTGAAGATCCCTTGAGGAGGTCCCTATAAAGAATCACCTGGAAAATCTGACCATTGTGAAGAGCTTGAAAAAATAGGTAGGTTTTCTTTTTACAGTACCCTGAAATTTGACTTAATAAAGAAGTTATCCATGGTCAAAGTTTGGTCAAACATACAGTTCAAATATGCATTTGGCGGGCTTGAAAATCTCTATCGGGCTTAGGAAATGTTGAAAATTTTAAGTTTTATGCATTTTTTGAATGTATATCGGGCCAGGGAAAGACATATACATTTCAAGAATCTTTTGCAGATTCCCAGGAATATTCTGGGTTTGTATATCGGCGATATACAAGTAAAGATGCAAGTGAAACATACAATGTATAAGATGCATTCTGGGGATATTCTTTCCAAGATTCTGTGGTTGCATGTCAAAGGCTTGTATATTACTTTGTATGTTCACAATATACAAGAGAAAATATACAAGGGAAGCATACATTGCGGGCATATTCCTCAAGATTCCCTCTTTGTATGTTGGCGGGTTTATAGATTGCATTGTATTTTTGACATACAAAGCCCCAATGTACATTTGCTACAGTGCCGCAGGGAAATATACAAAGGTTGCTGTAGAAAGGATATACAAAGGCATTTGTGTGTTGCCAAGATACAAGAGGTGGGGCCCGCACAGATGCAAGGAGGTTTGTATGTCTTCTACATACAAGTGGGCATGAATAGTTCCTTGTATATTTGGATTGTATGTTCGCACATACGAGGCCAATATACAAAGAAATATGCATCTACTACAATAAATATGCATTGGCTCAAGATGCAAAGGAGAATGTATATTTCACATTGTATGTCTTCTACATACAATTGAAACATGCAAAGAATTATACAAGGCCGAATATGCAGGAGGTGGGGTCCACAATATACAGGACCCTTTGTATATCGATGATATACATAGTAAATATGCAAGTCAAGATGTGCAAAGGAAAAATGCAGTTTCCCAGTGCCACCAAAAGTAGACCAACTCAATGGAAAATTAGGAGGTGCCACGTGGCAGCGGTGGATGCATATACAAAGGCTCTTGCATATGCAAGGCAGTTTCAAATGCTTTTTGAGAGCAATTGCAGAAGCCTTTTGGTACCAAAATGCAGAGATATATACAAAGTTTCCAAAGCATGCAAAGTTAGGATCTGAGGTATTTTCAGAGGGTGATATATACACAGATGCAGGAGTGATATATACAGGTAGTTGACCAGATCTTTGACCGTTGATATCTTCCCCATTTCAGTGAATTTCGACATGCTTTAAGAGGCAAAAAATGCTTGGTTTTGCCTCCTCTTTCATTTGAGCAAATTTTTGGGGGGACTTTCCAGTTTTCATTTTCTCGATCTGGCTTTGCATATTTTGGGTTGATTGGATGTTTTAGCAGCTGCCTTGAAGTTTTGAGGGGTTTTTTCTCCTCACAGTGGCTCCGGTTGGTGGATTTTTGTAGGTGCATTCATGGCGTATGGGCTCTTTGTCTCGCAGGACCAATTTCTATGCGTTGGACGGGGACTTTGGGGGTTGCTTCTCCATCACCTGTCCTATCTCATGTCCTGGCTGCCGTTTTCTACATTTTCTCCTGGCGACAGCATCGCCCCTGTCCCTTCGCCATGCCTCTGCCTATACTCTCCTGCTGCTAGCATTTATGGCCTCGGTTCTTTGAATGAGTGACTCCTTGTTTTCTAGCAGGAATCTGACCTATAAGTAGTGTACAATCTCTTTTAAAAAGGGGGGATGGTATTTTTGGGGCTGTTATGCTGTCAAATTCCTTTTGTAGTCAGTCCATTTTAGTGTAACTACAAGGATAAGGGAATGTGACTCACTATGCCTGAATCTGGCCTCTGCTATCTTCCTTTACCCACCAATGAGTGCAATTAGCTAAATGGGTGTAATTCTACTATGAAATGTTCTACATTGTAATAATTTTCTGGACCTTCATGATTAATAGATGCTACTTTTTGCCTCTTTTATCTCTAAATTTCTACATTTAATTTGAAGTTTTAATCTGTTCTGTGGGTAAAATGGCTCCTCTACAGGTTTATCTTTCATACCAAAGCCTCAAACTAGCCTTAAATCTGTGCAAATCTTTCTTCAGTAGTGAAAGAATCATTGTTGTGTTCACACTATGACCACCATCTCTCACTAAATCTAGTGTATCGCCTCTTTTTTCCCTTTAGTTCCCCTTCTATCTCTTTCCCCTGCAAGCTTTTAGCACTAGATTTAGTATCATCACTCTAAGTAATAGGCTTGGATCAAGGAACGAGCCATCTCTAGAGGTCTGATCTCATAACGCAAGGTCCCACACTTTGAGATCATTCTAATGTTACTCTAGGTTGCATGAGGTGTCACAGCTGCATGCGAAGGGTGCAAATATGGGTGATAACACCAATGAAGGGCTATTTGAATGGGTTGTGATGCCTTTTGGCTTATCAAATGCACCAAGCACCTTCATGAGGTTGATGAATGAGGTGCTAAAACCTTTCATTAAAAAGTTCATTGTTGTATATTTGGATGATATATTGGTTTTTAGTGATAGCAAGGAAGATCACATAAGACATATCCATCAAGTGCTCAGGAAGCTTCAAGAGGAGAAGTTGAGAATTAACCTTGACAAATGTGTCTTCCTACAAGATGAATTGGCATTCTTGGGATTTGTCATCTCTAAGGGCAACCTCAAGATGGATCCAAGCAAGGTGGAAGCCATTCTTAATTGGCCCACACCTACTATAGCCTCTGAGGTAAGAAGTTTCCATGGTTTATGTAATTTTTATAGGAAGTTCATTAGACGGTTTAGTGCTATTTGTGCTCCACTTGTTGACACTATAAAAGGGGGCAAGAATTGTGTATTTGTGTGGACAAATGAGGCCAATCAAGCCTTTGAACTGTTAAAGAAGAAAATATCAGAACAACCAGTACTTGTGTTGCCTGATTTTGAGAAGGTCTTTGTTGTTGAGTGTGATGCAAGTAAGAGGGCTATTGGGGGAGTCCTAAGTCAAGATGGGAGGCCTGTAGCCTTCTTTAGTGAGAAGTTAAATGAAGCAAAATAGAACTATTCTACCTATGATCTAGAGTTATATGCAATGGTCCAATCATTGAGGAAGTGGAGACACTATTTATTACCCAAGGAGTTTATTGTTTTTACTAATAACCATGCTTTGAGCTTCTTAAATAGGTAGGAGAAGTTAAACCACAGGCATATCAAGTGGATGGAGTACATCCAAGCATATACTTTCTCAATTAAGCACAAGAAGGGAGTGGCCAATAAGGTAGCTGATGCCTTAAGCCAGAGAAATATTGTTGTTCAAACCATTCAGTTGGAGAGTACAGGTATATATGCCATTAAAGATCAGTATGAAGAAGATGAAGACTTCAAGGAACCTTACCAAGCTTGCAAAGCCATGACAGATATGTATAATACTAATTTTTGTGATTTTCTGATACAAGATAGATTTCTTTTCAAGGGTAGTTTGTTGTGTGTCCCAAGAGGGTCTATTAGAGAGAACATTATCAGGGAGAAGCATTGTGGCAGCGTGGCAGGCCACTTTGGCATTGATAAGACCCTAGACTTGGTTAGAAGATACTACTATTGGCCAAAGTTACCAACTGATGTAAGAAAGTTTGTAGAAACTTGTCAAATTTTGCCAAAGGGCCAAGGGGCATACATCAAATGCAGGTCTATACACTCCACTACCTATCCCTTCAAAGTTGTACTTGGTTTGCCTAGGACAAAGAATGGACATGATATCATCTTTGTGGTTGTTGATAGGTTCTAAAAAATGGCTCATTTCATCCCATGTAAAACTACACATGATGCCTCACATATTACTGGTCTTTTCTTCAAAGAAATAGTCAAATTACATGGTTTGCCTTTGTCAATAATCTCTGATAGAGACCCCAAGTTTATAGGACACTTCTAGAGGATACTTTGTAAAAGACTAGGTACAAATTTGTCATTATCATCAGCCTATCATCCTCAGTCTGATGGTCAGACTGAGGTGATTAACAAGTCACTTGGAAACCTTCTAAGATGCCTAACTAAGGAGCAAGGTACTAGTTGGGATTCAGTTTTGGCTCAGGCAGAATACTCCTACAATGACACTATGAATAGGAGTATTGACCTGTCACCTTTTCAAATAGTTTATGGCACTCATCCAAGGGGTATTTTGGAACTTAGAGAGGTTAGAGGACTAGTGAAGAGAAGTGCATTGGCTAAA
This sequence comes from Cunninghamia lanceolata, assembly GCA_027924645.1. Taxonomy (NCBI): domain Eukaryota; kingdom Viridiplantae; phylum Streptophyta; class Pinopsida; order Cupressales; family Cupressaceae; genus Cunninghamia; species Cunninghamia lanceolata. Next base: position 7,450,943 of record BSBN01000448.1, read on the forward strand.
GATTTTGTCCAAGTGATGAGAGATATCCATGAGCAAGTAAAGGAGAAATTACAATCTACCTCTCAAAAGTACAAACAGACTGCTGACAGAAAGAGAAGGGATCTTCAGTTCAAGGAAGGGGATTTGGTCATGGTACATCTTAAAAGGGAGAGACTCCTTGCAGGTAAATACACTAAGTTGATTATGAAGAAGATTGGGCCTTGTGAAGTGCTAAGGAAATGTGGAGAAAATGCCTACAAAGTCAGGCTACCAAATGGTATTGCTTTATCACCAATCTTTAATGTATCAGTTCTCTATCCCTATAAGGGATTTGATCCTCAGATAGCTATTATAAAGGAACACACTAATCAAACACTTTAGGACTTGATTCCTTCATCTCCTGATTAGATTAAATGTACTTTGGATCAACAGATTGCTAAATAGACTAGGAGGCATACCTATTATGAGTATTTGGTGAAGTGGCTCAATAAGCCTCAGGAAGATGCCACTTGGATGAGCAGAGAAGCCATTGAGAAGGCAGGATTTACATTTGACAGCATTCCCAACTCAAGAGACTTGAGTTCTGTTTGATAGGGGGTGTATGGTGCAGGGCACCTAAGAGCATTTTGATTCCTGAAAGCATTTTGATAAGTTGAGGTTCTTGTTCAATGTGTTTTGTAATAAGGCTTTCTAGCCATGGTTGTAAGGTCCATTTTGTATGGTCAAGAGGTTTGGGGTAATCATATAAACCTCAAATCATTCTTAGTCCATTTGGACACTAGTTGTGTCACTTAGGCCTAGTAGGTCTATTGATGGTTTTTTTGAGTCTATTTGATAGTTCTAATGTTTTGGCATGTTTTAGAGAGTATGGTAGTTGTTTGGATTCCATTGGACAAGCTAAACCAATTGAGATCCTTGTGTTAATGTAAAATGCCATAGTTGTCCAATGTTGTTAAGGTGTCATGACAATTGCAACTCACTTTTGATAGTTGAAACTATTTTTGGAAGTTGCCTACCAACTTGGATCAGTTGATATTGTTGTCATCTTACTCGAGTATGGGAGAGAAGATTCTGTACAGAGATTTGGGCACAAAAACCAATAAAACTGACTATTTTTCCAAGAATTCTTGTTGGTGTATGGCCTGTATGGATTGGCCAAGTGGACCGATGTGGTTTTCTTGAAACTAGGTTGAATAAGGATTCTAATGCATCAAGTTTGAAGTTTTGAAGTGATCCCTATAGGAAGATATTGAACTTTGAATGTAAACAGGTCTAAAACCCTCATTCCTAGCATTTGTCATACAAATCTAACCCTAGAATGCATTCCAACTGATGAAACTTCATGCCACTCAGTGAAATGTAGGCTAGGGATGTATATTCTATGATTCCAAAAGCATTTTGTTGGGAAAGACAGTCCTTGACCTTTGGAGTGATGCCCTAGGTCAAATATCTCTATGTATTTGACCAAAATTATGCAATTTGGTGATGTAATTGACAAAATCTGATAGGGTGGATGAATGGATGGTGGTTTTTGAGATGTTAGGATGTTGTGGAAGTGATCCAAGTTCCTATCCCAAGTTTATGACCCCAATTTAGACCACTTGCTTTGTAACCTAGCCCTAAATTGATCAATTAGGCCTAGAGACCTAGTGGGTGTGTTGAGTTGCTAGAGTAGAGTTGGAACTGGAGGCTTGGAGGTATGTTGGAGTTCCCTAAAGGGTATTTGAATCCACCATCTATTTGCTTGACCCTTAAGGGTTTTGTCAAGTTATGTAGTGAAAACTAGATTTGGAGGGCTAGTAGCCTCAGTAGGCTAAGTAAGGGTTGGAGAGTTGTGAGAAGTTGGGGATCAAACCAACTATGGGAAAGGTGTTTGCAAACCTATCTTATGGTGTGGAATAAGTCCTAAGGATTAGATAACAGCCTTGTTAACAAATCCCTAATTTGCCCATAGGTATGACCTTGGTTGGATGAAGTGGTGAAGTGGATGAGTGGGCAGAGAAGAATTCCTAGTTGCTTCCTTTGTGCCACTCTACATCAGCCTGATTGACATGTATTGACTCCCAACAACACTACAACTCACAAAGATTGAATCATTAGTTAACTTTGATCATGTTTCAAATCTAGTTCAACCATGTATTATCACCATTCAAATTTAATAAAATTCAATATTCCATCTTATTTTATAGTTTTTTTGTATTGTCGACTATATTCATAAAACTAAATGCACATATCAATGTAGGGCATGTTTATATAGTTATTGTAGCTAAAGATAATGAAGAAGGAACATATCATTATTTGTGTCATTATGTTAAGGCAAAAAAGAAATAAGATGCCCCTATTATAGATCTCTAGAAAACATCAAGTATCTTATAGGATCAATGGTTGTTACTAAAACATGGCTTAGAATGTACCCAATGAAGAAGTGTGATGTGTGTTTGTTTGAGGACTTTGACACACATAGGAATATTATTCATTATTCTAACCTTATTTTGGCATCAAACATTCATTTGATCAAATGTGGGAGTAGATCATTGAATAGAACCTTGTGGAAGGTTTGTGAGTCTAACCATGAGGCAATACTTGACACAATAAAAAGTACAGCAGGCTCAGATGGTTCATTAGATTGAATTAGTGGAATGATTGTGTTGAATGCACAAGACAACTTAGAGGGGGGTGAATCATTTGTAACTTATAATTTCAAAACTCTCAAACACATTCAAATCCTTATTGATGCAAGGGCTAATGGTCATTTTGTCATTGATGTCAAAAAAGGTGTTGAGGGTACTGTGATTCTCCACAAAGTACCATAAGGACAACAGGACATTTGATGATCACTTTGGTGTTTCATGAAAAGGGTTTTGTCATGATTCAATTGATACGGATGTGCTTCTCTTTGTAATTATAATATGATACACTTGACATAATTAAGTGGGTGTTCATAATTCATATTGATGTTGATCTTGAGTTAAAACTAGGTATAAGGTGATCAAAAGGATGACTTTTAGGTTGAGATCAGATCATGGTAATGTTAATCAAGATGCTTTCATGATTCAAGTTGCTTTTATATCTTAATGGTGATGTTGAACAGAGAATGCAAATACTGAACAAGATTTCTTTCATTGTTCTTCAATCTTTAATGATGGTTTAGCATTCATGCAAGGTGATGACCATATGTCATGACAAGGTGCTTCAGGAGTTCTTGCGTGAGATGTCTTTCAGGAGTGAATGACATGTTTGGATGATGGTTGGAAAACATAGTATCTTCATGAGGATGCATGGATGGTTTGATGTCAGTGATTGGAGGTTGTGAAGTTTCATGCTTAATGTTCATGGTTTGTTTCATGTTGGGCTTCATGTACTTAATGTTGATATGTTGCTTCATGAGATGTCAAGTATTCTTTTTGTTATGGTGTTTAAGGTGGTTGGTCTACATTTGCACAAAGAGTCTTCATAGATTCTTATAATCTTGGAATTGTAAAGACATCTGATCTTAAGTACATAGAAATTCTTCATGAGATTGCATCAAGGTCATGTTTTGTAGTGCATATTGAAGTTATGTCATTACATGTTATTGTGTAGAGAAAGAAAGCTCATTCTATTGATCAGTCTGTGATCTGATACTTCAAGCATTTATTGTTACTAAGAGAATAATTTTTCATGCCATTTGAGTTAAGGTTTAGGGTTTCCTAAAAGACCTAAATGACATTTGTTTTTAAACCCTAAATTAAAAGGCTTTACAACATACTTTATCAATGCCCTAATTTGCCCATCATAGTTGTATATCACTTTTTGTTTTATTTTAAAGGTGACTTGTGATTATAGGTAATTCACTTAAGTCAACCTAGTGAAGGGTCCTTAAGTCATATGGGGACCGGCCCCTTCACTCTCCTCTACCGCTTACATCGGTTTCCTCTTTATGCATTGAGTGCCAAATGCAAATTGATGGACTTAGTTTAAATTTGTTTGGGTGCATTGAACATGATCGATGGATGAAATTTAAACCTTGAATCTTCTTCTATGTGCAAAAGGTTAGCGTGTCTATGACTGTCAAGATAAGTGGACTGCAGTAAAAATGTTTTTTAAAGGCCATTTTTGGTCTCTTTCTAAAGGTAGTTAGAAGATATTTTTTGAGATTTATTTCTATTTTTCTAAATACTCTCATGCTATTGAAGGCATAAATAAAGGAATATTTATTGCTTTTACTAAATGTGAGAAAATCACTTTATGTAGATTCTATGTTTTTGGATGGTGATTATGGAATGTATGCAGATGATTTTTTGAGAAGAGGATCTGAGATATTTTATTTCCTTACAAGGGCAGATTAATAAAATGTTATGGAAGGCATTTAATGAAAGAAATATTTTATGCAGAGAATATGAACAGGTGATTGAAGAGAATATGAAGAGGTAAACAGATGAATGAAGAATGGATTTGAAGATCAAAGACATGGAAGAATTTTTTTTAAGATAAATACAAAGAAGAGAAATATATATTTTTATTTTTTGTAGGTGAAGATGAATATGCAGAGAAAAGAAATGTCAAGGGTCATCTTTTAAATTTTTGCAGATGTAAGTTTTTATTGAGAGCAAAATGGAATATTGAATATTTTATTTGTGAGCATATGAAAAAAATTATTTTTGTGAAGGTGAAAATTTATGTAGAGAGGAGAAGAATGTGAAAGGACCTTCTATTCTTTATATATTGGTTTTGCAAGAATGACATATGTAGATGAAGAAAATGTAATGGCAAAAATCATTTTATGATTTTGATATAGAGGGCTAGAAAATTTTGTTTGAAGATGAATTAGGATATGAAGAGAATTTTTTTAGTGCAAAAGACATAATGCAGATGTTGATTCTTGAACAGAGGAAGACATTATAAATTACAGAGACTATAATGTGTAGGTGATTGATTGACATCAAAAGATTGGTTGATCATATTATGAATGAAAAGAATTTTGTCAAGAGAAGAAAAAGGAGAGAGGTTTTTGTGAAGAAGTGAAATAGGGAAACCCCCTAAACTATTTTTTTCTTGTGTCCAAAATAATTGTTTATGTGCTAGTGAGGCTTGTATGGTCAGTGAGACCTGTTTGTAAGTAGTGAGGTTCTTGATTAAGCTAGTGAAGCATTTTGAGTGGTTTTTCTACCCCATGAGGGTTTTCCACTCCAGTAATCCTTGTGTTATGATTTGCCTGTATGTGTGTGTTTTCTAATGTTTTACTGATAAGGTCATGTTCACTCTATTCATTATCATACTTGTGCATATGAATTTGATAGATTGTTGATGTCTCCTTTATTCTCTATCATGTAAATTAAAAGGTACAAAAAGATTTTTAAAAAATTATACAACACTGATTCACCCCTCCTTTCAGTGTTGTCCTGTACTCCAACAAGTGGTATCAGAGCATAGGTTACCTATAGAAGTCTAACCGGCTTTGGTAGGTCCTAATAGTGGAGTACCATGGGTAAGTGCAAAAGAAATAGAGAAATGAAAATCTCAAGTCTCCTATTGATCAAATGGCACCATCTTTATCAAATTCAAATGTTGATATAGAATCTGTTGATAGAAATGTGTCACAAGTTCAATCAGGTATTAAGTTAGAGGAAGAATTTTTAGAAGTTCCTTTCTTTGATGGTTCAAATTTCTTTGTTTGGTGCTTTAGGATGCAAGCCTATCTATTTTATTTAGGATATGGTGTGTGGATATCAGTTGAGAGTGAGTATTTTATTTCCTTTCTATCACCTAATGCTACAAGTAACAAAGAGGCTTATGAATACAATCATACAACAAAGAAGGCTATTCTATCTAGATTATCTAATGAAGTTTTTTGTAAAGTTATGAATTGTGAAACATCTTAGGATATGTGGAAGGAGTTGATTAGAATCTATCAAAGTGATGCACTTGAAGGGGAAGATAGCTTGGTGTCTAAAAAGGATGAGAATGAAAGGAAACATTCACATGAAGAAGATTTTTTTGTGGATGAAGATGATTGTGAGGTTGATATTGAAGGAGAGCTCATATGTACTCTGAGTGAAATCAATAAATACAAAAAGGAGAATCAGAGAGTAGAGTTATAACTACAACAAGAAAAGGACTTAAAAAACAAAGCACTTTTAGACCTTGAAGATGCTAGAAATCTGATTATAGATTTAAGGAATCAAGTAAGTGAATCAGACAAATTAATTATCAATTTGAAGATAGAAGTTGAGGAAGATAAGAGGATAGCTTATGTAACAAAATCTAACCTTGAGGTTAAAAGAATTGAAAATCTGAAATTAGAGGCTGAAATTGTCAATCTTAGAAAAAATTATGAAGGTCTTAAGGTTCTGTCCAAGAAATATCAGGAGTATGAAGAAAGCTCAAACAAGTTCCATGAAATGTTAGAAAAACAAAAGTATCATAAGGACACTACTGGTCTAGGTTATGAAGAAGGAGAGTGTTCCAAAGTAAGAGAGACTCCTAGAAAGAAAATTGATCTTCATGTTGTTGCTCCTGAAGGGAAAATGAACAATCAAAGAAGAAATTTTAGAAGAATTGCTCCTATAAGACAAGCATATATGTACAAGTATAATTATTCATTTTTGGTTATTTTTATACCTATAATCACTTTGGACACAAAGAAGTTAATTGCAGAAGAAGTCAATTTGCTTCAATAAGAAATACTAATCTTGTATGTTTCAAGTGCAACTCTCTTGGTCATATACAAAGAAACTACAAAATGCATGAAAGGTATGTTCATAGATGGAATCACAACATAATTTGTTATAATTGCAACTCTCTTGGACACAAAGCACATAGTTATAGAAAAGCATCACTTTATTTGAAAAGTTGGAAAAGGAAAGAGACTGAAAAAGTTTGGAGGAAGAAAGAACCTGTAAAAGTTTGGAGAATAAAACAAAGCAAAGAGAAAACATATTCAAAACTTTTACATTTTGTACAAGTCATATCATCAGTTGTATAACATATGGCATGAAGTTAGGGGGAGTTTTCCATGTCCTATCAATTATCCCTAAGAAGTTTCAGGAGGAGATCATTTGATGCTTGTTAATATAATGATCTTGTCTTATTTATCATTCTATTAGGTTCTTACCTAATAGTATTTGCTAAGATGCTACTCATACTAGTTTTGAGAAATTAAGCTCATAATGGTGTTGATAACTATGTTTCTCTTTAGTGTATGTCAGTGATGCAGGTGATTAGTGGTTCATGATGACAATGCACAAAGGACTTGATGATGTTGAATGACATTGTTTATACATGATCCTGTTCATACTATCATTATTGAGTTGTCATGATATTAATCATGTTCTTGATATTAATCTTCATGTATTTTGATCATGTGTTTTGAGCTATGTGTATTGCATGAGAATTGGAGCTTTCAGGTGGATTGGAGATAGTGTCAAAAGAAGATGGTGGACTAAAGATGTTAAGTCATGATCATTTGAAAGAGTTCTTAGCGTGATAATTTGACATGTTTCTCTGATGGTCTTCCTCATTAATATGCTTCAGAAAGATATGTGTAAGTTGAAGTTCTTCAAGCTATGACATTGATGGTGGTGCCTTGTATTTCATCAAGTTCTTCAGTTAATCATGGGTAGTTAAAGGTGTGTCTTGAATCAGCAATGGCAGATGATAATGGTAATGTTCAAGTACTAGTTGGTGTTGTGTCTACTCTATTTCTTTCTTGCAGATTTGATTGATCTTATTGTCACTATCATTGAAGTCTTGGAAAGGTCTTCTCAAGAGTGGTCATCATGTCATAATGAGTTGTGAATAGTGTGATGATTAGTCTTCATGATTTTTGCTTATTGAGTTTGCATTATTGTTCATCATAAGTGTTGATGTGATTATGATGTCTTTGCACGGAGTTCAAGTTCATATGAATCATATCAAAGGAGTCAATTTTATGCCATCATAATCATACATCATACTCTATGCTTTAGGAGATCTTGGAGATTTATCATTCAGGTCAAAAAGGGTTGATGATTGTGAAAGAATTGTTTGTCATAATTTTTTTTTAACCACAAGTGATGTTATTAGGAGTATGTATTTGATGGCATAAATATGGCAGCCTTCATCTTGTTAAAAGAAGTGATCAGAGGATTTCAATGATGTCAGTTTCCATCTTCATCTTCATCTTCATATTGGTGTTGTGATAAGAAGTGGTATTGTGCTAATAATGGGCAATTTATAACCATGGTTTGATGCTTTGTTTGGTGTGCCTCACATAATGTTGCTCTTAGGTCTTGTGCTTCAGGATGGATGTCTTCAGATGTGTACTTCATGGTGACTTGTTTCTCTCAAGGTGAAGAGTTGTTTCAAGGGGGAATCAAATAGTTTTTAGCCTTTCTCATCAGATGTCAAAAGGGGGAAGAGAGAAAATGCATCATGTAGTTTTTCCATCAATGACAAAGAGGGAGATTGATGTAGGAGCATACAGTGGTGTAAGGGCAATCTTTCATCACCCAAAAAAAAGATGTGTTTAAAAAATGTTGATGTTCTTTCCATTTATTTTCAAAATTAGTGGTGCTGGTTCCATAATTGCTTGAATAATGATGTAGAACTTCTAGTTTTTCCAAACTACTAAAAATAACAACCTGCTATTTTTAGAAAGTTTGCATTTGGGTACAGATTGAAGTGAAAATTTACAAGAATTTTTGTAATTGAAAAATAAGACATTTGGTGAAGGAATCACACAAAGATCATTTGTGAGCTGAAAGATATTAAAGTTTTCATTTCCTAAAAAATGCCTGAAAATTATTCAAACTCAGGTTTGAGGCACTAAACAACTCTGTATAAACCCAAAAATGGCCAGAACCAATAGAGCGAGTTCTTAGTATATAGAGAACTTTGTGAGCTTTCTGACACATAAAATAGTTCATCAGTTGGACACCTGGTTCAAAAGTTATGCCTCTTGGAAGTTGACCTATTTTTGGAGGGAGATGCAAATTTCAAAATTAGGTTATTGGCCACCAAAAAGGCTATTAATAATCATTTTTGGGAACCCTAGGCGGTAGTAGAGTTAAGGGGGAAGCATAGAGTCAAGAAATGGTGGGAAAACAAAAACCCTAACTGATTTGGGGTTATAGAAGGTAGATGATTCCAAAGTCTTGCGAGAGGAAGGTGTAATGTGTTGCAGCATGTGGAGGGTTGATTCCTCTGATTGTATTTGAGCTTGTATAATGTAATAAGATGTCCAAATCAATAAAAGAAAGTTCTATTTTCTATTTGCAATTTCTATTGTTGTGTGTTTTATGATTTACCCCCTTCATCAAGTGGTATCAAAGTAAGGGTTTCTGAGTGTGTAGACAGATCACCAACCATGAGGCAGTTTGCACTAGGACTTGAGGTTGTGGGTTTTATACAGAGATCAAGATGCCTCCATGATAAAATCATATTGGGAGGAATGCTTTGATAGAAGAGGATTTTAGAGCTCTACAAAGGAAAATTGATTCATTGCAAGAGGAGCTGCGAAGAGGGTTTGATTCAAGAATAAGAGAAGAAAGAAAAGATGAAGCTGAAAAAGAGCTATCTGAGGAACAACAAGAAGCTACAGGAGATCCTCCAGAAGTTAGGTTGTTAAGGTCCATTTCTAAGATTGGAAAGAGGCCCAAGATCAAAGTTTCTACATATTCTAGAGATTTGATTCCAGAATAACTTATTGATTGGATCAATGACATGGAGGAATATATTGAGTATGAAGATGTGGAAGACCCAGATTAGGTCAAGTTTGTAAAAACAAAATTGAACGGCCATGCCAGTATTTGATGGAAGGAGGTCCAGTTAGAGAGGAATAGAAGAGGAAAAGGAAATATCACCAAATGTGATCAGATGGTGGAGAAACTAAAGAAGCAGTTCATTCCTATGGAGTATGAGATGGAGTTATTGAAGAAGCTGCAAGGATTGAAGAAAGGCAACAAGTCTGTTAAGGAGTATACAAAAGAGTTTTATAAGATTACTATTAGAACTAGTCATGCAGAGGCCAATAAGGAGAAGGTAGCTTGTTACATTAATGAGTTGAGACCAAGTATTCAAGAGGAGCTGAGCCTCGTCATAATGACCACCATAGAAGATGTATACAAGTTTTCCCTAAAGGTGGAAGAGAAGCTGAATAAAAGATTTGACATCAAGCAAAGGGGAAGAGGTCAAGGCGAAAGGACTAGTGGAAGACCCTATGGGGGCCAAAATGAAGATTCAAAGAAAAGTGAAGAAGCTGGCACCAGTCAAAATTAGAGAGGAGATAATACCTACCGCCCTCATGACCAGAACAATAGAGAGCAAAGAGGAAGAGGAAGAAGCTAACCTGGGCAAGGACCTGGAAGAGGAGGTTTTAGAGGAACCTATTTCCAATGTGGAGAAGGGCATCAAGCATACGAGTGTCTGCAACATCAAGGAAGGACAAATAGAAGACCTAAAGGTAATGCACAAGTTGCTCATGTAGATGAAGATGCGCAGTCTGAGCATTCTGAAGATGTTGAAAGGGGAGAAACCCTAGTTGTCAGAAGAACTTTGTTGAATGAGGAGAAAGAACCCAATCAAAGGAAGAGTCTATTCAGCACAAGGTGCAAATGTGAAGGTAAGTGTTGCGATATTATTATCGATAGTGGAAGCATTGACAATCTTGTTTTAGAGGAGATGGTTGATAAGTTGAAGTTGACAAGAAGAAAGCATCTACATCCATATCAGATTGCATGGTTGTAGAAGGACCATAGAGCTTTGTTCAATGAGTAGTGTTTAGTAAAGTTCAAGATTGGGGACTACCATGATGAGGTGCTATGTGATATCATACTGATGGATGCATGTCATATGCTATTGGGGAGGCCATGGCAGTACGATAGGAGCACTATCCATGATGGCCGTGCAAACACATACTTCCTAACAAAGGATGGAGTTCGTCATAAGTTGAAGCTCTTGAAGGAGGTGGAAGAAAAGTTATGTAGTACTACCAGAATTTGCTTGGTAGATGGTAGAAAATTTTTGGAGGGTATGAAGAATAAGTGTCATTGCTTTACATTGATTCCTAAGATTAGTCAAGAGAAATGTGAAGATGTACCAGCAAAAGTCTCAAAAATGTTGGAATAATTTCAAGATATCATCTTTGATATTGTACCAGAAGGTTTACCACCAGTGAGGAAGATAAGTCATCAAATGGATTTGATACTAGGAACTAGTTTGCCAAATAAGGTAGCCCATAGAATGACTCCAGCAGAGAGTGAAGAGTTGAACAGACAAGTTTAGGAGTTGTTGAGGAAGGGATTGATAAGAGAAAGCCTAAGTCCATGTGCGGTACCTACAGTATTAACACCAAAGAAAGATGGAGAGTGGAGAATGTGTATAGACTCTCAAGCCATCAATAAGATCATGATCAAGTACATATTTCCATTCCACAGAATGGATGACATAATGGACTATTTGAGTAGAGCCAAGTACTTCACAAAGGTTGACCTAAAGAGTGGGTATCACTAGATCCATATCAAAGAAGGAGACGAGTGGAAGATAGCCTTCAAGGCAAAGGAAGGTTTGTATGAGTGCTTAGTCATGCCATTTGGGCTAACCAATGCATTAAGCACATTCATGCGGCTCATGAACAAGGTACAGAAAGAATTTTTGGGAATTTTTGTTATTGTTTATTTGGATGATATTTTAATTTTTAGTAAGACCTGGGATGAGCATATGATGCATATCTGAAGAGTTTTGGAGAAACTGAGGGAGGAGAAGTTGTTGATCAATCTGAAGAAATGTAGCTTTGTAAAGGAGTTGGTATACCTGAGATTTGTTGTCTTAGAGGAAGGTCTTAAGATGGACCCAGAGAAGGTGAGGGCTATCATTGAATGGCCTACACCAAGGAGTTCTTCTGAGGTAAGATCTTTTCACGGTTTGGCAAGTTTTTACAAAAAGTTTATTAGGAATTTTAGTAGCATTTGTTCACCCCTAACTGAGACAATGAGAGGGGATAGAAAATAGTGTAGATGGACTAAAGGAGCAAATAAAAGATTTGATACATTGAAGAAAAAAGTCACGAAGCAACCTATTTTCGCACTTCCAAATTTTAATAAGGTATTTCAGGTAGATTGTGATGCTAGTGGTAGTGCTATAGGAGGTATTTTGAGTCAAGAAGGTAAGCCCATTGCCTATTTTAGTGAGAAGCTTAATGATACCGAGAAAAAGTATTTTGTTTATGATTAGGATTTTTATTCAATAGTTCAAGATTTGAGGAAATGGAGACATTATTTGTTGCAAAAGGAGTTTGTTTTATATACTGATCATCAGGCTTTGCAATATTTTAATAGTTAAGGAAAGTTGAACCAGAGGCACTTAAAATGGGTTGAGTTTTTGCAGAGCTATACTTTTATTCTGAAGCACAGGAGTGGGAAGTCCAACAGAGTTGTAGATGCCTTGAGTAGAAGGCAAAATTTGTTGATAGAAATGAAGATAGAGGTTGTTGGGTTTGATGAGCTCAAAAGTTTGTATCCTAAGGATCTAAATTTTGTAGAGGCCTGGATAGCTTGTTTGGAACCTATTACTTTGGGCAGGACAAAATGGTTGGATTTCATAATCCAAGATGGCATGTTGTTTAGAGGAAGCTAGTTGTGCATTCCAAGGAGTTCCATGAGAGAGAACCTGATTAAGGAGAAGCATAATGGAGGATTGGTTGGATGCTTTGATCGAGATAAGACCATTGCTATTGTTGGTGAAAATTATTATTGGCCATAGTTGTAGTAGGATGTGAGGAAATTTGTGTAGAGTTGTAGAGTAGGTTAGATGGTGAAAGGAGCAAGTCAGAATATAGGTCTATATCAGCCACTACCTGTACCAGAGAAGCCATGGGATGATATTAGTATGGATTTTGTTCTTGGTTTACCAAGGACACAGAGAGGACATGATTCTATTTTTGTGGTGGTGGACAAATTCTCAAAGATGACACATTTTATTCCTTGCAAGAAGACTAATGATGCTATTCATATTGCTGAATTATTTTTCAGGGAGGTGGTGAGATTACATGGTCTACCAAAGAGGATAGATTTAGATCGAGATACCAAGTTTGTTTGTTATTTCTGGAGGACATTGTGGAAGAAGTTGAAGATAGATTTGAAGTTTAGTTCTACACACTATCCATAGACTGATGGACATACCGAAGTGGTGAATAGGAGTTTGGGTAACTTGCTACAATGCTTAGTAGGAGATAAGCCCAAGGGATGGGATTTGATTTTACCACAGGATGAATTTGCTTACAACAATTCTATCAATAGGAGTATTGGTAAATCACCAGTCTAGATTATATATGGAAATAGCCCAAGAAATGCTTCTGAGTTAAGAAAGCTGGACAAAGGAGAAAAGACAAGTGCTCAAGCTGAAGACTTTGTAGAACATCTAAAGAATTTGCATGAAGAGGTGAGAAAGCACATTAATAAGATGAATATTTAGTACAAGGCTAAGGTAGATCAGAGGAGGAGATATAAGGAATTCCAAGAAGGAGATGAAGTCATGGTTCACTTGAAAAAATAAAGGTTCTCGATTGGAACAAACAATTATCTAAAAATGAAGAAATTTGGACCATGCAAAATTTTGAAGAAACATGATTCAAGAAATGCATACGAGGTGTAGCTACTAAGTGAGATCAACATTTCCCCTATTTTTAACATTGCTAATTTATTAGAATATCATGAAGGTGGAACAGAGGATGGACCAATAGAAGAACAATGGAGTATTCTGGCATCTACTTCAACAAAGGAGATAGAAGAGATCTTAGATAGCCATGTGGGAAGAAGTACTCAGAATAGGCAATATGAAGAATATTTGGTGAAATGGAAAGGAAGGCCTGTTGAAGATTCTTCTTGGTTGTCTAAGGCAAAGGTTGTGTTGGCAAGAGACACTACATGGATTCATGAATGTTGTCATTGATGGCAACAAAGGTTATCCCAAACATCTACAAGACATGATGAGTCTCTACCAGAAGTTAGATTGAAGAAGTGTTATGATCCGGTAAGCAAGAATAGAGCAGTTAGCAAGGTCTGACAGTCAGGTTCAAATCTCCAAGAGGAAGTATTTTAGTAAAGTGCAGATTTAGGGAATTCAAGAGGAGTACCTTGACTAATAGATTCCAAGGATTTAGCCTCTGGTGATGAAAGGGTGAAGCGATATGAGCACTTGAGTGTTGGGTTCATGTTTGACAAAGTAGACAGAGGAAGAACTATACTGGTAGAATGTCAGATCCAAATTTAGAAGAGATATTGCTAATGACTAAGTTTCTTGAGGTATCATTCATGATTGGCTGACATGATTGAAGACTTCTACAAGCATATCCTTTATCCATATTACTTGGTATGTAAGGATTCAACCGACAGACCAGAGTTTGAGATAATATTGACTATTCTAGATGCTGACTAGAAAAGTGTTGAAATCACTTGTGCGGATATATATACAAGATGGATTTAGATGTGAAGGTGTGTGTGGTGTATTGTAATAGTGCGAAGAAAAGTAGAAGAGCAGAGTGAAGATAATAAGACAGGTCTGGAATGTGACAGTACAACAGCATCAAAAGAGAGTAAGAATGAAGTGCAGCAGATCAATTTATTGAGCTTAACCAGAACTGAACCTCAGCATGTGTAGATGCTTCTCATTAGTTCAAAAATTGAGTTACTTTCCTTTCTTGTAGATAGTGAGTCTCTTGTAGGCAGTGAGCCTCTTGTGAGCAGTGTGCTCAGGCAGTGATCCCTAATTGGCAAGTGCCATTTTGTATCTTCTATTCTTCTAATAGAGAATAATATCTTAGGTTAATCACCTCATGGTTTTTCCCTTAACCGGGTTTTCCACGTCAAAATCATTGTCATTGTATTGGTGTTGTTTCCATTTCATGGTTATGTTTATTCATCTGATTTAATATTGCATTAACTATTAAGGAAGTTTAAAAAGATGAAGCATGTAAGATAACTAATTCACCCCCCCTCTTAGTTATCAACAATTGGTATCAGAGCCAAGTTCCTCCAAACAGAGCCTAACAGATTGAGGAAGATTTAGGAATTCAAATGGATATGTTTGGTATGAGGCAACAACTTCAGTCTACCCTAGATGATCTTGAACATTCAAACTCTGAAGTCAATGAATTGAAGGAAAGACTTAAACAGGCTGATGATTTCATAAATGAATTAAAAGGAAAACTAAGCATCTCTATGAAGAAGAGAAAGGAACTACTTTAGCAATTAGCAAGTCAAGGTGAAGTAAATGATACAAATGAAGACTTGAAGGAGAAAACTAAGTTATGTGAAAAATTGTCAAAAGATGTCATTATGGTAAGACATGAAATGGAATCAGGAGTTATGAAATTCACCCAAGAAATTGAAAAAAAAAGAAAGACTGAAGATGATCTAAGACAATCTCTCAAGGAGAAATTAGAAGACTGCCACAAGATGGATAGAATAATCAGACATCTTGAATCCAATCTTGAAGATGCTAGAGATAATGAAGAAAAACTTGAAGATCAAATTGACACTCTTAAAAAGGATCTTCAAACAACAAATGAATACAAAGAGAAATTCAAGATAAGTTTTGCTCAACTTGAAGTTCTTCTTGAAAGCCAAAAGAGGGTAGATGACAAGTGTGGTTTAGGATATGAGAAAGGTGAAAGCTTCGGATCCAGTTAGAAGAATTTTGGATCAGGAAATCCAAGGGACAAGCCTAGAAGACCTCTGGTAAGGCAACCCAATGCTCAAAGATATCCATCTTTCAATGGATACAGCCGCAACTGCAATAACTTTGGTTACAAAGCTAATCAATGCAGAAAGAGAATGAATCAAACTAATTCATCCTTCTCTGGATAGTGCTTTAACTGTAAAAGGTATGGTCACAAATCTCATGAATTTAGAAATATGCAAATGAACATTTCATTCAATGGCAGATGCTATGCATGCAATAGAGTAGGTCATATGGCTAATCAGTGTAGATCAAAAGGATATTAGTCAAATATGCAAAGAAATGTTGTTTGCTACAATTGGAATAGATCTGATCATATTGCCAAATTTTATAGAAGCAAGAATCAGGACAAAAGGGGTCCAGTGCATCATAATTAGAATCAAGAAAAAGGAAAAGGAAAAGTGAATGCGGATGAAGTTAAAAGTGAGATGAACAAGATTTGAGTGAAGAAAAGTATAGAGAATGTAGCGGATGGATTTGCACCAGAATTTGGTGCTGATATTCCCTTCAGAAATTGAATAGATGGGCTCTAACTCAGGGGGAGTAACAAAAGAAAAACCAATTCCCCCAGCCAGTCAATTGGTGTCTGTAATCGGCACATGAAAGGCTACGGATCAAAAGGTTTTCAGAGAAACACCTAGATAATCCATAGTAAAGACTCGAAAGATCTGCCTGAAGATTTAAAGAGTCTAATCCCTTCAGATAGATCCAGTTTAATAGTCTTTCGGTAAAAGTAGGTTTCTTACAAGTTTGGTCTGATGTGATTCTAAAATTGAGACATCTTGTTCTGTGGATAAATCAAATGATTGAGGAAAGTAAGAAAGCTCATTGTTAATCACCAAGGATAACTCTAAGCATATTACAATGATCTAGAAAGAGATCTATT